>WTXH01000127.1:0-102186 GCA_022376555.1 Russula compacta
TTAAGCTTAAAGAACCATCAAACTATCTTCTGCACCTTAAACATACCCTAAGCCTGCTAAATTGACTTAAGCCACATTTGCTCTTCACTTGAAACTCTGAACAACTCAGACAGAAAGATGCTGTCTTTCCCACCCAGAACCCGAACCTGAAGGCTGCTGTAACAGAACTCTAGCTGTCTATATGAAGGCCACTAGTAAAGAACTCTAGTCATCTATACGAACAAGTTGCATACTACGACCTCTATAATACGTGCCGCATACTATGACACACCAGTAGCAACCAGAGCCACTCCTACAAGACACCAAACCCCTTCCATTCATGACCTTAGCATGAACACCAATGAACTAAGTGCAATACAAGATGTCATTGCACCTCCAGACATCACTTCCTAGAGTGATAACAGAACAGCCAGTGCTGCTACATGCCATTCAGAACCCACAACTGTATAATTCTAAGGACAGAACTCTGAACCTGAACCATACCAAAACCAGACTTGGACAAGGTGTCCAAACTCTGAACCAAACCAAACCAAACTCAAACCCTCACACTAAGACACATGATGTCCTAGCATGACAGCAGTACACTCTTAATCATCGTCCCTCAGCCACAACAAAAGTTGCCCCTTTTGAAGCCTTGATGGGCTACATCCCTACCATTCACCAATGCACACCCATCTCATGATCTCCCAACCAACAAACACATATCCAACACATATTCCACATAAGGCAAAAGGTACAATGGAACATTCTCTTAGCACAGGACTGAATGACAAAACCAACATGCTTCCAACCATATCAAGTTGGTCAGAAGGTCTGGCTAAACTGGAAGAATCTGAACTCCAGCCATCTGACCCACAAGTTACATGCAAAATGTCAAGGCCCATTCATCATCACAAATGTCATATCCCATGTAGCCTATCAATTGCAACTACCGCCTACTTGGAAGGTACATAACGTGTTCCATGCCAGTCTCCTGTCATCCTATAAGGAAATGGAGGAACACAGCCCCAATTTTGTCAAACCACCCCCAGACATCATAGACGGAAATGAAGAGTGGGAGGTGGAATAGGTGTTGGACATGAGGTTATACAGATGTCATTGCCAATGTCAATACAAGGTCAGGTGGAAGGGTTATAGTAGCACCCATGACTCTTGGGAGCCCATCCAGAACCTCCACTGCAATGACCTCATCATGGCATTCCAGACCAAGTGAGATTGCTCTACCATAAAAGCCCTACCTGTCATGGTGCAGCTAGCTGGCAGGCTAGAGAACTGCAGGGACATCTTGTAAGGGTCATCAGAGCCCAGGGATTGGGACTGGTGAGTCCCTTGAGGGCAGATTAAGGTGTTGAGGCCCAAGGATAGAGTCTGACAAGACTCTGGAGGGCAGATTGTTAGGCAACAAGGAGGTAAGTATAGCTCATGGATGTTCAGAACAGGATTTGGAAGCGCAGCCCAGTTATGCTGTTTGGGCCGGCACACACAATACGGCATGGACAATGCTTAGTGGGATGCCTGCAAGGCAGGATGATGAAGCTAGGACACTTGAGTAAGCACTATGACTGTGCTTGACTAATGGTTAGTCAGAAGCAATGAGTAAGGGCTTGGGAAGTCCTTTAGTATTGCTAAGGTATCAGTCAGTGCTTTAGTAAGTGTGCTATCTTTAGATTACTGCTTGGTGAGCAGATTGCTCAGCTTACTATACGATGCTTACTATATTGTACTAATATGGACTGGGAGCTAGGCCTTAGGCCTACCATGTATATAAGCACATTAGGCGCTCAGGCAAGGGCTCTCTAAGTCGAGTCTCTTGTCCTGTCCCTGTCTAGTCCTTAACTAGGAGTATACAGGCTTTGTGACCTTGCTGTTGCCTCAGGGGGAGACTTGTGGCATGCTTTCCATTCTCTGCAGACAGTGCAGATGTTCCACTTACAGCTGGAGTCCAGCTATCACAGTCACAGTCTACGCTGGTGGCACTACCGGTTCACAGACTATTGATATCCACCACTCCCATCCATAACATGAACATGTCGACTTCCCCCACATCTGACTCTCAGACTCCCACACCCACAGTGGCCCCCACTACCTCAGTCACTCCCCCTTCTGCCCTTCGGCAGGTCAGTAGTGTCTTGATCCCCAAGGGCAACATCTGCTTCAGCAGCAGTCCAGGAGGTACTGTCTTCTGACAGGAGTTTCCACTACCCCTAACCATACCACACGAGCAGCACCCAGTCTTCCCACGTCCAATGTCACTGACAATTGTAGACCCAATCCAAGTGGCCATACATCATCAGAAAAAGGCAGCATCACAGTGATATTACTTCCCTTGCCAAAACTTTGCTAGGGAGCTGCCTGGAGTAAGGCTACTCACCAAGGAGGAGCACCGTATCATGTTCCCAAAGGAGTTCCTTGCTTGGTACATGGATAAGCAGGCACAGAAAGGCTACAGAGATCTACCTGTCTGGCTCCCTCAGGACTTGCTAGCTCGCTATGGACCCCTACCTGAGAACCCAGAAAATATACAACCACAGGACCCCATTCACATCGCTAATGGCGATCAATGCAACAGCAAGGAAGGGCTGAGTCCTAGTCTTGCCCTCACTATGCTCCAAGCTGAAGAGCCATCCACATCCCTAGAACCAATCCTGATCCCTCCACCTCACCAAGCAGTAGTCATTCCAAAGGAAGATGCCATTGATCTGACACACTCTGATGAAGAAGAGTCAACAAACCCCATAGCAGTCTCAGACGAAGAAGACCTGCTGCCCTGGACCATCCTGGGGAGGAGTGGGAACAATACAGTCCAAGGCTTCACAGAAATGCCTTCCTTCTCACTGTAGACAGATCACCCCAAGAAGCTAAGTATATCCAATACAAACTAGGCTGGATGTCAGATGACCCCACCATTTCCAGTACCATGGGACAGGACTTACCTATAGAAAGCCAACCACCATATGCTGAACCACAGACTGTTTATGGCTTGGCTCACTCCTGATACAATCTCACTATCTTCAAAAAGGCCTTACAATGGGATGCAGATACTAACAAAGTGATCTCCATGCTAGGTGATAAAGGTGTTGAGGCAGACATTTGATGGTACAGGATGATGCCAGGAAAGAGGATGAGACTTTAACAAGACCTTGCAGTAGTCATGCAAGCTGAGCAACAAGCATGACAACTTTGCGAGGACTGGCAGAACCGAGTAGCTGATCTAGATCAACAGCAGAATGACATGCAGCAACAATTAATCATGGCAAACGCACATCCTCGAGTGTAGCACATGCTTGTGCAACTCTGAGACTCCCATTGTCCAATCATTTGAGGGGTCCCAAGTATAACAAAATCCCACCATTGTTCGCAGCACAAGGGCCTCGACTTCACCTCATACCAGCAACAACAACACCATTGGAACCCTGGTGGTAGATTACTGTTGTTTCTGTTGTCTAGGAGATCACCGAGCTCCAGACTGTCCACACCCTCACTGGTTCTGCATTAACAATTTTGCCAGTAAGCATTGCATGGTGCCTAGGAACCATGCTCAATATGCCACCAACCTACCCAATACAAGCTCTTATGCCAGAGAGAGGGAGAAAGGTAGTCATAGGTACAGGACTTACCCACCCACATCCTACAAACACCATGGCAGGAACAAAGACTGACAAATAGGTAACAGACTTACCTGGGTCTTGAGATGATCCCTTCTAGTGGGGGGATGATGATACCACTAGGATGCTCACTGTGATGTGTAACCAGCACTGTGACTAGCTGTCACAAAGGATGTGGTGCCATATGCACCACATGTGTCTCCAACAAGCTTTTGTACAAACTAACCAAGTACCCTTGATGTCATTATATCATCATACATGCAGGCTACCCAGTACCTTTGTATGACATAGTAGCTCTCGTTTTGTATATAAGGAGCCAAGAGTAGGACACTCAAGCCTTATGCTTGAGTTGAATACACTTCCATGTCCTAAACAAGACAGCTTCCTGAACACTGAATGATCCATCCTTGGCTTCCTGATCAGAAGCTTTCACCTTGAAACCCTGCTCTCACAAGATGACTCAGTACTGGTGTACTGCTTGTCTTACTCAGTCTAAGAAACCTTGAATCTCCCTGATAAGCACCACTGCATGAAATGTCACATGGGCGTTACAATACTGGCCAGACTTTCAGACTTTCCTAGTAGCTAGTATCCTAGGATAGTCAGCATGATTTGTAGGGCCTCAGTCAGCATCAGTAAGCATCTCAGTCAGCAGAGGTAACAGTTAGTCAGCCAGAGTCAGGGCCAATTAACTGGAGTTCCTAGGATTCAAGGGGGGTAGTCACAAGCATGTACAGTAGTATTTGTATGCATGCACATATAGAGATGAGACTCTAAGTTGAGTCTCCTGTCCAATAGCAGTAGTGACCCTTGTTCTATTGTCTCTAGGGGTAGCTGTGGCTTATTTAGCTCTCCTAAGCTTACTGTGTTTCATCTTCTGCATACCACATATTGCTGGTACCCTAAACATCTGTGCCAGCTCTAGTACAGTCAATGAGTTGCTCTGTAGTAGCAACAGCTATTTCCCACCTGCAGTAGTGGGTGCATCAGCTGAGTCTTCAGCAAATTCCCTTGGTACTTGGAGTACTGATGACATCTAAGTGTCACTGCCCTTGCCAGTGACAACTAGTGTGGGTTACCTGTGGGTTGAACAAAGCCAAGTTAGCCAACCCATACCCATACCCACAAAACCTATGGGTGTCAACCCACATGGGTTACCCTAACCCACACTATTCACTAGTTAAGTTATCATGGAATGTGTCCATGCTTAAGCCCCTTCTTCCTTCTCATTTCTCACCTTTCTCCCTCTCCTCCCTCTCTTACTCAGGTCTTCAACTTCCCCCAGGAGGACACTGTGACTACAATACTCATGTGCCATTCAGGACCATTGACAATCATGCAAGCTCAAGGTGCAAGCAAATCAATAGATAAGGGTTGGACAAGAACAGGCAACCTTCATGGGTGCAAACAAGTGCACAACAAAATGAAGCCTAGGTATGCTCACACCCCCCTTCCCCTCTCCCCAGGTTCTAGCACTTCATGCCTAGTTTGTCAACTGGTGTGGGCCTTATTCTCCCTATGCTTGCAACCACTCTGAAGCTGTCCTAGTGTTATACTAGCTTAAGACATTTGTTTTTCATACATAGAATATGTGATATGATGCATTTGAAAGTCACTGACTGGCATAACACTGCATAAAAAGACCCAGTGTGGGCCATGGGCCATTGAGGTGATAAGATAAAAGGAGATAAAACATGGGTGCAAGCAGGATAGAAAGACAATGATGATTTGAATACAGAATCTGGAGTACTTATACATTGTATCATGGGGGTTTTGTTTGTTTTATAAGAGAACTAATAAAGTCTTTTGTTGTAAGTAGTGCAATGGTGAAGCATCAGAAGGCATGGAAGGCAGTGGTAGTAATACCAGAAGTCTGGGCAGAAGTCCAAGATAATATCAGCTTAAGTCAACCAGTGGCTGCAACCAAAGTCAAGTCATGGCTCCAATTAGATAAGCTGCAACTGGTCAAGTCAAATCTGAGATAAGTCACAACTTGAAAAGTCAACTTGTGGCTGGTCAGACCACAGCAACACTAGTCACACTATGGCACACTGGGACTGAATTCATATTTTGCTGATGTGGGTCAACCCATGAAATTGCTACCCAAACCTATGCCCAACCCACCACCCATCTCATGGGTTGTGGGTTTTGTGGGTATGGGTGTGGGTTGGCCTTAAGCACCCATGGGTTCACCCATGCTGATCCCTATCCTTTTCTGACTTAATTACTTTTTGGAAATTTGGCTAAGAATAACTTTTGATGAAATGCAGCCTCCTTTTTGACTTTTTTCACCTATTTGACCTTTTTGACTTGCACCAGCTCATACAAGCTCATACAGGTAGTGTTGCCACAGAGTTGTAGTTGACTTGGAGTTGCCCAGAGTTGACTCATTGAGTCACTGACTCAACTTGATGTAGTCAACTCCGAGTTAGAATGTACATTGCCATATTTAGACTGGAATACCATATTTAGAATTGTGCCACATGGCCCACAATTAGCACATGTCTAAGTTGTGCTTGCATGTGCTGCTAAGAACTTGGGCAGGCTAACTGATATCTGATATATCATTTCTGATGCATCCTGTTTTCACTGTGGCAACTCCACCTGGGACCAGCAAATGTACCTTTGGTGGCAGTAACCAGAATGATTCTATCATGTTCAATAGGCTTTGATTGACATTGACACTAGCTCACTCAGGCTGGCAGTTCACTCTTGTTGCTATTGTACACTAGCCACTAGCCCTCTCTGCTAGGGAATGATACAGGTGCCAGACACCCACACAGGTCATGGGTGCGGGTGTGGTGTGGGTGCAGGTGTGGGTTGGCAAGTCCAGCACCCCACACCTTACCTGCACCCATGCTGTAACCGGCCTGGGGTGATGGTTCAACACCATTGCACCCCTGTAAGTTGCGGAACCAGCCAACTAGAACGTTCTGACCCTGTTTTATGTTTCGTGCCCCATTTCATGTACATCAGCTTGTGATTCTTGAGCGACCTTTGCTACTGGTCACTATTGTCTCCTTCATGTTTCAGGTATAAATAGGTAGTAACACTGCCCCCTCAGGCCCTAGGCCTGCCCTCAAGTACTATGTACTATATATAGGGGACTCATTACGCTTGGTAGAGGCAAGTTGAGTCTCTTGTCTCAATCTTAGCAGTGTTCTATCTTCCTGTGGGTGGCTACTGAGTCGAAGCTCAGCAAGTGGTAACCCTGTAGTCGATATCGACTTTATCTCTATAAGTCTTCTAGGTCACTTTGAGACCTAGCTCATCGACATAGTGTGTCTTTTGTTGCTGTCAAACCCTTGGCAGTGACACATGCTGTGGGTTGGCTCTCTCATAGTATGCTGAGTGCTAGTCAGCAGTCTTACAGGCATGTCCCTTGACTGCAATAGTGTACTATACTAGTGCTAGGCTAATGCTAGTCTCTATTCCACTTCATCTTTCATGCCTGGCCCCACTTAGCCCTTTGAAACTTGAGCAGATCCTTAGCTTCACAACAGAGCTTGCCTGTAAAGCAGGGGGCTCATCCTCAAGGGCTCCTCTGCCATTCAACACACAGGTGCAGACAGCATTGGCAAGAAGAAGAACACTGTTGACCTTATGATGGAGTAAGTTTATGTTCACATTCTTTGAGTCCTTACTCCCCATTTTTGGCCCCTAACACATACATAACCTTCCTGGGATCCTGAATCAGGATACACTATGCAGATGGCATGACAAACTTTGTGCACAGCTTACCCTTCTTGTGCATCTCACTTGGTCTGCTTGACCAGCATGCCCCAGTTCTGGGCATTATTTACAACCCATTTCTAGAGCAACTCTACACAGGTGTGCATGGTGCTTGTAACTGGCCTGGGGTGATGGTTCAACACCATCGCACCCCTGTAAGTTGCGGAACCGGCCAATTAGAGGACTCGTGCCCTGTTTCATGTTCGTGCCCCGTTTCATGTGTATCAGCTTGTGATTTCTTGAGTGTCTTGTGCCATTGGCTGTTATTGTCTTGGTCATATAAATAGGTAGCACTGCCCCCTCAGGCCTTAGGCCTGCCCTCAAGTACCATGTACTATAAATAGGGGGACTCATTACGCCTGGTAGAGGCAAGTTGAGTCTCTTGTCTCAATACTAGCAGTGTTCTACTTCATCGCAGGTGGCTACTGGGTTGGAGCTCAGCAAGCGGTAACCCGGGTATCGATATCGACTTGCAGGTCAACTTCCTCTCTAAAAAGTCTTCTAGGACACTTCAAGTCCTAGCTTGTCGACCTAGTGTGTCTATTGTTGCTGTCAAACCCTTGGTGGTGACAGTGCTGGCTCTTTCCTGCAAATGCACATGCCTGCTGTCACCAGTCATAATACAGCTCCAACCACTGCTGCTGCCACCTCCAACCCACAGCCCCTTCTGCTCACACCACCATGGCCTCTGCCCTTGCTTACTGGTGCACTCATCGCAGTCAAGTGGGGCTTGGACCGCATATGGGAGGCTATGTGCATCAAGGTGGGTGGCTTTTCAAGTCTTGCAGGGGCACAGTCTGGAGTATAAAGCAGGGCCCTCTCCCTCACTTCTCTCTAGAGAATGACAGTGTACCCCAGAGTGTACCTGTCACCGCCAAGGGTTTGACAGCAACAATAGACACACTAAGCTGATAAGCTAGAACTCAAAGTGTCCTAGAAGACTTTATAGAGTGGAAGTCGACCTGCAAGTCGATGTCAATGCCCGGGTTACCGCTTGCTGAGCTCCGACTCAGTAGCCACCCGCAATGAAGTAGAACACTGCTAGTATTGAGACAAGAGACTCAACTTGCCTCTACCAGGCGTAATGAGTCCCCTATATATAGTACATAGTACTTGAGGGCAGGCCTAGGGCCTGAAGGGGGCAGTGCTACCTATTTATACGACCCAGACAATAACAACCAATAGCACAAGACACTCAAGAAATCACAAGCTGATACACATGAAACAGGGCACAAACATGAAACAGGGTACGAGTCCTCTAATTGGCCGGTTCTGCGACTTACAGGGGTGCGATGGTGTTGAACCATCACCCCAGGCCAGTTACATCACCCTCCCGCTAGACAGGATGTCCTCATCCTGTTTTTCTCCATGCTGATCGTCTTGCCAACTGGGGCCGATATTGCTCAACCCCCACCTGCGGGACTTTCTTCCCGGCTCTTGCTGTGATGAGCCAGTCCTCGCACGCCGATTTTGCAGTTTCAGATGCTGCCAGATTCGCCTGAGCCAGGCGTAACTCAGCACGCAAGGTGTCGACCTCGCGGTCCAGCACCCAGTAGCGTGTGACTTCGGCGAGGAGGGGCCAGTTGTCCAGGTCAATGATGGCCTCTCAGAGTGGGTGATAGTCAACCTTGGTTCCCCAGAGGTGAGCATGGAACCAAGGTGGGAGTGGGGAGAGCGGGAAGTCGTCGAACTCGGGGCAGGCATATAAGTTGATAATTTGGGCGTTGTGGTTGCCCGTGGCATTGGCCACCAGGCCAGCCACCCGCCCATCATCCAATTGCTTGATGAAGACGGCGGGCTTCTCGCCATCTGGGGTCATGATGGTGAACTCCGGCAGCCTCCCGTCATTCTCCACATATCCATCAGGGCAGAGGAGGGGCTCCCCATCGATTTGCTGGATTCACACCTTAAGTTCGCGATTATCCCTGTTGACCTCCTCGAACTGTTGTTTGAGGCATCGCGCCTCATCTTGAAACAGTGCCTCTCGTTGCTGGAGCATGGAGGCGAGGCCTTCTGCCAGCTGACGGAGCTGGACCGGCCCCAGGTTTTCGTATCCATCGAGGATGGATCAGACTGTGCCAGGGGAGAGGGGGCCTTCCCAGAAGGCGTTGGTCTCCAGGTCAGGGAAGGCGCCAGGGAGACAGATGGAGCAAGAGGCAGGTGTGGTAGAGGGCTGCTCAGTGCTGGTTGTTGTGGAGGAAGGTCCGCCAATCGCCTCGACCTCAATGTAGGAGGAAGGGGGCGGAACTGGGACTGGAGCGGGGGAAGACATAGCGAGGCGATGATGTGTTTGAGGGTGGAAGAGGAGTGGTGTCACCGCCAAGGGTTTGACAGCAACAGTAGACACACTAAGTCAACAAGCTAGGACTCAATGTGTCCTAGAAGACGTATAGAGAGGAAGTCGACCTGCAAGTCGATGTCTATGCCTGGGTTACCGCTTGCTGAGCTCCGACTCAGTAGCCACCCGCAATGGAGTAGAACACTGCTAGTATTGAGACAAGAGACTCAACTTGCCTCTACCAGGCGTAATGAGTCCCCTATTTATAGTACGTAGTACTTGAGGGCAGGCCTAGGGCCTGAAGGGGCAGTGCTACCTATTTATACCTGAAACAAGAGGGAGAACAATAGCGACCAGTAGCAAAGGTCGCGCAAGAAAATCACAAGCTGATCGATATGAAACAGGGCACAGGCATAAAACGGGGTCACAATACTCTAGTTGGCCGGTTCCACAACTTACAGGGGCGCAATGGTGTTGAACCATCACCCCAGGCCGGTTACACCACTCCCTCGCTAGACAGGATGCCCTCATCCCATCTTCCTCCATGCTGATCGTCTGCCCAACTGTGGTCATTCGACTCCCACCAAGGGGATTTTCTTGGCCGCTCTCGCTACGATGAGCCGGTCCTCGCAAGCCTGCTTGACAGCTTCAGATGCCGCCAGATTCGCCTGAGCCAGGCGTAGCTCGGCACACAACGTATTGCATTCGCGATCCAGGACCCAATATCTCATGACCTCGGCGAGGAGCGGCCAGTCGTCCAGGTCGATGACGGCCTCGCACAGGGGGTGGTAATCAATCTCCGTCCCCCACAGACGGGCGCGGAACCATGGCGGGAGTGGAGACAAGGGGAATTCGTCGAATTCCAGACACGCATACAGCTCGATGATTTGGGCATCGTGGTCGCCTGTTGCATTGGCCGCCAGCCCAGCCACTCGCCCGTCATCCAGCTGCTTGATGAAGATGGCAGGTTTCTCACTGTCTGGGGTGGTGATGGTGAACTCGGGGAGCCTCCCCTCGTTCTCGACGTACCCGTCAGGGCACAGTAGGGGCTCCCCGTCAATCTGTTGAATCCGCGCCTTGAGCTCACAGTTGTCGCAATTGACCTCTTCGAATTGTCTTTTGAGGCATCGAGCCTCATCTTGGAAGAGTGCCTCTTGCTGTTGGAGGGTAGAGGCGAGTCCCAAGGCCAGCTGATGGAGCTGCACTGGGTCGAGATTCTCATATCCGTCCAGGACGGATCGTACGGTGCTGGGGGAGAGAAGCCCTTCCCAGAACACGTTTGTTTCGAGGTCGGGGAACGCGCTGGGCAGGCGAATAGTGTTGGAGGCAGGGGCGGCAGTGCTCTGATGGGAGCTGGCTTCTGCGGTGGGAGACTGGACAGTCTCCGTGGTTGTGACACGTGCGGTCAGGGCTGGGACTGGGACTGGAATGGGGGAAGACATGAGGATGTAATGGTTCTGGTATGAGTGGAGAGGGATTGAGTTGATGCTCTTGCCGGGGGTTTCTGCTTCCCTTTTATGTCTTTCAAGGGCCGGCGCTTGTGATACTCCTAAAGGAGATCTGGGGCATGCACCTGGTCAGCAGGTTCCCAGGTGTTGTCGCTTTCGGGGTAGCCCCGCCACTTTATGAGGTACTGGAGCTTTTTCGATCACCCTTGATGGTGGTGATTTCGAATTTGCTCCACTTTGTATTGTTCTTCATTGTCAATCAGGTCAGGAGGGGGCCGGGCGTAATTGGGTCCGTGGGTGTCCATCTCTCTGTATGGGGTAAGAAGAGAGGCATGAAACACCAGGTGGATCAGCCATAAGGTGGGGAGTCGTAAGAGGTAGGCAACCAGGGATACTTCTTTGAGTATCTTGAAAGGACCATATCGTTTCGGGTTTAGTTTGGACCCTTGATGCAGGAGTGTCAGGTGGGTTCCTTCCAGCCACACCTGATCTCTGGCCTTATATTGACCCACGGGTGCTTCGGCCGCCTTTCTGTTGATTGCTTTGACTGCTTGGTCCCACGCTTCCTCCATTCTTCGCATCCTTTGTTCTGCTGCCTCATTGTTGGTCTGGACCCCCAAATCTCCGGGCCCTAATGTCAGTTCGTATCCGATCAGAATCTGATTGGGAGATAGTCCCATGGTGCTGTTCCTTCGATTATTATGCACCGCAGTTGCGACCGCGACCCATTCTGTCCAGTCATCCAGTTGTCCACTCATCACCAGTCGCAGATATTGTTCCACCCATTGGTTCTTTTGCTCAGAAAGGCCATCGGTCTGGGGGTGTGCTGCTGTGGACAAGTTCTGCTGTATCCCTAGTCTTTTGGTGAGTGCTTTCCCAAAGCTTGACGTGAAACGCGGGTCTCTGTCACTAATGATCTTTCTGGGTAGCCCGTACCAGGGGTAAAGGTGGTCAAGGTAGAGCTGGGCGATCCCTGGCCCCATAATGTTGGTAGAACAGGGGAGAAATAGGGCTGCACGGGAGCATCCATGATCGACGATGGTGAGGATTGCATCTATTCCTCGTTTTGGTGGCAGTCTGGTGATTAGGTCCATGGAGATGGTTTGGAATGGTAGGGTACCTGGTTCTGAGGGGATTCGATAGAGTGGGACGTGTGGGCGATGTGTCAATATCTTGGTTTGCTGGCATGTCGCACATCCCCTAACATAGTCTGCAATCCATTCCTTCATCTTCGGCCACCAGTACCACTCCTGGACCTTCCTTAGGGTCTCGTCTCTTCCTGGGTGACCAGACGTGGGTGTATCATAGGCGTTTCTGATGATGGCTCGTCTGAGCTCCTTGAGGTTTGGTACGATGGTCTTCCCCTGAATCATTTGTGCCGCTCGGATTCTGTGGGGCGGAATAATCGTGACATCTTTGTTATCATCTTCGCCATGGTCTGCATTCGACAGTCTTGACAGCGCGTCTGCTGCAATGTTCATTTTGCCCAGGATATATTCCAGGATGTAGTCGTATTCCTGGAGATCTGCATGCCATCATGCAGTTCATCGATTTAGATTTCTTGGTGACTTCCAGTACTGGAGGTTGGCATGATCAGTTCAGATTATGAATGGTGTTTTTGTCCATCCTAGGTAGTGTCTCCAGTGGGCTAGGGCCTTCATGACGGCTAACAGTTCTCGCTCATAGATGTCATAGTTTCATTCCATAGGTGTGAATGTTGCTGAGTAGTATGCTACTGGGTGTAGTATTGGTTTGTGTCACTGGGCTAAGGTTGGTGTGAGGTCGTTGTGCTGTCCCTCCTGCGAGAGTATGGTGCCTACGCCGTACGCTGATGCATCAACATGAAGTGTGAACTGCTTCTCGATGTCTGGTTGAATTAGTACTGGGCTGCCACACATTCTTGTTTTCAATTCTTCGAACGCCCTCATTTGTGCTTCCCCCCAGTGCCAGGGTGTGGTTTTCTTTGTCAGCTCAAGTAGGGGTCGTGTGATTTTCAAGTAGTTTGGGACGAAGTACCAATAGTAGCCTGTGAACCCCAGGAAGCTCCTGACATCTGTTGGGTTCTTCGGTGGAGACCAATCCACAATTCCCTGTAGCTTTTTAGGGCTCATTCTGAGGTGGCCTTTTCCCACGATGACTCCTAGGTATTCGATTTCTTCCTTCTCGAACTGGCATTTTTCGGGTTTAAGATAGAGGTCATTTTCCTCCAGTTTATCCAACATGCGATGGACGTATTCTCAGTGTCTGGCCATGTGTTGTTCCTCTGTCTCATATGGTCGTTTAGCTGTATGGATAGCGATGTCGTCCATGTATACAGAGAGCCATCCTTCTCCTACTTCCTGTCGGAAGATGGTGTTCATCATCATTTGGAAGGTAGCCGGGGAGTTAGTAAGACCAAAGAACATGACTGTCGGTTTAAACAGTCCTTCATGGGTGAGAAAGGCGGCTTTCCACTCATCTCCTTCCTTTATTCTGATGTTGTTGTAGCCCCATCGTACGTCGACTACTGTGAACTTGGTGCATCCGCTGAGTCGGTCCACGACTTGTGGGATGAGGGGTGAGACGTTCCTGTTTCTCTTTGTCCATTTGTTGACAGGCCGGTAGTCCTATACCGGTCTTAGCTTTCCGTCTTTCTTTTTCACGAAGAAGAAGTTGGCTGCGTATGGTGATTTCGAGATGCAGATGGTTCCTCTTTTCAGGTGCTCCTGTACAAACTTGTGCATTTCGGCCTTTTCTTCTTGTGTGAGGGGTAGTAGCCATCTGGGCATTGTATCAGGTGCCCCGGGTAGTAGTTCGATGGCATGGTCCCATATGGTGGAACTGGGCATCCGCTGTGAGTCTTCTTCACTGAAGACCTTCTTGTGTCGTCTGTATTTGGCTGGTATGGTGTTGTTCTGCTCTGGGTTGCTTGTGGCGCCTCCTATCGTTACTCTTCCCAGGAGGTATGTGTCGGTTCACTTTCTGAGTGGTCGTGGTACGTTTTTGGTTTGGGGTACATATACTGCTTTCGCAGCATTTGGGGCCGAAAGGATGATGGGGAGGTGAGTGAAGTCGATCCATCCCTTTTTCCAGTCAATTCTTGGTTGGACGGAGGCAAACCATGGGTATCCAAAGATTGCCTTATGGTCTCCCAGGTCCGAGAGGAAGAACCTCAGGTTTGTGGTTTGCGTCCCTGTTCTGAATTGTAAGTCGGTGTAGTATTTGAGGGCTCCACTCTTGTTCTCCATCCCATCGACATTAAATAATGGTCTTGGGTTTGCCAATCGTTTGATGGGGAGTCATAACCACTTGGCATAGTCTAGGCTCATAAAATTTTCTGTGGCCCCTGAGTCCACCAGGGCCACTCCTTCAGCTCTTTTCGCAATTGAACGTGCATAGAAACGAACTGTCATAGATTTCCTTGCTGACATGTACACGTTATCGCTATGAATCCTCCTAAGCAGGGCCGATCTGATTAGGCAGAGGGAAAATCCTGTGAACTCCCATTTCCTTGGCTAGCTTGGTCTGATCGTTGAGGGACATTCCCTTGAGTTGTGCTCACATAGTGGCCACAGAGGTTCCTTCCGATGGTTCTGCCATCTGATAATCTTGGTCTTCTTCTTCTTGGAAGTCGATGAGGTTGGCCTGTCTAGAGCCTTGTCTGTAGGGATTCCTGGGCGGTTGCCACCTTTTGGGGCAGGCGCGGGCGAAGTGCCCTTCTCTGCCGCAGTTGAAGCATCGCATTGCCTCATATCCTGGTGCTGACATGTTTCCTCTTGTGGGCAGTCCCACCCTCTGCCTCCAGTTCCCTCATCCCCTCCAGTTATTAGGGGTACGACCTCTGGATAGGTCCATGGGTACCGGGGTGTTGTTCATCAATGGTGGCACGTTTGTTGAGTTATACTGGGGGCGATTCCCTTGGTTGTATCGCGGTTGCCAGTTCCTTTGTTGAAATGGCGGTGGCCTGGGTGGATTGTTAAATCGCTGGAATGGTGATTGGGCCCCCAGGGTTTTCTTTAAAATACCATCTATGATGGTCTTTCCTTGTGCGATGGTTTTGACCTTCTCTTTAAGGTCATGGTAGTTGAGAGGCATCGGCGGTTTGAGGGTGTCGTGTAGGAGTGAGGCCGGGATCCCTTGCAGGAATATGTTGTAAGTTTCTTCATTTCCCAGTGTGTATCCCACCTTTCTTGCCAGGCTTTCAAACCTGGTGATATATTCATCGTAGTCTGACCCCTTCATCCGGCAATCTCTAATTTCATTTCTGGCCCGTTGGGCCACTTGGGTGTCCTGGAATTGTTGGCTGAATTCCAAGAGGAATTGGTCCCATAGCGCTGGGATATTGTCTTGGGGCATGTGTAGTCTGTCGATCCATTCGCCCATATCTCTAACCCATTGGGCCGTGTTTTCTCCCTTGATGAGGGTGAGGGTGAAGGCGATCTTTTTGAAGGGAGAATTGTACCCTGCTATGTCTGCATTCAGGCGCAGATATCCTTTTACTTCTTTGATGAAGTTGTTGGCCTTGGACCTATCTCCCATGAAGACCTGTGGGAGCGCTCCCATAGTTTTTACATCGGCGGCTGCTGCCACCAGTACTTGGGGTGCATTCGGGTCTGGTCCTCCTGGTCCTCCTGGCCCTCCTGGTCCTCCTGACCCTCCTGGTGGTCCCAATCTTTTGAGGACTTGTCTGAGGACGTTTTGAATGTGTTGTGGTGCGCTTTGAGTGGTGGTGGATGGTTGCGTGGCAATGGCCGTGGCTGTGGTGGTTTGGGTGGACATAGCTTGTGAAAGGCTAGGGATTCTGGCTCCTGATGGTAAGGTGTCGGTGGGCAGTCCTTGGAGTGGAGTGAGAGTTCTGATGGGGAATACTGGTGCTTTTTCTTCTACTGGGGTGATCTTGATTTTGTTAAAGGCATTGTCGATTTCTTTGACCGCCTCATCTGACTCTGTGTCTGAAACAACCTTGGGTTCTTCTAGTTCTTCGTCAAGAAGCTCGTCAGCTTCTGATCCTTCAGTGTTGTACTCGTGTAGCTGTGGGACTGCTGCTCCTACGGTGTATTGTCCTCTGTCCCAGTGGACTTCCTTCCACTTGTTATCATGAATGCACACCAGTTTTGGGTTGGTTGGTGCTTTGCCTCTTGCTGTGACAATGATCTGTATGTCCCGATCTGTGGGATTGGCTGGATGTTCCTTGGAAATGTATCGAACCCTGTGGTTCCTTCTGCCTCTGATGGCGTCTACCCAGTCAAGGGTTGTGATCTGCAGTGTCCCTTCTGAACTGCTAGCCATATTGAAAGAAAGTTGAGTCTAATGTCACCGCCAAGGGTTTGACAGCAACAATAGACACACTAAGCTGATAAGCTAGAACTCAAAGTGTCCTAGAAGACTTTATAGAGTGGAAGTCGACCTGCAAGTCAATGTCGATGCCCGGGTTACTGCTTGCTGAGCTCCGACTCAGTAGCCACCCGCAATGAAGTAGAACACTGCTAGTATTGAGACAAGAGACTCAACTTGCCTCTACCAGGCGTAATGAGTCCCCTATATATAGTACATAGTACTTGAGGGCAGGCCTAGGGCCTGAAGGGGGCAGTGCTACCTATTTATACGACCCAGACAATAACAACCAATAGCACAAGACACTCAAGAAATCACAAGCTGATACACATGAAATGGGGCATGAACATGAAACAGGGTATGAGTCCTCTAATTGGCCGGTTCTGTGACTTACAGGGGCGCGATGGTGTTGAACCATCACCCCAGGCCAGTTACAGTACCCATTGCAGGTGTCATACCCACACCCGTGGGAGTGACACCCAGCTCAAACCCACACCCACAAGCAAGTGCAGGTTTTAGCTGGGTGTGGGTATGGGTTATCCTCTGAACACCCAGGGGTACCCCTATGTCATTCCCTACTCTCTGCACACATTCTGGTACATTCTAGCACATCTATCCTCACCTTTATATGGTAGCAATATATCAAGTTTTTTTTTTCACTGAAACCAGCATCATTTGAGGACATGCATCATCTACATACAGATAACCTTGGGGCAAAAAATGTGGAGATGCTGCAAGTTCTGAAGTACTCATAACTGATGCAAGTGACTAGACTTCATGGCAGGAATACTTGCCAAGGAGGACTACATGATCAAAGGCCCGGTCACTCAGTCAGCAATTCTTGAGCTCCTAAAATCCAGAAAAGAGATAGAACTGGAAGAGCTCTATATGAACTGGGGCACAATATTTAGATATAAAGTAGTATATTGTGGACATCTTAGCATGTCTTATCATCATGAATGTCTTATCATTGCATCTGAGATTATTATACTGAAATCCAATTGGTGGATTATCCAGGCCATTCTCCAACCAACTCATTCCTAACTCCAGAGTTGACTCTGTTCAACTCTGATGAATCAGGTTATATTGAGTTATAACTTGACTTGAGGTTAACTTGACTCTGTGGCAACACTACATACAGGCTGGTGCAAGTTCAAAAAAGTTTATGTACATTTTCCTGATGAGTGTTCAAGGCCCCAGCCTTCAGCAATGAGCCAGAGTGCCCACTCCTTGACACCAGTGTCAATCTTGTGAAAGGGCATGAAGCTAGTAGCTTGTATAGGTTGTAGAGAAGTATACAAAGGGTAGTAGACACAATTTGTGACTTTTAGAAGTTGTTTTTGTTTTTTGATTTATTTTCAAATTTTTATTAAAATTCACAAACAAAATTATGTGGCAACAATTTCTGAAAGCACTGTAGTTGTCACTGCCAGGAGCATTGGCAAGTAACACTTAGACACAATAGGGATTGAAGTAGAAAGCTAAGTCCTCAGAAGCAACTTAGAAGGCTTGTAGAAGAGGGTTACCACTCTGGAGCATGTCCCAGTAGCCACCCTAGTAGTGCAGAATAGAACAATGCTGGAATTGAGACAGGAGACTCAACTTACCATCTTATGGACAATAGTTGGCCTGTATTTATACTACTACAAACACCCCACTATGATATCATACATGACACAACCATCAGAGCACAGAGAATATCACATGTATGAACACTCCACAATGACATACACTTTAGCTGGTTCTATAACTTACAGGAGTGCGATGCACTACCATCCCTCCAAGCCGGTTACAGTAGTAGTACTCTACAGTATGTGGTACCTACAACAACATGTAATACATCGTCTACAACCCCATCGAGACGCTTTTGAGTTGACCAAGGATACCATAAACCATAAGCATTGCCTCCACCACTCCACGACAGTGACCATGCATGAACGAAACCCGTACAAAGCACCGCCTGATTTCGACACTCTCGCACTAGTCTATCCGCCTCTACGACCTCAGTCTGTTTCACTTTTCTTCTCGGCCGTTACTTCATCTTACGCCGTTACGCATAGCATTGTCCGCGCACCCAACAACGGGCCGCCTACAATCGACTTCTACGACGAAACCGCCCAAAGGTCATCCAAAGACTTTCTATTTTATCCTCCTCATCGGTCTCACATTCGTGACAAAGACGGCTAACCCAGGCACTATTATATCGTGACTTCAATATCCAACTGGATATTCCGAGCGACAGGTTGTGCCCTCCGGTGCCCAATAGGTGACTTTGGGCCTTCCATAACCACTGGACCGAGGCTCTCACTGACGTGGTAAAAACCAGACTTAACTACATCTTGTGGTTGCAAGACATCGTCTCACATACTTCTTCGTCAGAACCCCTTTCCCAGGTCCACGGAATTGATGTGTAGCTTGCTGTTTCTCGGGCTTTTTGTTTACATTGAACAATCTCTGCAGCGGGACAGGTGCATCGGCCATCTACCCTCTCATCGCCTGTCGCCTCTCCCATAATTGGCAGTTTGTTGCCACCGGTTGGTCAAATCCTACTCTTGATCTTCTCCCACTAACATGGGTACGAGATATTGACGCTGTGTCTCTCGTCTCCGCTCAGTCCAATATAGACTGTAATGGCCTCTCCGAACGCATCACCCTTCGCCGTGCTGATCCCACGGGCCCCATCATACTTCCGCTTATACAGAATAAGGATATCTCGTGCGTAACACTTAGAATGCAATCGTATCCTGAACTTACCGTGGACTTAGATTTGATTTTAGCATGTGTAACCCACCATTCTATGCAAGCGCAGAGGAAGTTGCGCGGTCAGCGGCCACCAAGGAATTATTACCTAGCGCCGTCCGTCCATTTTATTCCTGCCGTCATCAACCCACGTCTAAAATATTCTTGTAGATTTGCACCGGCGCCGAGGTTGAGATGATCACGCCCGGTGGCGAAGAGGCTTTCGTGAGCAAAATGGTGCATGAGAGCATCACGCTTAGTGAACGCTGTCGGCATGTGTCGCCTTTTGGTGTCATTTCTCCCCCGGTTTTCGAGCAGTTTTCACAGATGGTACACCTCTATGCTTGGCAAGCAGTCATCTCTTGCGGCCCTCGTGAAGCTCCTGCGAACTAACTCAGTACGCCGAGCGCCCTGTGCCCACTGAGTTCACCTTGATGCGCAAATACGCATGATAGATCACCAACTACGCCCTTACTGAGCTGGTTCAGGGCAACACCCGCCGCTGGGCACTCGCCTGGTCCTTCACAGACACACGCCTACCAGACGTACGCCTATACGAGGGCCCACTCGTACCCTCATTAATCTTGAATTCATCTCATCGGCTATTTCTCTAGGACATTGCGCGGCCTAGCGCGCCCGCGCTGCGTCGCCTTCTGCCACCTCGAACAATGCATCACCAGCCACTCCGTATGGTCCCCTCTGCAGGGACCATACAGCGGGTTCTGAGTGTGCTGGCGGGCGAAGCCTTGTCTATCTCCGACTTGCCAAGTAACAAGGTCTGCGTCGTGGCCAGGCAGGACACGTGGTCGCGCTCCGCACGACGCAAGGTGCGCGCCCCCAATCTCGATCCCCTGGCTAGGGGGACAAAAGTGGAGAGTGGAGAAGACGGGGAAGAGCAGCGACCGTTGCTTCTCGTCGCACATGTGTGGGTAGAGAAGTGCGCGGGTGAGAGCAAGGCGCAGGTGACCGTGCAGTGGAGACAGGGACGCGACGTGCAGGCGTTCGAGAGCTTTGCGAGTCATGTCGGGCGGAAGATGCGTGAGGCCGCCGAAGCAGAGGCCGAAGTGATCTTCCAGTTGGATTCTCACATGTCGAGCATTAGATCCTCTTTGGATGCCACATAAGTCGATCTCAGGAGCCACCTTGGATTGATGAGCCGTCCCCGTCCAACCATGCTCCCACACTTTTTTTTTCATTCCTAGGATAGCACACTAGGGTTACTTTCATCGAGAGGCTCGACGACAACACGCGGGATCTGAGTAAGAGGAACATCATCGAAGACCTTCTCCAGAAGGTCATCCCCTCGCAGAGGTTGACCCGATCCTAGAGTAGTAAGGATCTCATGGAGCCCAGCATCACCGCACATCGGGCAATTGTACAGTTTCAAGCGAGGAGGAGATAGATCAGCTCAAGGAAGTCGTCAGGACCTGCCCCACAGATCCAACATTGGAGAGGCATTGCCAAGGCATCTGTAAACGCAGGTGGTCGTCGTCAATTGAAGCCAAGTTCGAATTGCAGATACTACAAACCGATCACGACGTTGATTTGGTCGTCGGAAGGGAGTGGGACGAAAACAGCAGACAATTTCATCCTACTCCGCAAAAAGCCTCTCCAGACTGGAGATCGTGTAATTGTTAAGCACGTCTGCAAGGCCATCATCATCTTCATCTTCGCCGTACGGGATAGAAGCCCTGTAAAGAGCGAGAGTGAGAGCGTCTATATCGCGAAAGTCGAGCGGTCTCTGGTCTTTGATGATTTTTCTGAGGGTTCCAACAGTCTCCCCGAGTGAGACCTTGATGGGAAAGATGCGACTGATCTCCTGACCGCGCAGCCAGCAGTTAAATGGTTAAATCTGGGGCGGCTACAGAGGGGTTAGCTGCACGTGAATCTGGCAAGCGAATCTCGAGGTCAACGTCGATATAGAGTGATGATGTAGTAAGGCGTACCAAAGGTCGGAGCAATGATGACGATGAGCCACTCCTGATCAGTGGACACAGGTAGAGCCTTGAACAACTTTTCTCGAGCGTTGAGCGACATTTTGCCATTAGGGACCCAGTGTTCGAGCTCATCCTCAAGGTCTTTGTTAAGAGGTATGGAAACCATGTGAAGAACGAGATGGTCAGCCTCTACATCGCGACAGTCGACCGGTTTCTCGCCCTTGATGACTTTTTTGAGAGTTCAGAAAGTCTCCTCGGGTGAGATTTTGACGGGAAAGACGCGTCTGATCTCCTGGTCGTGCACCCAGCAGTCAGCGCACGTGAGCCTGTGGAGCGAAATTCGTTCGTCAGAAGGGCAACAGAATATCGCAATGAGCGCGCACCGAAACTGGATCGCGTCGTGTACTGCATGCAAGTAGAGTAAATTGTACAGAAAGTGCATGAGGCCAAAAAAAAAAGTGTCGTCTCGATGTAACTTCCTGTCGCCTCTCACCGGTTGGTCAAGTCCTACTGATATGAGATTTGTTTAAATCCATTGCTGCCCGCCTTGGGGTACAGAACCCTGTGGTCCAGCGCGAAGGAATCTTCCGGACCTGAAATTCTATGTTGGAAAAACGGGGCGCGCGCGTGAGGAGGAAACGAGTGTATTGCCGGTTGGGAGTGGGCAAACGCGCACACGACCCAGACATAGGTACAGAACTATATATACTGTCCTAATTGTATGAACTGTCAGTGAGAAAATAAAATGCATAGGCGCGAAACTAGGATGAGCGCGCGATTTCAACACACTAGTCCCATCAATCTGACCATTCTCTTAGGAAGGTCCTCTCTGCGCTGGACGTCTCTGGTCTGTGAACTTCTTTGCAGCAGAGCCGATTTGATCGTACACCGTACAGATTTCTGACACATATTCTAAATGGTGGTGTTTCACCTTATCCTGAGACTTGTTGCTGAACCCCTGGAATGCCGGAGCCACCCAGAGTCCTCCCCTCACCGGTATCCGACAATAAAATCTTGCTCATCCGACAGGGGTTGTCAGCCGGTTGGTGACGCCCCAAAATGGCTGTATCCTTACATAACCTACTGACAGGTAATTCCGCGCCAGGAATTATCTACAAAGCCCACCCCCCTCAAGCTCAAGCATCCGGAGTTTCTCCAGGACGTGCGACAAGTTTCACGCCACTGACCTTGCCATCTACGAACCTCTGCAGCGCGACTGGTATTCCTTTCAATCCTTCCCCAATCAATTCGACCTTGTTGGGCTGAAGAGGCATATTAGACAACCCTCAGGTCACAATAAAGACAACGTACCTTGATTGAGCCGTCCGCCAGCAAACCAGGCAGAGCCGCATACAGCCCCTTCCCAAATTCTAAATGGCCAGAACTTCGCGCTTCCCCGTACACCTGCACAACCCACCGGCCATCCTTCGGTGTATCTGCTGCAGGGGGAAGTGTTAGGACAAGGCTTCCATCAGGCTCCAGAATCTCCAAGTCCGCCTTCTGTGACTCCGCTGTCGAAATCGCGTCATAGATAATTCTCACAGGCCCCTTTGCTATCTCCTTGACAACAGCTGGAATGGAACCGTATGACGTGGTCCGGTAATCGATGATGTGAGTGGCACCTGCAGCACGGCAGTACTCTTCGTTGTGGGCAGAGGCTGTTGTGATGATTGGGTTGAAACCACTGAGCTTGGCCAGCTGGAGTGCTTTATGTGATATTAGATCTCATTATCGGTCTCTACCCTGAGGAGAGATGAATTCGTACCATATTGGCCGACGGAGCTTGCACCACCTGGGATGTATATTGGCTGTCCAGCGTACTTCCCTCGTCCACCTTCTTTCCAGGGAGCCACGAGATCAGCGCCGCCGTGGTCTCTCTTCTCTTGATAGAGTCCGATGGCGGCAGTAGCAATGCCTAGAGGAATTGTTGACGCTTGGTCAAATGTCAAGTTATCCGGGATCTGAGCATCCCGCAAGGTCAGCCCAACACTACGCCTTAGAGGACAAAAGGAGGACCGACCTTGGAAATGAGCGGCACGTCTACGAGGACGTATTCCTGGAATGTGCCCCTGTGGTCCCCGAACACGGCTTGGAAGAAGCTGTATTTGCTTGAGTTCAGCCTGCAGCACTTAGTTATTTGAGGGAGTGTCCTACGCACACCTTGTCGCCTTTGTTCAGCTCAGTTACACCCTCCCCAACCTCCTCGACGATACCGGCTCCATCATTTCCTGCAATATACGGGTATTTGTCGACCAAAAATCCAGTCAGGTTACTATGTTTGTCGACGGGGTTCAACGCGCATGATTCGATCTTGACAAGGACGAAGCCAGGCCCTGGCCTTGGGACTTCTCGGTCAACGACGTGGAACGGGCCACCCTTCTCTGAGAACCAGAGGACTTTCTGCTGGGAAGGTGCCATAGTGCTGAATGGGGGGGAAATTAGAGATGCGAAAGCCCCAGCTCCATGTTGAGCTTCTTTATACGCGGAACGTGAAGTATGCCCGTTATTGCAGCCTAAAAGGGGTATCCTGACCAAGTTACCAGTGTCCACTGAATACAATCCCGTTCACTTCAGGATGTTCGGATAGCGCCAAGGCCCCCACAGCCAAATAAGGCAATGAGATTTCGAAAATCGGAGCAAATAGGTGGGTCAGTTGATTGATCAGCAGATGAGGACCCACGGCACCCACCTATCGGACAGCCGTGACCCATTAGGCAGCCGTCAGCTATCTATGGCGGGGCGGAGTTCAAATAAGTCACACATCGCAGGCGTCCCGTCCGAAAGGTGGGTGTCTGTCCGTGATGCCATGTTAGTACGCTGCCATGTTAGTACGCTATGCGTGACAAAGCCATACACACCCTCTCCCGAAAGTACCCGTGAAGTCCAGTAATGTGTCCCTATAAATGGCTACGTGGTAAGGACTATGAGCGGTGACAAACATCATAACTGGATTCAGGTAGCTATGTCCCTGCCATGGCGCCCAAACGTTTTTGCTGATGCATTCTCCGCGCCACTCACACAGTTATTGAATGGCAGGCCAGTGGGATGACTCGATCCGAAATACTATACCAGGCCGTTGTAAGGCGAGGCGTAGGAGGCGCTGTACCCGGCCTCCTCCGGCTACTAATAAATCCTGATATTCCTTCAGCGGGTTTGCGTTTAGTTCCATCTTATTTCAAACCTTCAAGCTTCACGTTCTCTGACTTGTCAGCCGACCAGCCAGCCGACCAGCCGACCCACATACACATCGCGTACTTATGTAAACGTAATTAGGTGAGATTCTGCGCGGCGTACAGATTGCTGACTCCCCAGGCCTCCTAAACCTTGTCATAATCTGATCCAACTCTCGTATGATATCAGTGCCGCCCAGTTAGTCTACTCCCCTCTAGGAGCATCCTGTTATTCTTAATAGGACGTCGAGATGAGCCATTGAGTATCTTTTGCCTGACTAACCCCAGGGGCAGTGCCGTGGCGCGTTTCGCATTTTGCGACGTCCAGCGCTTCTAAGAATCGTCGAGTGGGGATGGTGAGCACCCGTTGCTGGATACGGAGGCACTTGCTTATAAAATCGTCCACGACATACGGCTTCAGGGTAATCAGTGACCACAGCACCGCTGAGAGCAGAGCAGCGCGGTGGCATTCTCCTGGGGGCTTTTGGGGCTTTTGAGGTCTCATTGGGAGGGCGAAAAAAGGGCATCAGGGTCAGGTTTTTCCAGCCCTCAGGCTGCATCGCCAGATCAGAGATGGATTGAGTTGTTGAAGCGCAGCGAAATGAAATATGTACTGTAATAGCTTTTGATAGAGCCACTGCCGCCACGGCGCGGCTCGAAACCACTCAATCAGCTGAACCAAGTCGGTTCAGTCATATCATGCTATTGGGTCAGCTGGTCAGTGCAGCTCGGGCGCGGGAGACTCACGAAGGGTAAGTACTAAGGAGTATGCCTCGAAAGAAATATACAAGGGTGTGAATTGAAGGATTTTGCGAGTATCCTACACAGCTCAGCAATAGCTCCAAATCCGTGTTCATATATACCTTTTTATTTGCAGAGTCGTTCAACCCAATAATCTAACTTATATGTAATGTGAATGCAACACGCAGAAGCCTCGGAGCCGCACTCGAGGCCTCAAACGCAAAGGAGCGCCGATTCGTTGGGTTAGATAAGATTTATATCAGGAGCACCAAAAGGACACTGCACCTTCGCTATGCGATAGGTAGACTCTAGTTCTCTCTTTGCTTCTAGGCTCTAAATAAGCCGGATAAATATTGCAATACTCACCTCAGTTCTCGTGCAACGTTAGAGGCGCGAGTATACTGAGACTACATTGCCTCCATCCTTGTACAAGACAATGGGCCCTTCCCTCGACCTCACGATGGATCAGTCCTCAGCTTGCGCCATCACATTGATGAAAGAAGAAAAAAAAACTATGGCATATTGGAACCTACCGCTATCATACCATACATTTAACGCTCTTCAAAAGTATTGAAAGTCCAGGAGATGGGGGGTGGAAGCAGAATGTGCGTTGGGTGTCTTTCAGTAAAGTGTAAAGTTATGGGTTGGCCTGCGAGACAGCAGTCAGAAACAAACAACGCAAGGGGTGTGTGACTCGGATCCTTCTTTGACATGACAGTGATCTCGGATAGCATAGGAAACAACTCTTTCACCACTGGTTCGTTGTCACGACGCAGAGCGTCGGTAAGTGACCACGCGAGGGCCTTGTCTACGCGAAGCGTCCTCACACCCCCAAACAACTGAAGGAACCCATGCCAGAGCGCACTGTCGTCGACCTTGAAAGGATTGCGGAACCAACTCGGCTCGTAATGGTCAGATAACTTGAGCGCAAGGCAGTCCACGACAGGAATAAAAGGTGCGACGGCACTGCAGATCTGAATTACCGCGCCTAGTTGCTGGTCCGGCGACCACTGACCGCCATCTGGATCACGGGTACCGAATAGGAAGTAGGGTAGCGCAGCCAAGGGCTGCCCGGAGTGGTAGGTGATGGCAATGAATGTCGAGGAGAACGACACTTCTACCGTATGGAAATTGAGATTCTGCATTCGGAGGAACTCCGACAGACGTGGGACGATAAGGGTTCGACCCCCGGTAAACTTGACCCGGAGGTCTATCAGGAGAGGGGTATTGATTCGTGCCAAGAGGCGCTCCAGATAGTTGCTGGGGCCTCTGAATATCAGCCTCTCGAGGCTGGGGAGCACAACACGGGGGTTCGGTACATGCTGGAATTCCATCTCCAAGCGAGGAAGAGGAAAGTGGAGGAGGCTGATAGATAAATTCTCGAGGCGAGGCATGCTTGAGATGCGCTCCACCAAATACTCGGGAGAAAAGAAGTCAGAGACTGGGAGACACTCAAGGCGGAGGGAGACTAGGCTTGTTGCATTGGTCAGCAACAAGGATTCTGTTGAAAGGGCGATAGATCGAAGGTGGAGGACGCGGAGCCGAGGGGCCACAAAGTCATTAGGAAGCACTCCGACCTCGGTATCTGAGTATTTCGTTGAGAGCGAAAGGCTCTCCAGCGACAGAAAGACTTTATCGAGTGCTGTGAGCAGGTTCAACTGTTTGGAACCCAGCTCCCTGAGGGAGATGGAGCACAGACGGTCGTGGTGCTGGAGCGCGAGAAGGATGGAATCTTTGTAGTGGCCATAGAAGCCGAAAGTGACGATGAGAGGTAAAGGTGGTGAATCCGTGAGCATCCTTGCTAGAGGTATTCTATATTTGAAGAGGAGACGGAGATTCAAGCGAGAAGGCGATGAAAGCATAACACATCGCCATCTTCTACAAACATGCAGCAGCTTGTACCATTCACGCCTGTAACTCCAAACATATTCATTATCCCGTCGACAAAAATCAAATATTTCCACAAGAAGTTCGTCGGGGAGAGTGCTGATGGGGCTGCACAGTAACATTTGTCCTATTTTGCAAAAGGTTGGATGACAATGGCAGGCAGAGGGAAGCAAAAATTTACCATGGGCTCTGGGAAGTACGGGTTGGCGGGATACAGACATTCGGAGTTGGAGAGTGGGGAGGCTGAGAGGAGAGGAAAAAGTAGTGACCCGAACCCCCCAAGGGTCTAAGTTTTGAAACTCGGGGCGCTATTTCCCATTCTGTCAGGTGACGCGTCGGTCTGCCCCAAAACCAGGATTCGAGGTTCCGTCCGATCCTTGAGGCCTTGAGGCCTTGAGCCGCTCAATTGAGGTTTGGCTACTTTCCGCACGCGATTACATAATGACACACTCCTCGAGACCCCAGGGCACGAACCGATCAAGTCATTTATTAGTGTAAAATACAACAATGAAATTTTCTTTCACCCAGCTGCCTTTTTTTCACCAAGCCGTTGATAATGGAATACGGGGCTTTCTATGACTGGGATGAGGGTGCAAACATAAAGTAGGGGGCGGTAGTGGAGGGGGGCGCGCGCGCGCGGTGGGGTGGGGGTGGGGATGATGGGGTACACGTGCACGCGCATTTGCATCGGCTGGCGTACTCACCGGATCATTCCCCCCCCCTGGCATGTGGATTGTGGATTGCTGTAAATACGGCGATGCTTGCCCTTGGCGATACCGATGTCCTGCAGACTGCGCGCTCGACGCCCATCCTATCCACTGGATAAGGGGCTAGCGTATCCCCTCGTGTAGAAGTGATCCTGTGTAGAACTGATTCCCCAAAGCTATGTTTGGCTGATTGAATGGTATCGGTTTCGGCACTGTCAGCCGCCTTGTTGCATGTGTGCTCCGGAGGCAAGGCAGAGTTTGGCAGGGCAGGTGCTCCAAGGGCAAGGGCAGCAAGGGCAGCAAATGCGGCCGTCATCATTGACATTTGCAGACAGGGATTTTCCACAGTTTGAATTTTTTTTTAATAAATATTTTCAATAAATGTTTTAATTAATTTGCTATCTAATGAGCCATCACGCCTGGGAATCGGATGCGAAAGCTGGAGTGTGCGGGTGGGTGCTGGTTCAGGGGAGAATGTACAAATGCATTGTTCATAACTCGGGTATCACGGTGGGACGCAACAGCGACACGCAAACGTCAAATTTGTGATTACAGTAATATCGCCAAATTTGGAGATAAAATGAGTTTTAGATTTATGGTGAAGTTATCATAGGATTAAAATGCCATAATAATTTATTGCCGTAAAGTGGTTATCATGGCTGAGACAATAATCCACCTTCCTAAATTTGTGGACAAATTACGGCGCCACTCTTTCCTGGTGTATCACTGTGGGCATTTCACAATATAATCCAATTCAGTTGGGAAAAATCCCGAAATCTGATTGGCTAACTACCCAGAATTCTTGGATTGCTCACAGTGTATGGTGTCTCGGTGTCTCCCTCAAATTGAGGCGGGGCAGAGTAGTACGTATGAAGGCACAACCCATTTCAAATATGCAGCACCCAGAAGTCCAAATCCAACTCTGCACGATGCACCGGTGCCTGTCCCGGCCCCCGGCGCTGCTGACTGGTCTGGACTGGTGTGACCAGTCCAGACTCTCACACAACTCAATATTTACCAAACTCAGACTGCACCGAAAATCGGGTTAAACCCCGGTCCAACTCACGAGTTGATTAACATTGATTTTTACAGTAATGCTCAGAAGTCATCCAGCTCGTTGGAGCGCCCACCAGCCACGTGTCTACTTGCCAAATTCGTCCACTCTGCTCTATCTCGAGTTGCACCTGCTGCACCAATGTGCAACTCGATTTCCGACAGCTCAGCTCAGACTGGACCACACTGGACACTACTGCTGATCGACGTGCACTCAACCAACTTTTATGATGTGTCTTTCGCTCCCCTCATCTCATCCTCCACATGTGGGCATGCTACCCCGAACTCTCTATCTGAAACCATATAAAATAGATATTAGTCAAATACAGCCCCGCCGCCCGTTCGTTCTGGGCGTTGAGTTTGCCGGAACCATTGCCGCTGCACCAGCTGGGAGCCCGTACAAGCACCGTGATTGCGTATTTGGGAGTGCGCCCGCGGCTACAGAACCCGTTGTCGAGGAGGCATCTCATAGGTCCCATCATGCAGTGAATGGCTCTTCGTATCCGCGGGCGGAGTTGGAATGGCCACCCTTCAAGTCAGCGAAGGTGCGACACCTCTTCTTCTTTTCTTTAAAGGGCCGGCAATTCCAACCCTTCCTGCAGCAGCCGATACACGGAGCTCACCATAACCTGAACCCTCGGCGTCCGCGTAGCGCTCGGGCTCGTGTGATCACTTGTGTATCTCCTTCGAAGTTCGACGTCGCGCGCACGATGGGCGGCGCGGATTTTATCATCGACTACACACAATATGGCAGAAAGAGGTCCTGAAGATGACGAGTGAACGTGGGGTTGATGTTGTATTTGACCCAGTCGGTCACGTCAGAGGTGT
The DNA here is from genome assembly GCA_022376555.1 of Russula compacta. Taxonomy (NCBI): domain Eukaryota; kingdom Fungi; phylum Basidiomycota; class Agaricomycetes; order Russulales; family Russulaceae; genus Russula; species Russula compacta. Next base: position 29,439 of record WTXH01000127.1, read on the forward strand.
GATTCTCTTGTACATGATGCTTAGATCATCTTTGGTTGAGTCTGCTCTTTCTTGTTCCTGTAGATGCGCTGAAATGTGTGGTATGGGGTGGTCGTGCTCTTATGGTCGGATTCGCTAGGGGCGAGATCGAGAAGGTGCGTGTCGCCGCGTTCACAGACACAGATGCAACCCTTCGAGTCGGGGAATCATCGCCACCACTTGACTTGGTGCTTCTGAAGAATGTCTTTATTCTCGGCGTCTATTAGTCTCGTCTATTGTGGTTCTTTCCACCGTGCGACACGCCGTCTGTCCTTTACCTCATCCGGTTGAGCCCGCCTACATAGGGCAACCCTAAAAGAGTAGGCGATTTAGGCGGAGCTCCTCGCGCTGTTCACGTCCGGTCATCTGAAGCCGGTGGTGTTTGATGGACATTATACTTTGGATACGCTTGCCAAAGGCCTGCAAGTCCTCGAGGATGGGGTGAAGTGGTGGTGGGCGTACGGGAATCAGCTGTGAGGGGGAAAGCTTTGGCCCGAGCGGGTTCGCGTCGTCAGTTCCCTGGCCCGAGGGCATGAGAAGACCCACGGCTTCGTATAGACTGTACAAGTCCCCATCAAGAAGGCTGCCAGCAAATGCCTTAACCACACCAACATTATCTCATGAACAAGATGGTTTATATAAGAACGGTCCCTTTTCCCTTCTCTTGTATATCATAGCGCGTCGCACGATGCGCATAATACCCTACTTGGTGGTTGCCCTCTTGCCATTGGCAGTACCTTCCTTCGCGCAGGCTGAACCCTTCCCGGTCCCCCTCGAAGTCCGTTCCCCTTATCTCAACTTCTGGACATTCGTACCTTTTGTCAGTAACACAACCGCCTCCGCCGAAGAGGTGCGCGACATTGGACCCCCTCTTTGACCGACCCACTTCCATTTACTTCGACTCTTCTTACTGTCCGCGTTAGCTCCCCCGCGCACGGCTTTAGTTCGTATCGATGGGGTCACGTACTCGATCTTTGAGCAGACCGCCCTCGCCAACGTCACTGGGCTGTTCTTGACTCCCACTCGCACGATTTTCACATTGGAGGTAGGACCGGTGGAGGTCGATGTGACATTCTTCAGTCCAATAGAGGTGCGTGTGTCAATGATTCTGGTCAATGTATACGTTCCTTGATCGTGTTCGTGCATTTTTTTTTTCACGCAGCCAGACGACTTGGTTCGACAATCAATCCCTTTCACGTACATATCCTTCGACTTCCGTGTAACCGATGGTTATGGCCACGAAATACAATTATATATGCATATGCAATCTGGTTAGTCTAGTCCGTAGTCCATTGGCACACATGCTGACTTTCTCTCGAGGGATATTTTTCGATTCCAATGCGGAGAACATTACGTGGTCTGTAGTTTCCACGGGCAGGAGCGTGTATGAGATGACCCAACTACCGAACCAACACTTATTCTCGGAAAACGAGAATGGACAGGCAGAATGGGGTCAAATCTACTTTGCTACGACTCAGGTGCGTTGACTTTTGAAGAATATCTTATTTAGATGCAGGATGGCAATATATATATGGGGCAGAGCGAGGCGGTCTCCTATGGCATTGATTCCGCAAAGACACTAGTTAGTAGTTTTTCCACTCAAGGGAGCCTTAATTCTCCGAACTCCTCGGCGGAGAGTGTCAGCAAGTTAGTGCGTACGTCTGGTACCACTGCGGGCATTCTGACCATTTCGAAGCATTTCAACGGCATTTGCCTTTTCTCGAGATCTTGGTAACGTCACCGCCAATGCAACCACGGTCTTTGCTTTCGGCTTTGTCCAAGACCCTGCGGTACGATACATCGATCCGACTGGCCGGTCTCAGCATCGCTTCCCGTATTTCAAAACAATGTATTCGAGCGTCGGAGATCTCGTAAGCCCACACTCCATCTGTGGTTGCAGGTCGTAAAGAGGCTGATAAGCCCCGCAGATAGACAGCTTTCTTGACGATTACACGGCTGCTTCGTCACGGGCCCTCGAACTAGAGGCCCAGATCGCTAATGATGCCTCAGGACTCCCCGATGGCTATTCCTCCGTTCTTTTATCCCTGGCCACGAGATTGGTGTATGCGTCAACTGTGCTGACTGTCGGGGAAACATCCGATGGCGTGCTCAATTTGACAGATGTCATGATGTTCATGAAAAACATTGACTCGGCGTCAGATAGGTACGTCCAGGTCCTCCTACGATCACGATCGGCGTTTGATAACTACTAAAAAGAAATCGCGTCAATCCCGTAGAAGTGCTATATAACGCGTTCCCTATGTTTATGTATTTCAATTCAACCCAGGGTGGTCTGCTACTGGAGCCACTTCTTCGTAACCAGAATTCGCCGTATTATACTCAGCAGTATGCCGCTCGTGATGCGGGTAAGGTTTATTCTTTTGCTTTATAGTGCGTCTCCTCACAAAAACATTATCAGGAACCTCGTATCCGAACGCCTCATTCTCCAATGATATCCATCTCCAAGGTATAGAGGGTAGGAAAATCACCCTAATTACCAGACTAGTTGTGTTCAGAAGATAATCTATCTAGAGACGGCGAATATGCTGATAATGACGTATGTCTACGCTCAGGCGAGCGGTGATGGTACCCTCATCGAAACTAATGTGGGTGTCCTTATCCGTGGCATTTGGCTTTGGTGATTTACACAAAACTTTCGTAGTTCGATCTTTTGAGAAACTGGACGAATTTTCTCGTTGGCTCAACACTTTACACAACAAATCAGTATGTCTTATGGGCCCACGTATCACGCTACTTGCCCACAGATGATTATCAGGGAGTCCGCTGACCTCCTAAACATCAATAATCAGACTAATCTCGCAATCAAAGGCATTATTGCTATCAAAGCCATGTCGTTGATGTGTGCTGCCATCTCGCAACCGACAGATTACTCAGTACGCGCATTTTCCCCACGACTCAATTGCGCGTCCCGGTGAACCGCATTCGTCTAGGATACTGCAGAGTCGTATTATAATCAATGGAGGAGCCTGGCTCTGGCACAAGACAATCATGTTCTTATTCAATATGGGAACGAGTCATCCTGGTCATTGGGCTACAACATGTTTGCAGATATTTGGCTGCGGACTGGTCTCATCAGCCAGGACGTGCGTATTTGCTCGTGCATCCTCTAGCAAGGATGGATGCTCAGATGTCCCTTTAGATAATATCAGCGCATGTCGACTTTCTGAAGACCGTGAACTTCACGGTGGCACCTTCCACGCTCAACACTACGGATGCTGGCATACCATTGGATAGCCTTCGCCCCAACAACGTGACTTACAGTCGGAACTAATTCATTGCCTCGAATACACGTGCGCTAATCGCCCACGACTTTAGGCTCAAACATGTTCGCTGCCGCTTTTGGGGACACTGGGCTGCAGGATCTTATCGTGTCTGGCATGATGAACCATCCAGCGTTTGATGATTACGGCGTTATCAACAGTACGGCGTACTCCGTCCGGTCCCCGAGGTCCGTCTAATCCGCTTCTTTCAAGATGCCCCTTTCGCCTCATCACCCTTTTTCACACAGCCCCGACCTGGGATCTGCCTATGCTCCTCTGGTGCTACTGTCAGTCTTCCCCACCCACCTACCCCCCTAACGCACAATCACAATACAACCACAAACTAACGAAGACTTGCCTTCCTTTCTCACTCTAGCACGCCGGCCCGCGGCATCATGACGAACACGAGCCTCCCATTCCCACATGTCGGCTCGTCCAAGCCCAGAATCAGCGCAGGCCGCAAGGTCGGCATTGCCTTTGCATCCATCTTGGGTGGCGCCCTGCTCGCCGCCGGTCTGCTCGTCGCGTTCAGGCGCCGCCGCCTCCATCACCGCGTGTCGCAACATCACTGGCGGCACGTGCTCCGCGGGCCAGGCTTCATGGGCGCGCTGGGTGCGGGCGACGCGATGGAGCTCAACTCTGTGCAGTCCCAAACCACGTTACGACCGATTCCAGAGGCCGGATGGAAGAGCGCCGAAGGAGACGCCAGTTTAGACGGTAGTGACGTGGCAAGCTACCGAGGCATTTGAGAAGAAAGCGAACGAGGAAGACGGGACGCGGACGGATCGAGGGATATCTACGATCTGGCGATGGAAAGTCTTTTTTTCTTTTTTTGGTTTTGTGGCCAAAACTTAACCAACCCCCCCCCCCCCGGTTGTGTTGTACATGCCTTTTCTGTCTTGCCTCGCTTCTTGCTCTTCTGATATCGAGTTTGAGCGCCGAGGGGGGAAGAATGTGTTCCGGCTTATGGTGACTCTATCGTAATCATCATCATCATCATCATCATCATCATCGTCTTGTATATGCTCTATGCATGCATACGTTATATACACACTATCGTTACCTCCTCAATCCGTACCCCTTCTGCTGTGGACAGTCAGGCTAGTCAGGGCCAAGGCAGCCATGGGTTACATATATGGAGGGACTATGACTTTTGAGTGTTGAAAATAGTCTCAAAACAAAAAAAAAAAAAATAGTGCGAAGGATGCAATCCCTTAAATCCTTCTTCCTTCATAGGCCCCTGCAGGCCCGGGGCTGTCCAACCAAAAGAGTATATGGGTATTAGTATTAGGTATGAGGAGGGTCAAGGAAGTAAAAAGAGGTGAGTCAAAAAAAAAAAAATTTCTAATCCAGGGTACATATCCAGTTCCTCCAACACGGAACGATTATGCGCGAGAGAAGCGACTTACAGTACGGCGGTGGGTGTATAATAATGCATATATGGATTGTGATGATGATAATCCCCAGCCAGATTTGAGTCCCCCCCCCCCTCGCAAGTAGAAGTAGAAGGTTTGTGAGATGTTCGGCATGCATCTAAGCGCTCACGCTCAGCTCCCTGAAGCCTCGCTCGCTCAATTGGCGGCGGCGGGGGGGGGCAGAATTTCTTCCGCACAAAGCAGGCCCGGAATTCGTTGTTTCCGCGGCGCCGGTCACCACACCAACCAACCATCACCTGGCAGCTCATTATTTACAGCCACTTTTTTTACCTTTCGACAGACTGCAAAAAGTCCGCCGACAGAGTCCTTTACAATTCAGGGGCCCTAATAGAGACGGACGACATCGTCCCTCCCTTCCCCCCCACCACGACGAGATATACTTACTTACTTCATTAGAGTGGGCATAGGTAGGTAGGTAGGTACTAATTAACCCGGCATTCTCCCCCCCCATCCGCACCTCCGCACCCGCGCATCAATCAACGGGAATTTCTAAAACTCTATCGGGGGATTTTCGTCCATGAAAGTTACATACATATTGCTTTATCAGCCATGTGAAAAGATGTGCAGAAAAGACAAAAGAAAAAAAATGGAAAATGAAAAATGGAAAACGAAAAAAAAAGAGAAAAATGAAAAAGGGAGAAAAGGCGGAAGGAGTTGGAGCAGGGCGACGTCAACCGATCCTCGCCTTAGATGTGAGTACGTAGTGGTGGTGGTAGTGGTGGTAGTAGTAGTAGTATACGTAATAGCAGCATCATGATGGCAGTAGTGGTAGAAGAACAGAATGGTGAGGGGACGAATGAGGAAATGAAAGAGGAAGTGAAAAGAGAACGGGTGGAAAAAAGAGAGAAAAAAAAAGAGAGTTGTAGATCCAACGCGTGCGTCAGGGCGGCAATCGCGTCTCGCCATCGCCACCACCGGGGTCCTCGCTCTCGTTAAGCGGCAACGGCAACGGTGATGTCGGCGGGGGGCCACCACGATCATCTCCATCCTCAACCCCATCCTCCTCAGGTTCATCGTCCACCTCATCATCGCCGTCGACATCGTGTACGTCCCATGACAGCTGTTGTCGACGACGCACCTCGATCGGTTGCCCACCGCCGCTCCCACCGTCGTCGTCGTCATCGTCGTCGTCGTCGTCCTCTCCATACACGTCCTTTCCCCTTCGTGCACCTGCACGATGATGATGATGATGACGATGCAAAGAACGCACTCCGTATCTCCATCCACCGTCCACGTCCTCGACGTCGTCATCGTCGCAGGGATCTCCGACACGGCAAGAGCCATCGTGCCGAAAGCCGCCGTGCGGCGCCGTGTGGTGCGTATGGGGCATGACGACGCGCGGCGGGCGCGCGATTTCCTCCGAATTGCGCGCAAAGAAGCTGTCCGAGTCGCCGTCCGATGCATTGTCATTGTCATCGACATCACCGTGTTCCTCCGAGCTAAAAGAAGAGGAGAGTTGCATGAGCGAGCGCGGGGCGTGCGACGGTGGCGGCCGCGGCGAGTGCCACCTGCTGCCACTACCACTACCACTCCCGCCGCCCATCACCGCCGAAGCGACCGCGGTCGCGGAGCCAAACCCAGACCGGGACCCACGCGACCCGCGCGATGCAGCTCCGTGTGCTAAAGGCGGCACTGGCGAGGAGCGGCACAAGACGCCACCCACAGAATTCCCGTACGGTGGTGGGTGGTAGTGTCCCGCGACGGCGAGCGCACCCGCGCTGCCGCTGGGTGTGGGCGGCAGCGGGCCGGTGGCGACGCCTCCTGCGCCAACGACGACAACGTCCAGGTCGAGTGGTTCATCGTGGTCGCCCGCGCCCGAGTGTATACTCGCAGCTTCTTGGGCGCGTGCGAACCGGCCGTACTCGCCGACATCGCCCCAGCTCGAAGCACGCATCGCGAGCGCGGGGTCCCCCGCAATGAGCACTGTCGAGGCTGCAGCTGCACTGTGTGAAACCGCGGTGCGCGACGGCTCGCGACTAGACATAGGCGGCGTCACGGGCACCGAGGCCGTCGCGGAGGCCAAGGCAGGAGTGGATGGCTGCGGATCACCGCGGCGCCAGCGCAGGGAGGAGAGGGAGAAGCGGCTGCGGGGGCGGGGTTCATCAGTGGTAGGGCCCAAAGAATGCACGGAGGGGGCGGGCCGGTCCCGGTCAGGAGGGGTGAGAAGTGAGGCTGAGCCGCCGCGCCGTCTCTGAAGGCCCTTGCTTGCCTGCGTTCCGCCGCTGGAGAAAGTGGGCGTGCGCGTGTCGGACGACTTTGATCGGGGCGGGCTCGATATGTCGGCCACGGAGCGATAAGATTGGCGAGGGATGGGTGTTATCGGCGGATACGTTTCACCCCGAGAGTGAAAATTCGCCGCTCTCGACTTGCCTGCGGACTGGGCGGGACGGGAGTTGGAAGTTCGAGCCTGCCGGGATGAATCATTCTTGCTGCTACGCCGGCTCGTACTGACCGACGGCAACGACCGCACGCCAACGTCGTCCGAGTCCGAGTGGCCATCCGCAGAACGGAAAGAGCGCTGGGGGCGCACGGTGCGCAGCAACGACGTGAGACGATTAGTGAGTCGCTGGCGCCAGCGGAAGCGCATCGGCGAAACTGCGTCAGAAATCGCGTCTTCGGTGATGGTGGTGACGACCTTGTTGTCTGGAAGGGTCTCCCGTACCCAGCGTTCGTGATCTGGAATGTCGCGGAGAAACCATCGGTGGCGCTGGAAATGAGCGTTAGTACGAGAGGCTGGAAATAAGTGCAAAAGGTGGGAAAGAGGGTGGGCTAGCTACCTTGACTTCGTCGAGGGTGATCCGTTTGCTCATATCCTTCTCAAGCAACCGCTCGAGCAGCTTGATGATCTCCGCACCCTCGGAGCATGGCCTGTCTCTAGAACAATTGTGGTGCCGGCCCTCTGTAGAAATGCGATCCAAGCCCATGGACTGCTCCACGTCCCAATCTTGAGTGCAAATGACACCATATAGGGCAAATTCATGATTGCTCTCCACCCGAAAGGGAGTCCTGCCGAACAATAGGCAGTAGAGGGTGACACCCAGTGCCCAGACGTCGATCGCTTTAGTAATGGGTGGACGATGAGGCGCCGGCGCCGGAAGAGTCGTCGCAGAATTGGAGTCTCCTGCCGCGAGAGCGTCCGAGGAGGACAGTGGGGGTATCTCCGTGCCAAAGTCATAGACGACCTCTGGTGCGAGGAAGGAAGGCGTCCCGGCCGTTTTACAGAGCTCCGAGTCATCGAAGAGAAGGCGTACGTCGGCGTCTGAGTCGGTCGTGGCCGTTCCAGAGCCGCGCTTGCTTCTACCAGATCCAGCGAACCGCTGCGTGGCCGATATGTGAGCGACGCCAAAATCAGTAATCTTGACTGTGCGACGGTCGGATGTCCACATGAGGTTAGCTGGCTTGATATCGCGGTGGATGACGCCTTGGAAGTGGACTGATGCGACACAAGGTCAGTAAGTATGGCTAACGAGCGCATGGCATTGGGGGCTGGGGAGATCGACGAACGGTACTCTAGACCGAGGATGACGTCTCTACAGATCCGTCTCGACTGGTCTACACGTAGCACTGGATTGCTCTCTGCATCACGCCACTTGATTTCGCCACCACCGAGGAATTCCATTACTGTGCGATAGAGTCGGCAACGGAACCGATATGCATATGCGTCAGTACGGGCGCAGAAAGGCACCACGGAGACGAAGGGCAGAACGGGGGAGTGACTGACCCATGTAGACTTTTTGGTACAGCTTGTCGTCTATGACTTCTAGCAAACGCACGACGTGAGGATGGCGACAGAGCTTCATGACTGCAATCTCTTTTCTAATTTTGTACTCTTGACTTCCGAGGTTCTCGGTGACGGGCAGGTGAGGCCCGAGCGCGGGATCCTCTTCCTCTTGAGTTGGTTGAGGCGGTCCGCGCGAGGATTGTGGCGCGACACGACCTTGATAGCCTGAGGGAAACGGCGTACGACATTTTTAGTGGGAGAAAAAAGAAAAAGGGAGGGGTAGGGGATAAGAAGGAAAGAAAAGACGTACGACCTCGACATTGTTCTGAGCGAGATCCCAGCATTTGTAGACGGTGCCGTGCTGACCCTTTCCTACGGAAGGCCCGCGGAGGTAGTGGTTCAATATGAGACCTCTGCTGTTGTGATCACCGGCCCTGCCCTGGTGCACGGTGTGCGTGATGCGGACGTCCGCGGCGGGGTCAAAGGGAGGGCAACTCATGACCTGTAGATCGGCCGTGTCCATTGTGTTGGAAGCATGAAAGGAGAAGAACGGGGGATAGTATATACGCGATCAAAGGGCGGCAGGCGTTTTGAAATTGAGCCAGGGCTGATCAGCAGACAGACGGGTGCAAAAGAGCGGAAGAGCGAAGGGGGGGAAAGGCAAGAGGCGGGTCAAGAGATTGTTGCGAGGTTTAACACAATTTCCTCGAATTACGGCACCGCGCGCACCACTCGCTTAACAACAACTAGAGTACCAGTACACGAATACGATCATCATCAACGGGGGCACTCGCAACGATCCTCTTCTTTGATCCCACTCATCACCTGTACATCATCCATTCCCCCGTCAGCTCTTTTTTCTTTCCAATTAGAAAAAAAAAATTATAACAGAAATCGATTGTGAAGGGCCCCTCCCATCAATCGCGCGAATCCACCCTTAATTGACAACCACCTTGGTGCGATGACGGTGACATAAACACTAGCACGACTCTTCAAATTCGAGGGTTCCAACGAATCCGCGATCGGACGTGCGCGTGTGCATGTGCATGTGTGTGTTGAGAGGGGGGTGTATCCACCCAAATGATAGATTTCACACCCCCCCCCCCCCCCCTCAAAAAACAAAAAACATACAGCAACTCACCGATTCAACGTGGTTCCCACATCCCTGCCAAGTTTCAGAATTCAGCACATCAGTCCGTGCATCGGGCGATCAAAGAAGAATCGAGAACGGGGGACGAATTACCTTCCATGTAGTCTTGCCACACTTGTCACATTTGACAGCAATGCAGGTATTCACGGGCATCTCTTCTACGATGTTATACATGACTGACGAATTGTGATGAAGGACGAATGACGCTTGATACGCGGGTGTTATCAGAAGAGAAGGCCGGTCTGCTGGGTAAGATTTTCCAAATTGGAGAACAAATACTACTTACCTCGGTCTAGGAGAGAAGGAAAAGGGTGACAGAGAGGGATAAAGATCAATGAACCGACTTACATATTTGTTTCGCGAGGATAGAATAAGAGAGAGGGTCGAATTGTTTGGACTCGGCTTGTTCCTGTGGTGCACCGAGTTGATTATCCCTTGCTTTCTATCTATCCGGGCCCCGTGATTATGCCCAAAATCATACTCTCCCATCATACCAACTTATGACAATCCCCGACCAAAGAACCTTGTTCATCTTCACAACACCTCAGCGACCCCAGCCCTCTCACCCCTTTCTATTCTATCCGTTAACGGTTGGGCTCCCCCTGAGAGAAGCACTCACCCCGCTCTGCTCGCTTCTTCCCTTTCCATACATCCTCCCCGCCATTTACGTGAAAACCGCCCGCCCTCCCACGGCCGACAGATCGACCAGCACCCCAAAACACCCAAAATGTCACCATCAACCCGACGCAATGGCATCGCGTCTACGCTCCCCAATCCCTTAACTGTAATTGTCGATTTCTCCCTGCGCAGCAGCACCCAGTGGCGGCGGCAACCGGCTTCACGCTTCATCATCATTATCATCCTCCAACTCAGCCACTTCAGGCAAGCAGTGGAGTCCGCTCCGATCGCGAGTTGACGCCATAGTCGTGGCCGCCGTGACTGTTGCCCACTATTTCCTCCTCCCGTGGCAGTATTTGCTTCACGCCACCCACAATGAAGATCCACACACCACGCACGGCACCAACGACGGCCCGGACAGCGGCGCCCGTGGCGCGCTGGAGCGCGTGAGGACGCGTATCAATTCGGTCCCCGCGGATGCGGTGCTCCGAGTCGACGCATACGGACAGCGTAAAGAGCGTCGCGATCATGCACGAGAGTACGCACGACGCCGAGATCATGAACACGATGATCATCTGCAGTCGCGCCGCTTGTTGCACGTCCGCGCCACCCAGGATCGCACCCGTCATCATACCTGGGATCGCGATAATGCCTATCACGCTACATTTGGTTTAATGGCGAGCGAGAGCGACGCGCGCGCTTTGCGTACCTCATTTGGTTGATGGTCGGTAGCAGGGCGAGACGCAACGTTTCAACCGCGAGGGGACGACAGGCTTCGAAGCGTGATGCGCCAAACGCGAGGAGCGTCTCTGTCTTATCGCGGTTTTCGCTGTGACAACGCACGGGAATTCAGCAAGGTGTGCCACAGGGAGAGGACAGATGACCCACTCGAGTTCCTTCAAGACATAGCTCTGCGACACCGTGACGCCCGTGATCGCGTTCCCGCACATCATACCCATGATGGGGACTACGCGACCCGCGCACATGCAATAGTACAGGTAGGTACGAGTTGGGGCGTCATTCGCCGTCAGTCCTCTGGGAATCAAAACAGGGAAGGAAAGGGACGGGGAAAGGGTGCCAGGGTACTAACTAAATTGATCTGGCGTCCAAAACGGGGCGACACGCATCGCGAAGTGCGCGCCTAGGATAGATACCGGGACGGTCGAGACCAACATCGCAAAGAGCACAGAGGGGAACTGAGTCAAGGCCGATGGGAAAATCGCACATTCCATGCCACTCAACTAGGAGCAAACAAACAAGGGACAAGGCACGACGCACCATATGTTGACATCTCCTCTTGGCCTTGATCACGACTTGTTGGCGATCGAATCCAAGCGTCAGAGAAGCTAATAGGGACGAAGATAATGCTGCGCACCGGTCTCGAACGTGCCAAGCGTGTTCAGTAGCACTGGGTTGATATCAAATTCGAGAAAGGAAAGAAAAAAGTCAGGGCATTCCGTCATGGCACGTAATAACCACCCCCACGAGAAAGAACGCACATGCGATGAGCGCGACCGTCCACGCGCTTTTGGCAGCGAACACGCGCTGTAGGACAGTAGCCACGAGGGTGAGCTGCACGATGCAACGCAACGCCGCGATCACGAGCGAAGCGCCAACGTGGAGCTGTAGCGTGTGCGAGATGGCCGAGGTGAACGCAATAAAGGCGAGGCCGATGCCGATGTGCGACCAATCCAGGTCTACCCCTGGGTGTGTTGGAGTTGGTGACGGGTCCATTAAAAGGGTATTGTTTGTCTTTGTTGTTTTTTGAAGAAAGGAGGCGTCAATGGAATGCGATTGAAAGCTTTCAGTAGCAGCAGAGAGTATTTTTTCCCATTCAGTGGGGGAATGGCGGGTTAAGCGGCTGTTTAAAAAAGAACTCCGAGGGACAACGACAACCGCAGCAGCAGCGCCCTGACCTCTCTCACCCTGCAAAAGTAGATTTTTTCCGCGTCTACTGTACCGTGCTGCGCTTGTAAAACTCTAGCGTCGACAGGGAAGAGGAAAACCAAAACAGTCGTCCTCTGGTGAGCCACTGCCCGCCATATTTTTTTTTTCCTTCAGGTACAGGTATTGTGCCAAAAGGGTGCCAACCAATTTGATGAACCCAACGCAAAAAAAAAGGGGGGGGGGTAATGTGGGTGAGATTAGAAAGCGATGTCGTACAACGACGCACCTGAATTTCTGGAAACTATTTTTCTTTGGCAGCTTTGTTGTTCGTCTGAACGAAAAGGGTGAAGGTGACAGTGTGTGTGGAGTAGTGTGCTCCACCCCGCCCCAAGGCCCTCTCCATCGTCCGGCCGCTTTTCAACTGGCGTTAGAGGCTGGCGCCAGTGGAACCCGGGACCTTGACCAGTCACCTATACGAGGCAAGAGCCACATACGCATACAGTACGCCTCACACATCCACAAATCATGATCATGATGCCCTCACGTCCCAAGTCGTCTAAAACCAAAAATGGGCCCTCCCATCTCTGTCACTGCGAGCTTAATTGTTTCGCCGGGCCAGATGACCATATGACTGGATCTTGGTCATGAGCACGACGATATCCTCGGTCTGTCGTTGGCCCCAAAGGGTTTATCACTGTAATTTCCTTGGGTGGGTGGCGGGGCGGCACAATAGGTATATGTATCACTGTTGGCTGGCCAGCGCGGGAAATTGGGAAAGCGGCGTGCGGATGGACAGGCTCAAACGTTCTATTCGTTGTCTCCCCCTGATGCGCATGGACAGAATGACAAAGAAAACGTCTACTACGGGAGGATTCCGCGCAACCTGCGGGAACCCAATCCTTTTGTACATGCTGTGCGCGCGTGCGCACGCGCGGGACTACTTGTGGATACGGTAAGCCCGCAACCCGCATCACTTTTTTTACGACAATTTTTCGACCCACGCGGTTTTCGTGAGGATCATGGGTTCTCTGTTTTTCCAGAACAAAAAAAAAATGCCAGCTTGCTTGGTATATAGGAGGCAGGCAACATGTACACGCTGTCCGCCGGGGCTAGTTTTCCGGCTCGGAAGGACGAGTACCCGAGTAGTAAATATCTTCCGCAGTGGTAGGGCTGGTTGGGGCTAATCGATGTTTCGGGCTGACCAAGTTATATGTGCGCGATCGTAGCATCCGGCTTGACACACGTCGTACTGCTAATGAATATGAATTCTCACGAGTACAGCACAGCCTAAGATGGACTGGCCCTGAACGCGGAAATCGTGAACGTCCAACATTACTGTAATGAGCCGTTGCTACCCTTGACGTCGATGCATTGATAGCCCAGGCACGCCCAACATCAACGTGTTGTGATATTTTACATGACGCGAGCCTGAGCGCACGCGTACTACACGCGTGCACGACAGCGTCAACGCGTGATTTCAACATACGTCAATACTCATGGATGCTATGATGGGAATCAGAGTCGAGTAGTAACTTCAAGTACCCCCCAGGAAGCGAGGCGCGATATTGATGGGGGTACGTTCTTGCCGTGCGCTTCCGCCGCCACCAGGGTCCACTCCAACTACTGCGGAGATCTACTAGAACTCGGATCTCACGGCAACGAGGAGCAGTATCATATCAGATCTCTGGCTCTTACAAATCACCACTAGAAATGCCCCTTCCGTTCTTCCGTTCTTGGGCTGCCCGCAACTCTAGGACGGTTACGGTTAGGGGGGCATCAGGAAAATTCCAAGCGGGCGATAGTGCCTGACTTTTAACTGAAGCTCCTTCGCCCACGATGAACGGGAATACTAGTATTGCCCAGCCAATTCGAAGACGAGTTTTCAGGCCTTGTAATGTTACCCCGAGTCGCCCGTCGTTCAACAAACCACAAACCATGGCCCGTCTGTTTACTATATGTGACACGTGTCCATGAGTGCCCCTCTCTCGAGGGCGGTTCCGTTGCTTGGCCAGCGCTGTCGCTGTTGGTCCGTGAAACGATAAACCCCCTATTTCATCGGAATTTGATTTCTGCTCTACGTTCGAACAAAACCCCGCTTGTGCACCCCTAGCGCGCGTGCAGGGGAGGCTGACCTTCGAGATGCCCAACAAAATGTGGGGTGGCATTCTTACTTGATACTGGGCCTTGGGCTTACCCACCAGCTGCAGGAGATAGCTAACCCTACTCACCCAAGGGTAACGTACCCGAGGTTCGTTGGAGATCTGATATCATAGATTACACCCAAACCCGGCGGAGCTCCGTCGGCTTCGGTGAATTTGCCGCAGAAGATCGACGCCGGGAAGGGTTCTGCTGTTCCTTTCTTTCTTTTTTGTTCGCTGTTTTTTTTTTTTCAAAAAGATGGGAGGTTGACAGCAGGATAACTGTACTGCGTACCATGCCGTAGTACGGAGCCTCACCCTTGCGCCCAGACACCCCCCCCCCCCCCCTTAAACAGACAACCCTAAGCAACGAGCAACGAGTGTGAAGTGTGTGGGTGCAAGCTTTGCCGAGGTGTGCAGTGTGCAAATGACCTCAGCCCCGAGTGAGCAGTGACCAATGACGAGCATTTGTGTGCGTGAGATTAGCGAATCGGATGGATCTTTATTAGGCGAGAATGCGTGGTGGTCGTGAGGCTGGCAGCGCGGTGAGCGCGTGGCGGTGCCCTGATGCCGCCCCGGCCCCGCTCCAAACCCCATCGAATCCTCTCATTACAAAAGGACCAATGTCAAATTTTTTTTTTGAGTTCGCTAACTCCATAACACACCTCCAACCCAAACAACAAAAAGGTTCCGCCCGTTTCACCAACTCCTCCGGCGACTTCGAGTCCACACACACAGCGTCATGTCTCAGGTATGCATGTGCGGTTATTATTTCCTCTTTGTTTATATGTTGCCGTTGCCGTTTTCGGAGCTGACGTGGTGCCACCCCTGGGGATGTTGCGATGGGTTGGGCTCGGATAGATCGACATTGAACTTGCAGCACTGCTCAATTCATTGAGCTTTGACACGCCAATTCCTGTGGCGTCGTCCATGGACGCCCAGATGAGCGAAGAAGATAGAGGGTATCAAGTACGTTACCCTTTTCAGACCCTCCAAAAAAATCTCGAGTTTTCTGAATTGTGATTCCCCCCCCCCCACCACATCCGCAGTCAGACTCGACGGACATCTCGAGCTCCTCCTCGGTCACGCGGGCGCGGCCGTCTTCCTGCCCGTGCGCAATCCTGCAGGCCTTTGCGTGCTATCACAATCTGGGCGATGGGTCGTTGGCCATCGGGGACGCTGAGCTTTCACAGCTGGTGTTCGCGCATCGCGAGGCGTTCTTGGCGTGCCCGTCGGCGCATACGGGCTGCTCGGCGGGGTTCAAGGGACTCGCGTCGCACTTTGAGAAGCGCGCTCAACCCGTGCATGGGAGCGTCGGCATGGACGCGGTGGGTATGCTCCGCACCGAGGCTTGGTTATTGTCCGGGTGGAGCGCTTAGATGATCAGAAGCGAAACGAATTGCAGGGCGGTGGACGATCAATCAGGTCTCGGGGTATTATTATCGTTGCCTCACTATTGTAGCATAGCCATTGCATGAAAATAATCTATAATATGTCTTGTACTGTCGGACAGTCGGACAGGTCCAGTTCAGCTGTAGGAATATGCACGAGACGGGAGAGATGATTATGACACCTTTACAGGCCTCAGGCGCTATGCATAGCCCTCAATTAGAATTAAGACCAATGTCACTCCGGTCTCACGGGTGCATCGTAGCGAGTCTGTGATAATGCTGTTCTTGAGTGAGTATTCCTCGTTTTCGACTCGGAGGATGTCGACAGCTGGCCACACGTCCCACGTGAAGTGACTGCCTCTTGAATACATACAGTAGGTACTTCTGTTGCATAATAACAAAGACTCATCTTCCGTACATAAATGACACCTGCAAGCGATTGGACGGCCCAATACCCAACAAGTTAAGTTTCAATCAGCCCAATCCAATGGCTTCAACTGATCGGTGGGGTACGCTCCGATGACGACTTGGCGAAAATACCGCCAAAGATCCTCTCGTCCCCCTGCAGGAGGTGCTTGAAACAGTTCATGGCGAGAGTCCATGCGCGCCCCACGAAGCTGACGGCGACCTGGATGGTATCACCGCAGGAGCGGCGGAGGGCATGGGGACGCGCATCGATGCGGTCATAGTGGATCTCCGGCGCTCGGATACCACGCACGCCCTCAGCGCCAAGTGCGTGACGGCGGTACACGACCGTGCGTTCGACGCGGAGATGATGAACATGATGATCATCTGCACCCGCGCCGCGTCACGTCTGCGTCGTCTAGGATCGCGCGCGCGTTATCATGCCGGAATCGCGACGATGCCCGATACGCTGACAGAGAAACGAAACGATGGCTGGAGGATGTAGCGGAAGTGGGAATGGGACGAGCGATTGCCTAGCTCATTTGGTTGGTGGATAGTCGGCACCAGGCGCAGTGCTTCAACTGCCAGCGGACGACACACTTCAGGGCGCGACGCGCCAAGGAGCGTCTCTGTCTTGTCTAGAATTTCGCTGTAGCAGCACATGGAATTGGTACGCGCACAGTAGGGGCATAGTGAAGAGATATAACGCACTGGAGTTACTTGAGGATATAGCCCAGCAACATCGAAATACCCGAAGTCGCATTCTCACACAGCATCCCCATGACATCGACTACGCACCGCACACTGGCATACTGGCACAACTGGAGGTCATCAGTTCTCCGGGAATCAAAACCGATAGAAGAAAGAACAATGGAATGAGCGGCTCACCACTAACGAACGATATATTGTAGGGAAAACATCCATCGCGAAGCGTGCTCCTGAGATAGACACCGGGATGGTGGAGACCCGCATAGGCGTGAGCACAATGGACACATGCACCAGCCACAGACATTTTCTCTCGGCCATGATCACGATTTTCCTAGTCGGCCGCCATGACTTGCTCAGAGATGTGGCGGGTTCACTGTCGGATGAGACTCAGACTACGTACCAATCTTGAGTGTGCCGAGTGCATTCAGTAGCACTGGCGCATCATCAAGGGTCAGAGCGCTGTCGTACATGTGGCAATAGTAATTGAGAGCATACATGCTAGCCCAGCGACTGTCCACACGTCCTCCACGGCTAGCACCTGCAGCAGGACAACCCCAACGGCAGTGAGCTGTGCCATGCAGTGCAGCGATGATGATTGCCAAGCAGCGACGTGGAGCTGTATCACTTGGGAGACGGCCGAGTTGAATGCTACAATGGTGAAGCTAAACGCGAGACGTGACAGTGGAAAACGCGAGACCTGCGTCGGCAGTGGTTACTGCTGAAAATAGAGGAGGGAGAGTAAGAAGCAGAAATGGCAGTTGGGCCGCCACGTGGCTATCGTTGGTACGATTGAACCAAACCAGTATTGAACCCCGTAGTCCTTGTTCTCTTTGTCGTCGAGGGTTTGATGGTCGTGTCGTGGTTGTCCGTTCGCAAGGGCCCTCAACAAACACTCATCCGAACCGGCCTGATGCTAACTCTCGCGTGCTGCTACTTGATGTGGGCCATAGCTTACTTGGCCCAATTACATCCACTCGAAGTCTCGAGGGTAAATCTGAGGTTGGAATAGTGAGGTGCAGCAAATCCTGGGAGGAAGGTTGTTATTACGCGTTTCTCACTTGTTCGTCCTCACTAGCCTAATGAGCTGCATATATGCTCCTACTCTCACGCTGCTATTGTACAATTTCGGATATCGTGAACAAAAACAAAAAACTGGCCTGATGAACGCGAAGGCCTCTCATACTACAATAAAAAGAAAATTAAGGCTATACTAAACCCAGTGATCTCGCAGCTGATGGGCTAGGAGTTCGAAAGTCGAGGATGTCCATCTAGATAATCATATCCCACCTCCAGTTTCATTTGTATTAGAGGACTTGAACGCTGACCTATAGGTCATCATCTGGTGGATGTTTGCACTTGACAACCCGTTACCCAGGCTGAGAATGACATCCACTTTCGTCACTGCCAACATCGATGCAGGTCTCGTCGTGCATCAGGAAAAAAAGCACATTGTCTGGCGGCGTGTGGCTTGAATGGCACCATTAGAATGGAGCCAAATATTGTACGACCCCACGATCGTTTATCGTGGTGGTGTAGTGTGAGTCGCTGTTGACATGCACACCTGCACACACGGGCTATTCTATGGGGTGTAAGCGAGAGCGTCGGCATAGATTCGCCGAGTATGCCCTGCTCCGATAATACTGTACAGTACTTCTTTTGCGTGTAGCATCACACAGAGTTCTCTTTGAAAGGCAATTTTTTTCGGGCAACTTATTGACCGCTCGCGGAAGCGCGTCGCGTCACTGCCGCCCTTATTCCCAATTTTTTAAAAAGAACAAGCGAACAAAGAAAAAAAAACACTTCTATTGCGCTCCATGTGATAACAAAGGCTTTTGTTCTCTGGATAAAATAAATGATACCTGCATTCTGATAGCGAGTCAGGTGAGCTGCCGTTACTCTCATTTAGTAGGCACTAGCTTGACATTACTTACGGCAAGGGTCCAGATCTGCCCGGCGGTGATGATAACGGCCTGGACAGGGTCACCGAAAGCACCCCCGGAAGGCGCAAGGACATATATTAATGTGATATATGCCGCCGCGTCGCCTGCTCTACGTCTGAGCCGTCTGGGATTGTATGCGTTATCTCGCCTATGATCGCGGGGATGCTGACAGATTATGCTGACTAGGAAGACGACGACGAGAGGATGAACGAAAGTAAGAGAGGGATGCATGGGTGCTTTCACACATCATTTGATGGATCGTCGGAGATTAAGGCGAGGCCTGGCACCTCGATTGAGAGCAGACGACACGCCAGGGAGCATCATTATCTTGCGTAGATTTCGTTCCAGAAATATGTGGTAATTAGTACAAACTCATTGGGAACGGGGACACAGGAACAAGCTGGGGCACTGGAGCTCCTTCAGGCATAGCTCTCCAGACATGGAGATATCCACAAGTAGACAGCTCTGGTTCATGCAGAGTCAAAATCGGAAAAAGGAGATCATTGCTAAACGGTACTGTCCCAGTGTCCAGAATAGAAAGGGCAAATTTCGTAGTCAGCAACATATCTCAGTCGTGGATGTGCAGAGTCTATTCAGAAGCAGTGGCGTCACTGAGGGTACAGGGCGCCGTCGTGCCTTCGCTTATGAATAATCCAGTGCTGCAGTGCGACAATCACGAATGAGAGGGAATTGACGAGGTGGGGCCATAGGAATTACGAGACAGCGAAATTGAAGGGAAAGCCGAAATCAATGCGCACACAAGTAAGGAGCGAGAGCGGGGGTATAAGCCAGCAGATGATGCATGACGCCGTTTCTGTTGTTTGTCCAGTTTTGCTGAAGATACTGAGGATGGCAACCGAGGTTTGAGGATATACTGCATAGAGCTGGGTGGAGATCTGTCTGTGTGTGAAAGAGATTCTTGCTGGTGGTTCGAAATAACTTAGATGGATGTGTCCGCGGACCGCGGGTCTATCCGAGCCCTAATGAAGAAGGTTAAGAAGTAATTTAAGGAAAAAATAAGTTCTCCTTACAATAAACTGCCTAACCATGAAATTCAAGGCATTAAAGTTTACTCGATGCTTGGCGACATGATATTTGGTGTGTCGTTATTCTCGGAACGTGTAGAACTCACTTTCACTCTCTGCATAAACCCGACTGGACGATAACCTGAAGTTATTTGGACCCATATTTTATTAACTGGAGTTGTGTCAGTGAGCCCTAAATTCTGTTCAGAAACCCTGAATCTGGATCATACAAAACGATAATTTGAATGATTCACGGGTCCGAATCAAGCTTCTCGACATCGAGATCATGCCAAGCGACGATTGGGGTACGTTGCTTGCTTTTGAACGCGGTCTCTCTATCATCTATTGTGATGTCCGACTGCAGGACAGCCGTGTGCATTTCTCGACGTTGACGCAGCAGATCCGGATGTGTTCGATTCAGTTAAGGCTACGCCTCTAGCAGTCTAGCTTGCCACGGCTAATACTATGGCTGTGGGGGTGTGTGGGGGTGTGTGACTTGTCGGCCCTTGCCATTTTATTGGCTGCATCAGTTGCTGATCTGACACCAGGTGCATTCCAACACCTTCGACTTCTTCATCCTCAGGATAAATATATCTCGGCAACTATTCATCTCCCATACCCCTATTCACCTTCGTGGAATCGAAAATGGAAGAGGCAGCCCGGCCTGGTCCTTCGCACGGCCATCAGATGGCCGCTGATAACTGCCATAGTATGTCACGATAATTGACTGGACTAGGAGCCGATTTTTAGATCTCGTTTTGGTCATTGCCGCGGCCGGTTGTTCAACGTCCTCTATGGGCCACTCGGGTTGGCACCATTGTATCAACGTGGTTCAAGTGCACTTCAACAAACAAATGATTATCCACAGTATCTCAGTTGCAGATGGACCCACCGCATCTCCAGCTGCAAGCGATATGGCTACCATTCTGCGTTGGTTCATTTTCATGTAGGTTCTCCGTGGAATCTGGTCTCCTACGGGGTCATCATGTGATGGACTTTTGGTTTGACAACCCACCGCGCACTGGCAGTACCCTGCATGCAGTGACAGATCCAGTGAGAAACCCTCGGCAGGGCCAGACCGAGCGCCAAACAATTCAAGGGTCGTTGCCCGGGCTGTGAATGACACCCGCTTTTCGACCCCGCCGATGCCAATATTATTGCATCGATGCGGGTCTCATCATGTGCAAGAATAGTCAGGTGATTCCCAGACACATAGTCGCCTCAATGCTGCTATCACAATTGACGCGAGGCGGTGTCTACAACCTCAGTGATACTCCGAGCATCATGTAACCTCCTCTACATAGCTAGGGCTTTTCATTACAACTGGGACAGGATAAATTGGTATGGGGTCCATTTATATGGCTTACGGTGCGGAGCCCATAGTGTGAGATAGATCGACACCAAATTCGTAGCACTGCCCCACAGATCCACTCAGATTACTGTGGGTGATGTTCATAGTGCGTCTTTCCCTCTCGCTGCGTTTGAAAACCTGACTCATCCGTGGTGGCAACTGGTGAGCAAATGGGGTGGTCCGGTCACCCCATCTGACCCCCAAAAAGCTAGAGGGTGAGGCATGCTGGTTATCAGGCTTCCCACGGAAGCTTATTGTAAGTTTCTAAATAATTTTCCTTCCATTGGAGTCTGACGCCATAGACATTCTGAGCCCCTTGGTTGCGCAGGCCTCTCCCAATAGGTGTGCATCCCGGACACTCTTACGTGCTTTTGCTATGCGCGCGATGGAATGCGGGCCATTAGGAATACCAAACGTTCACAGTTCGTAATCGTACATTATGAGTCACTTTTGTTGTGCGCATCCGCACATACGGGCTATGCTACGAGAGCGTTGGCATAGATTCGGCAAATGTACCCTGCACCGAAGCGTAGTTATTGTCCAGGTGCTTTCTGTTTCTTCTCCATCCAGTTCTCCTTAGGCAACTTATCGACCACTCGCAGAAGCACGCCACTGTCGCACTTATTCCCATTTTTTAAACAAACAAAAAACATTTTTAATGCGCTTCATGTGATAGCAAAGGCTTTTGTTCCCTGAATAAAGTAAACGACACCCCCATCAGTACAAATGGACAGTTGGACAACAACATGATCAACCCAACCCAATGGCCTCAGTTGAATGGCCCCTGCGTTCTGATAGCATGAGCTACCGTTATTCTCATTTCCTCTGGCAGGAGGGGCTTGACATTGCTTATGGCAAGAATCCAGACGTGCCCCGCGGTGATGATAACGGCTCACAAGCACCCTCAGAGCGCGCGAGGACGCATATCAATGCGGTCGCCGCGGATATGAATCCACGCACACCCTTAGCAGCAAGTGGGTGACGACGATTCAAGAGAGTGCGCTGGATGCGAAGACCATGAATATAATGATCATCTGCCGCCGCGCCACCTGCTCTATGTCTAACCCGTCCATGATCACACGCGTTATCTCGCCTAGGATCGCCGTGATGATGCTGACCAGGAAGATGATGACCAGAGGATAAACGGAAGCGAGACTGGGATGCATCCGTGCCTTCACACGTCATCAAATGGACAATCGGAAATCAAGGCGAGCCCTGGCATCTCGATCACGACACGTCAGAGAACGTCACTATTCTGCGCGGATTTGGTCGCAGAAATAGGTGGTGTTTGGTAGGAGCTCAGTGGTCGTGGGGAAACAGGAAAGAGCTGGCGCACTCGAGCTCCTTTAGAACATAGCTCTCCCAACATGGAGATATCCGTAGTCACATTCCAGCATAGCATTACCACGAAGGGGCCATATGCTGCACGCACACGTGTCATAACACAGGCAGACGCCGCGGGGAACCAAAAGGGGATCGTTACTAACCGGTACTGTCCCGGTGTCCGTTTCTGTTGTTTGTTTGGTCTTGCTGAAAATACAGGGTAGCCAGAGCGTAGGCTGAGGAGGTTGGCAACCGAGGTGGGAGGATATGCTGCATGCGTACAGCCAGGCGTGGGCGGACTCGGAGAACTGTCTGCGGAAAAGAGACAACTACTTACGTCATGCCCCGGGGTCCATATCGCTGCTTCCCCGTTAAGACCATCCGTTTTCCTTAAGTTAGGATAAACTGTAACTACAGTAGTTTACCTAAAGCTTTGCGCGTACGCGACTCGTTATATAGCATTACGTTAATTCTCGGATGTGGTCCAGACAGGCCAATCGAACCCATTTTCATTCTCTGTACGAAACCGACTGGACGATAACCTGAACTCCCTTCTGCCAACTGGAGTTGTGTTAGCAAGCCCCAAGTCCGTTTAGAAACCCTGAATCATGGTCAAACACAATTTAAGTTCCAGCACATGGGTCCAAATCGAGCTTCTCGAGATCGAGGTAATGTCAAGCGATGTTTGGGCTACGCCGCGTGCTTTTGAACGCGGTCTCTCTATTATCTATTGTGATGTCCGACTGCAGGGACAGATGTATCCATTTCTCGACCCGTTGATGCGGCAGATCTGGATGCGTTCGATTAAGCTTAGACCTCTAGCTTGCTATGACTAGTACTATGGCTATGAGGGGGCGACTTGTCGCAATTTTTTGGGCTGCATCAGTTGCTGCTCTGACACCATCACCGCGGATGCCTTCCCACCCCTTCGACTTCTTCATCCTCATAATGAATAGATCTCTGCACCTGCCCATCTCGCGTACCTTCGTTCACTTTTGTGGAATCGAAAATTGCAGACGCAGCGTGGTCCTTCGCACGGCTATCAAGTAGTCGCTGATAACTGCCATTGTGTGTCACTATAGTTGACTAGACTGGGAGGTGCCGATTGTCAGATTTCGTTTTGGTCGTTGCCGCGGCCGGTTGTTCGATGCTCTGTGACGGACCACTCGCGTTGGCACCTTTGGTTCAACATGGTTGGAGTGCACTTCAACAGACGAATGTGCTTCGGAACTATCTATACTATCTCAGTTGCAGATGGATCCACTGCCACTCTGGCTGCAACCGATATGACCACCATTCTGCGTTGGTTCAATCAATGTAGGTTTCTCCACAGAGTCCCGAGGGTCCGAGTCCTTTGACATAAATATCGGTGGTACTTGCAGGAATCGATTCCTCAGCACCCCAGCTCTTGGATACATCCACGCCGCTAAGTGGTTAGTGAGTTCGCTGATTACCACAACTCATCGCTGCCGCTGATCCACGATCTAGTCACATATCACAGAGTCTTTGTTCTCACCAACTTCTAAGATCCCAATCGTTTGGAAATTGTTGTGAAGCATGCGCCATTATTTGATCCTCGCTGTTATTGGATTCGCTGTCTCCGCTATCGCTGCCCCAGTCGGGTATAGTATCGTCTGCATGTCGTGTGGCGGAACTGGTCACTAACTAGACTCGCTTTTTTAGGCAGGTTGATATTCAAGGACGAGACGCAGAAACGTACCAAGTGATAGAACCTGGCTCCAGTGGAGCGTGATGCAGTGTGATGGCTCAGTCAGAGCACTCACCAAAGTACATACACATCTAAAGTCTGATTCCTAAATCTAAAGAAAATCTCAGAGCCGGACGTTGATGGACGTGCCACCTTTGTTCTTTGTAGTATATTCGCCAACTTCAGTGCGGTTTCCGGCTTACGAAAAACTCTGGTGCCATCCACTGGCAATTATGACCCTCCTTGTGATATAGTAGCAAGCATTACATCGTGTGCCAGGTACGACAAGTCGCCCGTCGCCTATCGTCCCCTCAGCACCTCCCAGAGTAAAATCCCACCCTTCACAGCTACATACCCGTACGACTTTCAAATCAATGTCGGGTCGGCCCGCTATAGCACGTGGAGAATCAGGATGTTCATCCTTCACTATTGTAGCATAACCATTGAATGAACTGATCGATACTGTTTCTCTTTTCTGAAAACTGAGTAGAAAAGGTGCAGATGTAGGTATGTTCGTAAGAGGGCATCCGGCATCGATGATATACGAGCTTTTCTTCACCTGTCAATTCACTGATCGGTGTATTCTCAGTGGCCTCTCTCCAATCATTTCTACCAATGCCAACCATAGGTCTATAAGATAATGACCACGAAACGAGGATGAGCGGTTGTATGGTAGCAGTTTTTGATAATATCGAGCTTTTGCCTGTGGAAACTCCTTGCCAAACAACCCACTTTAGATGCCTTAGAAGGTCCCACATCAGCAAATTATCACGACGCGGCAACAATTTCCGAAAGCGCTGTAGCGCGCAATCGTCTGCCGCAAACCAGAATCGAATCGAATCGAATCGAAGCAAGCGTTTATGCATTTATGACTGGTCGACTTGTCGCCTTTCAGATACAAAAAGCTCACCACTCCTGTGGCTTCATCGCCCCTTCCTTCGTGGGTGGCGTCACCCCCCAACCACTGACTCATCGACCCGACTCACCAAAAACGACATTTGAATGTCATGGGTTCAGCTGCTGTGCCCCTGCAGGGGCAAGCAAGAATGCCCTTTCCCCTATCTGCTTTCGCTTTCGGATATCCTCCTCTCCAAGAGCGCGGGCATCACTCTTTTTCCTCTCTTCCTCTCTCCGCCTCGTCTTCCAGTTTCTCTCCTCGTGGTCACCCCCATCAATTCAGAGCGTGCCTCTGTCCTATCAATGTTGTCATCCAACCGGGCTTCCCTCAGCGTCCTCCTCTAGCTTGGGAATCGCGTCGACAAAAGCAGCATCGAAAAATTCCCATTCGTACGGTGCGCGGCGGAGCACTGGGTCGAGCACCGCCGATTCGAAGATGTGTCGTCAAGCCTGAGTAGGACACCCGAGGTGAGCCCGTGCTGCCGCACCCGCGCACACCAGGCAAATTTTCTTTGCTGACGCGGGCTTTCGTCGGCTTTCTTCTCTAGTTGGATGTCCACATTTTACAAGAACCGCGCCACGAGCGTTCCGCTACTCTTCTACTACACTATCTCTTCCGCTCTGCGAGCATATGTTCTGTCGCCGGTCGACCATGCCCAGTTTGAGAATGTGTCATCACACACAGGATAGGATGACTCCATCCCCTCACTCCCCACGTCCCTGATAGCAGGTATCGCAGTGCGTACAGTTCTCCGTCTGTCGCGACTTTCATTTATCCCTTTAAACAGGCTTGCTGTCCTCGCCGATCATGTCCGCCTGACATCGCTCCCCCCACTCTCCACCCACTGGCACGATATATCCGATCCGTGCGACTTGCTATCAGTCGTATGCTAATAAAAGTCGATACTCCAAGCGGCCTCACACCCAAAAGTCATTCGAGACGGGGTACTCAATGCTCCATCATGCAGTGCAACCCAGTTAGTAGCAACACCAGGTGCGATATGCGCGGAGGTATGTGCATCATTTCATAAACACTCTCACATTGACTCATGTCCCTGCAGCTCTCGAGCGACGCCCTAACCCGCTCTGGAACACCACAGGTCAACCACTCGCAAGCAGATGCCCCCAGACAATATTAGGTCGATACTCGTACCCGCGACTAAGCGTCCGCACGAATGTCTAGCGAACATCTGTGACGGTTTACGGGCCCAGCTCAGGGCTCCACCATCCAGCCCCTTCCCACACTGTCTCATAATCCCGACACTGGCACGGTTGTTGACAGCGATGTCGACAACCGTGCCCGCAATACGTTCAGTTTTTTTTTTTTGGTAGAAGCAGATTGCTCTCGTTCATGTTCATGTATGTACTGCGCATCAGGATACCCTGATGAGAGCGATGAAACTTGGCCACTCGCATAGTTAATCAGGATCATTATTTTTTATGTTTATATTTTACTGTGAGCAGGGGCAGGGAAGCCAGCCAACACTAGTCCTTATCTGGTCGGGGATGAACCAACAAACATGGGTTGTGGTTCTTCACACCACCTCACTGACGTTTGTTGGTCATCCCATTATGCGGTCGGTGTCGGCTTCTCTGCTCCTGCTAGCCATCGACATATTAATACCCCTTTGTTGTACAACTACATAATTGACGAACCCCCATATCAAACGCGCACGTTGTGCCTCTCTCGGGAAACGACGCTATTATCGTGGCGTGTAGTACAGACCGAGGCCGCTCAGTGCTGTACCTTAGGCCGAGAAACGCACTAATGATCAACGAGCCATTCGGACACTGTTGATGTTGAGTCCGGAGAATCGGTAGATCGTTACTGTGATTTATCGCTACTATATATCGCGATATCGCTGGCTATTGTCCACGTCATCAGTGGGTCTTGAGAACCCTCTCATGCCCTCCACCATCAGAAACCCAAGAAGCAGGGCGGCGGAGGCGTGTGGGAGCGAAAAGCCAAGAGTCTTCGCTGTCCCATGATACGAGGGTGACGACAGTGCGTCGTTCACATCATGTTTCTCTCGCGAGTCATGATAGTCTCCGCCGCAGAGCTGGGGCGATCTATCATCCAATGGGCTGAGGGAACACGGGAAATTCCAGCACATTTCCGATAAGACGTTGCCTGGCGCAGGTCAGTCCAGTCCAGAGAACCTCGAACCGAACAAGGGCCGTTCCTCAGGCTACTGTGGAGCAGTGTTTGGATTTGTACTCACTCAACTTTTGGACACAGAGCCTGTGTGGTCCAGCTCTACTTGCCAGTACGTCAGTGTGTTTTTATTTTATGTTCATGTTTAGCCTAGTTGAGCAGTAGTTGAGCGCGCCGCAAGGTAAGCAAAACGCACGGGCCTCCTAAGACGCCTAATGCTGCGCTCGGAATACACCGGCGTGCGGACGCGCTTTCCATCAGAATCACGCACTCCTTGTCACCCTCTCGCCTTTCGTCTATGGACTCTGGTCTCGTCTTGTCATCTCATCTTCTGCGTCCGCCCGAGCACCTCTCGTTTCAGCTCGCGTGCCAAACGTGAGCTCTCGTCTCCCTCCGTCCACGTCGCAGCGCCCCTGTGTCCTCACGCAGCACCGCCCAACTCCCGTGCCACGCGTCGCTGGCTGGCACCGCCCTACCTGCGTCGAGGCCACTCGCACAAAGGGCGAGTGGCTCCGTGCAGTCTGCACCACCCGCGTTCGTCGGCCTTGTGTCGTCGCCGGCCAACGCGATTGGAGAAGTAGAAGGATCTCTGGTCTCAGTCATCGCACAGCCCGTACGCTCTACCTTATCCCTTTCCGTTTACCTTCCATTCCTTTCCAGTATGACTCCCTTTCTTTTCGTGCCACTGTCCCGTTACGACACTGACCGCGTCAACTCATATGATACAAACGGCCACTTGTAGGTACGGATCGGATGTGGATATAAACCCCACCTCTCGTTCGTGAATCTCAGAGCGCCGTGAGCGCACCCGCGCCACCTCACACATCGTTTGCCTGCACGGAACGCGTCCTTGTCTTCTCGTCTACTTCAAGATCTCTTTCTCCTTTTGCTCATCCTCCTCTTCCACTCTCTCTTGTCTTTGTCTTCCGCTTCCCCTCGGGACAACACTGCAACACTCGCGTGCCGTTCACCATTTCTACAAGACTACTGAATATTTCAGTCATAAATAATCTATTTAGATCATAACTTACATAACTTAGACCACGAATACATAGCTTTAAAAATGTTTTGATTTGTTGAGTTTTATTGGTCTGAGCACCCGTATAGCCGTATGCGTAACTGTACACGGCCGTAAACATACGGAATTCAACGGCGTACGGGAATACCGTCTTCCGCGCCGTATTATACCGTGACGGTTGACAGCCCTATAATCAACCTGTCCGCGTCCTGGGGCTACATGGTTCAATGAAACAACTTTGAAACTCGATAATAGGGCGTTCAACACAACCTACGCCCATCCCTTTTCAGACGCACGTTCTTCACAGCCACGAGCATGGACCAGAATCGGAGTCCGGCGGTCGGGAGAAGTCCGGACGCCCTTCTCTCCATAGTATATCGATATTTGGGGCAGTGCACGGGCTGGCCACTTCACCACCAAACCTTCATCACCATCACCCCTTTGCTTCTTCTCCTCTTTTGATATGGGTGACCAGTCAGGATCGTCCCGTTTTCAAGAGCTTTTTGAGACTGCCTTGCAAAACTACCAACACCAGACGGGCATATCCTTGCCTGAACACCCACTCGCTCAGCAACTCCAAACTTGCAACTCAGTCGAGTCTATTATCGCCGTTCTTCAACAGCAAGCCAATGCTTTCAGTGAATTCCGAGGAAGCGATACAATCTTGAAATCCCTCAAGAATGTTGTATCAGTCCTGTGTAGGCTTTCCGCTACTGCTGGCCTCGGTGACGCTGTCGGCCTGGTATGTTGGGTGGTGCTCATTGGCTGCTTTCTGACAATCATTCTCAGTCATTCCCACCTGCCAAAGTAATACATACCGGCCTTGCTGTCCTGCTAGCCGTATGTGCTTCTTTTCAAGCTTCTCCATCGTATCCATGTGACATCAAACCTTCTCAGACAATCAAAGGTGTGATTGGCAGCTATGATGCACTCGTCGAGTTGCTAGAGTCGATCGAACACTTTCTGAAGCGACTTGACATCTACACAAAGATCTCTCCTGCGGTGGCCCTGACTGAGATAGTTGTGAAAATAATGGTGGAGTTGCTCTCCACGCTCGCATTGGCAACGAAACAGATCCAGCAGGGACGAGCAAGTGAGTTTATCCTCGTTGATGCGTTACATAACTCATTGGAATGAAGAGAAATTTGTAAAGAAGTTCTTCGGGGAGAAGGACGTCGAGGTGGTACTGCAGAGGCTGGGTCGACTCACACAGGACGAGGCTCGAACAACCGCGGCGCAAACTCTGGAGATCGTCTATGGTCTGATGCAAAATATGAGGGTGGTCATGGACGGTGCGAAAGCCCTTCCTAGCCGTTCCTCGTACGCTGCTGAACATTCATACCCCCACACCTACTGTAGATGGCAAGGCATCGGCAGACAATGTCAGGGATGCTCTTGGTGCGTGTTATTTGCGAAAATATGCTAGCGCTATGTCTGACTCTACATAAGAACTAATGCAGAAAATGGCGAGCGACATAAACAGGTCTAAACGTCAGTTGTTTCCTAACGTTCCCATTGGTGAATGGGAGCACTGAGATTGTGTCACAGGTGAAAAGTTGCAGCAAGATATTCAAAGCTGGCTTTCACCCCCTGACCCATGGAAAAATTACAACATCGCTCGCGAGTCGAGCCACAATGGGACCGCGGAGTGGTTCGTCCATGGTGACACACTCTCGGAATGGAAATCGTCCGGACCGGGTTCCCTTTTATGGGTTCATGGCAAACGTACGTTATTTGTCACCTGGTCATCACACTTTCGCAGACCTTGATGGTTTCCCCTTTTGTAGCGGGCGCCGGGAAAAGTATCCTTTGGTATGCTCATCGTATTACTATTTCAGTCTGCCTTGGGAATTTATGCTATCGTTGACCAGTTCTGCAATCGTCAAGGATGTTGATGCTGTGCGGAGATCTGGGCTCGCGTCACTGGCATTTTTCTACTGTGACTTTAGAGAGGATAAAAAGAAGGACCTTCGTGGGCTGCTCTCATCTGTGCTAGTTCAACTTTGCGATCAGTCCGACACCTACAGCGATATCCTTTCTGACTTCTATGTGACACACCGTCGTGGTGCTCAAAATCCGGGTGAGGAGGCACTAGTCCAATGCTTAAAGGACATAATGAAATGCCCTGGACAAGCCCCCGTCTATCTGATTATCGATGCCTTGGATGAATGTCCAAATACATCTGCTCTGCCATCTCCCCGCGAGAAAGTTCTTTTGCTTGTGGAGGAGCTTATCAACTCAGAAATTTCGAATCTGCGCATATGCGTCACTAGCCGACCGGAGATCGATATCAAGACTGTCCTTGATCCCTTGACTTCACACTCTGTTTCCCTACATGGCGAGAGAGGACAAATGGAAGACATCGAGAGCTATATTAGGTCTGTCATCAACACGCATCCGAAGAATCGAAGGTGGAAAGCGAAGGACAAGCAACTAGTGATTGACGTCCTCACAGAAAGAGCTGACGGGATGTAAGGAATCAATCCCTAAATCCTTGAAGATTTTCGCTGACACTTGTGATGTAGGTTCCGATGGGTTTATTGTCAAGTGGTCTACATCTGTGGCTGCCACCCAGGACGTATTCGGCATGCACTTGCTGAATTACCGGAGACGCTCGAGGAGACGTATGCGCGCACGTTGCGAGAAATTAACAAGGCAGACTGGGAAATTGCTCACCGATTATTCCAATGCGTCGCAGTTGCTTCCTGGCCACTCCGTGTCGAAGAGCTCGCAGAGTTTCTCGCATTTGATTTCAATGCAGGACCAATTCCGAAATTCTATGAGGATTGGTGCCTGGAAGACCCTGTCGAAGCAGTGCTGTCAACATGCTCCAGTTTGCTTGCGGTTGTCCATGTAGAAAATTCGGCAGTGATACAATTTTCACACTTCTCTGTGAAGGAATTCTTGACGTCTACCCGGCTCGCCGAATCAGGTGACAGTGCTTCCCGGCGTTACCATGTTTCTACGACACCGGCTCATGTGTTGGTCGCGAAAGCATGTCTGGGAATTCTGCTACACCTGGATGAAAACATCACCAGCGATGGCCTCCGGAAATTTCCCCTGACGAAATATGCTGCCGAGTACTGGGTTGACCATGCCCGAATCGAGAACGTGTCGCGAGACATAGAACATGGGATGAAAGAGCTATTTGACCCAAGCAAGTCACATTTTGCCATCTGGGTCTGGATACATGATCCAACAGAACCCTTCAACGAGCGCCGGTGGGACCAACAACAAGCCAAAACGCCATTGCCACTTAGAGGAACGTCGTTACATTATGCCGCTGTTTGCGGCTTTGATTGGATTATACCGTTCCTGGTCACTGAACGCTCAATGGACGTGCATGCTCCGGGCTTCAATGACAAGTCGACTGCATTGCATGGAGCTTCGAAATGGGGACATCTGGAAGTTGTCTGTGTCCTCATCAAGTACGGGGCAAGCGTAACAACCCAAGACAAGAGCGGGCAGACTCCGTTACATTGGGCCTCGGCCTCACGAGAGGAAAGTGTGGATGTTGCCCGCATCCTCCTCGAGCATGGTGCGGACGTGACAGCCCAGGACAAGAATGGGTCGACTCCTTTGCACCAGGCGTTGTTCGGGGGTCGTGCGGAATTCGTCCAGATTCTCCTCGAGCATGGTGCGGACGTGAACGCCCAGGACAAGAATGAGTCGACTTCTTTGCACTGGGCATTGTTCTATGAGCGTGAGGAATTCGCCCAGATTCTCCTCGAGCATGGTGCGGACGTGACAGCCCAGGACAAGAGTGGGTCGACTCCGTTGCATTCGGTGTCGTTCGGGGCTGCGAAAGTCGCCCAGATTCTCCTCGAGCGTGGTGCGGACGTGACAGCCCAGGACAAGAGCGGGTCGACTCCTTTGCATCGGATATCGCTCTGGGATGATGGCGAAGTCGCCCAGATTCTCCTCGAGCATGGTGCGGACGTGACAGCCCAGGACAAGAGTGGATTGACCCCGTTGCATCTGGCGTCGCATAGGGGTAGTGCCGAAGTCGCCCAGATTCTCCTCGAGCATGGTGCGGACGTGACAGCCCAGGACAAGAGCGGATTGACCCCGTTGCATCAGGCGTCGTACAGGGAAGTCGCCCAGATTCTCCTCGAGCATGGTGCGGACGTGACAGCCCAGGGCAAGAGCGGATTGACCCCGTTGCATCAGGCGTTGCACAGGGAAGTCGCCCAGATTCTCCTCGAGCATGGTGCGGACGTGACAGCCCAGGACAGGAGCGGGTTGACCCCGTTGCATCTGGCGTCGCAATGGGGTAGTGCCGAAGTTGCCCAGATTCTCCTCGGGTATGGTGCGGACGTGACAGCCCAGGACATGAGCGGGTTGACCCCGTTGCATCAGGCGTCGCGAAGGGGTAGTGCCGAAGTCGCCCAGATTCTCCTCGAGCATGGTGCGGACGTGACAGCCCAGGACAAGAGCGGGTTGACTCCTTTGCATCAGATATCGCTCTGGCGTGGTGGCGAAGTCGCCCAGATTCTCCTCGAGCATGGTGGGAATCCGATAGCCCAAGACAAGGGTGGGTCAACTCCGTTACATCAGGCCTCGCGATGCAGAAGTGCAATAGCTACCCGCGTCCTCCTCGAGCACGGTGCCGACGTGACAGCCCAGGACAAGAGTGGGTCAACTGCGCTGCACCATGCGTCGCGGAAGGGAGCTCTGGACGTTGTCCGCTTTCTCCTTGAACATGGCGCGGACACGAAGGCCCGAGATCAAAAAGGATTAACTCCCTTGCATTGGGCATCACGGGGAGGACATGTAGAAGTCACCAGCGTCCTCCTGGAGCACGGTGCTGACACGACAGCCCAGGACAAGAGCGGCTCAACCCCATTGCATCTAGCGTCGCGGGGTGGACATGTGCGCGTTGCCTGTGCCCTTCTCCTGTATGGTGCAGATCCGACCACCCCAAACCACATAAGCCGGACTTCATGCCAAGAAGCATCAGCGGGAGGATATCGTCGGACTATACAACTCCTATCCCACTATGAGGCTAAGGATTTTGTTTGACGTCGGATTCTGTTTGTTTTTTGGTTATGACTATCTTATTAGTACTCATATCCTTATTAGATCTTACCTGTTATCAGTTGGCATATACATACTAGAAAAATGATCGTGCTTTCCTTTCACATACAACAATTCTTTAAAACGATCAGGGCCCAGGCTTTAAGACATCCCAATGGAAGATATTTGTAAATACTATATGGCCATGGCTGAGGTAACAATGCAACTACTTCCTACCAGGTGCTGACACCGACTGAGCGAGTACACTCGTTATCAACCACCCCCTCTATAATATTGTGTCGTCCCACGACCTCCCATCAACTTTCACTCTCGATTTTGGAGACTTAGCTTAACACTGGACGAGATGGGATGGTTCATCCATGACAGTCCGAAGAAGACACAACACTCGAGGGTGTCTGGGTGGGTAATCATGATCGCCCGGGGTGGAGTCAGTACAGAAAAGGACTGATGTATTATAGTTATTAAAGGTGTCAAGTGCATCGTGACCTTCACTCCCGAAGTAGCGTACATTCGAACAATCTGACCCAGCGCGTCAAAGAGCCGGGTCTCAGTGTTAACATTGTATTCCCGGAGAACTTTTAGCGGTGGGTCGCCGTGAGCAAGGTCAACTAGTCGGTCATTAGCCTGTCGGGGCACCTTTGCCTAGTGGTGTCAATTGGGTCAAGGCGTAAGAATCGAGTCTACTCAGTTAATCGGCATGAGAGGTTATACCGATCGTTTGTCAACGCAGTGGGAAAGCCCCAGTAATCCTGGGATTGAATGGATTATGATCTATGCAAAAGTGATACCAAAAGGACCAATCATGTTACAGCTGTAGGTACAGTAGGTATGCTACACGTGGTTATTCTATAATCAAACGGACAAATCAAACAGACTCCTGCTAATCTCATGGTGGTGGAACATCAATCGTGATAGTAGTTGGCGGGTGGAAGTAAGGTATCGTTCGGAGGTTGTCCGGAGCTGGACCCTGGGCCTCTAGCTTCCGCCGACCTTTCTCACTCTATGGGTCGCGATTAAGAAAGATACAAAAAAGCTACAAAACGGCGTACGATTGCAGCAGTCGACATCCCGCGCTCCAGACCCTCAAGCAGAGAGCAAGCCTTGCAGAGCTCATTACTTGACATGTAGCCGCAACGTTTGCAAGTCTCTGCGAACCAGCATTGAGGCGTCAGTTACGTCCAATAATACACGTAGCCGAGGAAGAGGTCTTCAGACATGGGTCAAGTACATACGCTGTGTCTTCTGTGTCGCGCGAACCTCATCATTCACCTCAAATGCTTCGCCGGAGTGAATGATATCTATGATCGCGCTGGGTCGCGCCGCTTCCAGATCCTTCAGGAATGCGCGTGCGTGGCCGCGGTAAGCATCGGGGGAGTATATACACTCCGTCGAGAAGTAATCTAGTTTTTTGAAGTACGCATACCTGCGTCCTCGTCATAATGTCAGGATGAATGCGCCAATGGGATACAGAAGGGGAAGGGGGGGTTGAGGGGCAGAAATAAGGAAAGCATACATACATGACAATCTCTTTCTCGTAGGCATACTTGAACGGCTTTGACCGCCGTATTGTATCTTCTCCTTGTGTGCAGATCGCCGTGCACCGCCCGAGGCGCGCGATGTCTCCTCGCATGACTATAGATTATCTGTCAGCCGTGGGGAGAAAAAATAAGGGCACCATACTGTTCATGAGGACAGTCTCCGCAATGTCGTCCGCATTGTGCCCCGTTACGATGTGATCTACGCCGAGGGAGACCGCACCGCGGTCCAAGGCCTGCCTTCGGAAGACCCCGCAAAACGTGCAGTTATTCTTCTTTCCAATCGTAGAGACGACCCTGTCCATTGTCCATCCATACAGCTCTTCGTAGGAAAGAATCTTGAGTGGCATGTCATATTGTTTTTGGTTGCGCTTGACGGTCTATGATCGTGAATAATACGATGCGGTCGAGAGAAAACGATCCATTCGTACTCACTTCTAGTGAGTCATCACGGTAGCCGGTGATACCTTCATCGATTGAGAGGAGGAAGAGACTGAGACCATACTGGTACCGTTCGTTAAGCGTCTTCATGACATAAGCGAGCACTGTTGAATCTATTTTTCTTATTAGCGAACGGAAACGGCTGTGATAAAGATTTTGAGGAGACCTTTCCCTCCAGACGCTCCGATGGCGACACGGTCTCCGGGCTTGAAAAGCTGAGCGTCGGTGAGAGTGTTATGAACCTCAGTTTCGAAGACCCTGAAGAAACAGTCTTTGCATATCTTTTGTCCAGTTTTTGGACGCCTCAGGATTGCTTTCGCGTTTTGGCAGAGGGCACAGCTCTGTGGTGCCATGATGGTCGAGTCGAGAGTCAGTTATCAGTTATCATCATCCGGCTTAGCGGCCCGGCGGCTGTACACCACTGAGTTTCTGCAACACCAGCCAAGTTCGGGGCTACGGTTACCTCCGATAGCATGCCCCGTTGTTTGCTTGTTCAGCTATTGCTATTGCTGCGGCTACTGACAACCACCTAGCAGGTGTGATCTGTCTATTCCAGGATTCCCGCAGCATCTTTGCGCCCATCTAAACTGACGCTTGCGGATATGGTGAGGCTACCTCCTTGGATGATGTACCTTGCCTATCGAAACCCCAAATATCTCCGGTTTTTCATGCCTCACGTCCTCGTACCGCGTCACAGAGAGGTCTTTTGGTCGCTATCCCTGTGTGTACTTGCGAGTAATGGCCACGCCAGATTTTCTTCTCTCTGAGAGCTACGAGGCCCCATTCTCCGTGTACATGACGAGACAATACGGCGGACTGAATCGACATCGGCAGCTGCGGACAGCCACAGGGCGCCTACGGTGGAGACATGCGGGCTAGACATGGGAGACCAATTTGTCTAGAACTTGGTGTCGTTGCGCATATCGAATCCGCAGCCACATACTTTCGAAGAGTGGACGTCGTTTGTACGCAACCTGATATCGATTCCTGTGAAATAGGGAGGCCCTGCACCCTTGACTGGATGCCATGATATGTTCTCCGCAGTAGTATTGCGCATAACGAGCTTCTATCTTGACTCGGACAACTTCGGACAACGCTTCTTGCTCGGATGACGGTCCGGCTGCGCTAGGCATTATAAGCCTGCGCCCACCTTCCGTGCGTTAGCAACTTGCATTTCCCCTCCCTCTTCCCCAGCTATCATCCCCTTATTAATCTCGAGCCAAGTATGCCCCCATGAGTTGTTTCACCCGATGGCGGTCGCGGTCGCGGTCATGGCGGCGGTCGTGGTGGTGAACACGGTGGCGGCCGCGGTGGATTCCGTAGTGACGGTGATCGAGGTTATGGTCGGGGTCGTGGAGATCGGGGGTTTGGTCGTGGACGTGGTGACCGCGGGGCTGCTCCTGGTGGGGGCGGCCGTGGCCGCAGTACCGAGGTGCCGCTTTCGGACGCGGCGGCGCTCCTCCTCCAGGTTCTCCGCCCCCTCTCCCTGCCGCCTATGTTGAGGCCATCGGTGTCAGGCGCCCTAGGTACGTGACCGCCAGCCAAGATATCCAGCTAATTAGCAACCATATTGAGGTCAAGCTCGACCAAGGAACTATATACCAATATGATGGCATGTATCTGTCCTTCTACTGCGAAGACATGTGACTCATATATCTTCTTTCAGTACCGGCCATGCAGGCCGCTCGACTGCTGACGGTCATCTATCATAGTAATCCTCCCAAATGATAATAATCGGCGCATCGATAAAAATTTTCAGATTATCAAGGCGTTGCAAACCGACGTCGAGGAACGCCTTTCAGTGCAACCTAGTGTGTACGACGGACGCAACAATTTCTTCACGTCGTTCGACCTCGAATTTGAATCCGGTCCCCGCGAGGCAGGTCTTCCATACTAATATATCATCCTCCAACCTATTATGTTGCCTGTTTCACAGTATGTAGTACCCATGGCCTCCCCCGCGTCTGTCGAGGGTGGTCGTCCACCTCAGGAATTCAGGGTTCGCCTGACGCATGTAACATCAATTAATCCCGAGTGCGTGTAATGCTGATCTTACTGAATCAATTAATGCTAATGTTCATTTGAATTCCAGAGTTCTCCAGCATTTCGTGAAAGGAGAACGAAGCCATGATAATGACGTTCTGACCGCGATAATGGTGCGTGCCTTCCCCGCTCAGCTACATCAGATCCATCATCCATGTCTCCGGTCAGACATTGAATATCGTCCCATTCGTATGGAGCCAAGCATGAAATTCCCATTCAACAAGCGTTCCTTTTTCACCGAGAAAAAAACCAGACCCATCGGTGGAGGAATAGTACTGTGACGCGGATACTTTCAATCCGTGCGACCAGCAATCGACCGTATGTTAATCAATATCGACATTGCGACCGGTACCATGTACAGGCCCGGTAGGTTGGTAGACTTAGCCCTGGAGTTTCTCAATAGGCCTGGGAGACCAGACGCCCTTTCGCCACGCCACGGGCTCCCCGAGCGCGAGCATTTACGCCTCCAACAATTCATTTCAGGAATCAAAGTCATCACACCCTGCCGTTCGCGGGACCCCGACGCAAAACGCCTTGTCAAGAATAGTCGCCATCATTCCAGAAGGCGGTAATTATATATACACTGCAGTCAAACAGGAATTGCCTATACTTTACTCACCGTTAACTGATTTTGACACCTACTTATTTGTCAGTTTTGGCGATATCACTGTAATCGACCCTCGACGATCGTACTTTCCCCCGCTGATCTTTTACTTTTTCACCGTATGCGGGCATTGTCACTCAATGCATGAAATCGTCCAAGTGCTTCCGTGCAGGGCCCCAATATTACGCAAATCTCAGACTGAAGTAAGTACAGCGGGATAGTCCTTCATATGGTTTAATCAACATCCATGCTAGAGTCAACGTGAAACTCGGCGGGATTAACACTATCCCTGATGTGTCCTATCTGGACGATCCCATAAACCCGACTATAGTTATGGGTAAGCCTCTCACTCCCTGACACACGACCACATTGATCCATTTTCTTGTCACCAGGTGGGGGACATCACACACCCTCTCCCCGGGTCCAAAGACCGGCCGTCATTCACTTCGGTAGTTGGAAGCGTCGACACTACTGGGGCCAGATATATACCAAGGACTGGGGTGCAGTCGTCCTCGCGGGAAATCATCGAGGATATAGAGAACATGTGTGTGGTGCGTATTTGTTCCACATAGACTGGAAAGTTGTGATTGCTGAGTGATGTATTCAAGTAGTTCGGGGATACAATGGGCAAGTTTCCCAAATGCATTCTGTTCTATCGCGGTGAGTGAATCGGTTTCTTGTGCGGCATGGGACCTAACTGACCTGTGTCCTCCAGACGGCGTCTCCGAAGGAGAATTTACGGCGATTCTTGGGGAAGAGCTCAGCCTCATCCGAAGTACGTACTGCTTTCTCTCTTCCTTGCCTTCCGCCTAATGATCTCCTATCCCGTCAAAGGCGCCTGTGAACAACTGCATTTTGAAGCAAAAATCACAACTCATCATCATGAGCAAATACCACAAAGTTGTTTCTTCCCCACCCCCAACTCCGCAGCTGACCGATGCGGGAACTGCCCCGCGGGCACGATCGTCGACACTGGCGTCGTCAGCCCGGTTGAAACTACTATCTGTATGACCATGCTGGGCTGTTTGGCACGAGCAAGCCGGCTCACTACAACGTTCTCCTTGGTGAATTTAGATTCACGTGCGTCGTCGTCATCGTTGCGTCTTGGCGCTGATATCAACGCTGACGAATATAATCGCATTCTGGTTTGTGGCGCTGCAGAGTCGACAGTCTTCAATCCCTCCCATTCGCCCTCTGCCACGTCTACACCCACTGCACCCGCTCCGGATCCCTCCCTGTCCCCCCTTATTGTAGGTACCCCTTCTTTTCCCCACGAGTGCAACATACATGCTCACAACTGACGGTCCTCTGCCCCCAAACTAGACGCGCGCAACGTGTGCACACGTGCAAAAAACCATTACGACCCGCAACAGGGCCAACGTTTGTTTATGTCTGAGATCGCGACAGAGACCACCGACCCGGCAGTGGCCGCGTTTGCGGCGGGCAGTGGAGGTGAATTTCAGAGGGGCTTTCGCCAGACACATGAGCGGATGGCTCGGACAATGTATTTTTGTTGTGCAACAACTATCATTGGTGGTGCGCTGAGCGCCCACCCGACTAGTAAATCACAAGCACTAGTGTAGCCTTGTATCTGAGTTCTTACATTAAACAACTGCATCTTTTTTAAATTTACGGTTGGTTAGCGGCGACAACAGAATGGCAACGACTTGGTACGCGGCTGGTCATTCTGCGAACTGTACTGAACGGGAAAAATGATTTAATCCATGACGACTATTATGCGCGCGTATATGGAAGTTAGTAGCTCAATATAAAAGGAGACTCTTCTGTATCATAAGGCGTGGTTGTCACCGTGCTCGCGTTTCAAGCTTCTATCTACACATGAGCAGATGTCAATTTCCAGTTGTGCGATTGGCCTTCACGCCGGCCCAAGGGCACCCAAGTCTACCACGTGACCGCGCCAACCCGCGACAACGCCGCGCTCTGCGCAACTTGAAGTCCAGGAATACTGCAACGACTACGCAACGAGATTCAGCGCCGTCTCCGTCTACTAAAGGAGAAACTTCTCTAATGCGCGGATCGAGGTGCACGCAAGGCGATCAGATAAATTGTGTAGCAAAACAAAATACCGTGCTTGGCGTGTACAAAATGGTCACATAAATGTACTGAATAACCGTAGTACAGTACAGTACACAAACATACAGTACAATCCAAAAGGTCCACCCATCGTTCATGCATCTCATCCCTCGGTCATAAGAGACTTCTTACGCCATACCAGCATTATGACCGGTAGCGGGCCGAACATGTCGACATGTATTGCTTCCCACTTTCCTCCCTCCGTACGCACGTCATCACCTTGTCATAATCAGCACTGGTCCGCCCATCCCACAGCATCATTTCTTTGTCCGGTAAGGTGGTGGTCACGCCATAGTTGCCTAGAGCTGTTGGACAGTGACGCAGATATGGATAGTGTTGGAAAAACGAGGTGCACGCGCGCGGGAGAGCGAATGGGATTGCTGGTTAGGAGTAGGCAAAAGCGCGCCCTTCCCAGAAACTAAGTAGAAGGACATCTATACTACTCTCAATGTATGTACTGTCAGTAAGAAATGGAAGGGAAATTAGTAGAGTGCTAAAATAACGCGAAACTAAGACGAGCCACGAGAGCTCAATTTCAACAGATGGGGTCGAGCGCTGCGAGGGTACACCCCCTTCACGAGCCTTGGGAGGCTCATGCCACAGAAGATGACCAACCCACCACCAATACCTCCCAATACCTCTCAGTCCTGGGTGTGACACCTGGCATGGACACCGACTACTCAACACCCCCCTTTTCTCTCACATTACGACAATGACTCAGGAGAAGTTCCACATCAGACTACATATATATGGCATACACGAAGTAGTATATATTGTACAGACGGTGTTGCATGGGGTTCTGTACCCCAAGGTGCACATAAAAAGGATTCAAAAAAAACAAAGCATGCATCAAGTATGGCGAGTTCAGAGGTCAATCGCCGCCGCAGTTTTAAAACCGCGAGTTGTCTCGTCACGTGCCACTGTAGTTCACCTGGGCCGGCGCTTTGGGCAGCCTGCGCGAAGTACGCCTTCGAACAAACCTTGGTGCACTGTGAGTGCCTGATCGTCTGGCAGTACCGAGTACTGTGTTACCTGGCTGATCCCTACCTCAAAACATGCTCTTCTGTGGACGCAGGCTGTGAATGGACGAGACTGGATTAGGAGAATGGATGCACTTTTGCTAAAGCCCAAGCCTGGCATGATTCAATACATATGACACTGAAATCATGCTGGAGGGGACAGAAGCAACGGCCCGGTCGACTTTGCCGGCTAGATGCGTAGGCCGCACGAGTGGGCGGGGTCGAGGTGGAAAGTCGTTGCACTCCCATGAGTTGGTTCAACCGTGACTTTACTCCCGTGGCTAACTTCGGCCCTCATTATTCTGGGGAACGCTACGAGGGCGGATGCTCGGTGACCTCGGACATCTCGGAACTTGTGATGGGCACCATACACGACATTAGTGCACGTTGTAAAGAGCAACCAAGAGTGATCTGTGAGCAACAGGGCTATCGACCACGCTATAACCCGATGACCGTGCAGCCGCATCACGATCGTACGGAGGGAGAGGCGGCTACCGTGACTGTGGTCTTAGTTTGAAACGTAAACCATCCATCCATTTCGACAATTTAACCTCCAGATTCATTCGCACCGCGGGTCTTGCATCAGCCAATCAATACTGATCTATCTGATCTTTGGGTCATCATACTGTACGTATACTGCACAATACGCTGGACACAGAATGAAAAACTTTCCCGCAGATTCCGCGGAGAAACCGTCAAACAGGCCCAGACTCGAGCCCATCCATCATTTCCCAGGCCTCCATCACTACTTCCACCAACACTTTTCTATCGGTGCATTCGACGCCTGCGGTTCACATTATGCGTGAGAATATTCGGATGATTTTCAAAACGTCTAAACGCGTGGTAGCCTCGAAGCTCACAGCGCACTAGGCGCATGGCTGCCCCAGTGCGGGCCCGTCTGGCTCAAGTCATCAGGCCATCACGTCATGCTGGAGCCCAGAATATTCTCTACGAGTCTGTCCTCGATGCTTGTTCCGCGAATGCCTACGCATATGCGCATATGTCAAACTCGTCACTACGGCATATGCTATGTCTCAAGTATCCTCCTGGCTTGCTGCACGGTGCTGACGCCATCTACGAGTCGGATAGAATTCATCCAGCCAGACCACGTGAATGACACAGTAGTCACACACTGGTATTTGGCATTTGCAATCCTGATTTGTCTGATGACAGACTGGTAACACAAAAAGGTATTTCCATTCTGTTGTCCCATGCCCAGATAGGCGACGAATGTACTGTAGAAGCCATCAATTAGGTTGATTACCATGTTGACTTACACTTATTTTCTTTCATCGAGCTCGGCTACGTGGGTATCCAAAATTCCTCGGTCATGCAGCCGTCTCGTAGTATCCTGCGGGCCCTTGCGTGTTGTCACTATTTGCGTGATGCGTCCATCGAGGATTCCGAGATTTTCGTAGCTTGTATTTCACAAAAGTATTTGTTTGGCGTTCCTACGAGCGGATACGGGCTACTCTGCAGATTCTCTGCAGAATTTAGTGGGCTAGCGTCTCTTGGAGTATATCTCTTGGAGTATAACTGACGGACAGGGCGTCTGTGGATAAATCCATGCTCGATGGGTAGTAGAGGGTTATTGTGCTTGGCTAAGCGAAGCTATCACGTGGACTCTCCTGCTTGTATCTGTTTGTCTTGTGGCTTAGAACTAGCAAACCTTGATTTTTATTTCTGACGTCTAAGATCATCAAGACAGGCCCCACCACAAAACAGACACTCAACATGGCCTCTCGTCCGACGGTCAACGTTCGCTCACCATCAGGCGGTAATATTTTTATTCCTGGTACACGTATCTCCCAACTTACCTATTATTTAGAGGCTTCCTCGTCCCTTCCACTTCCCGCGGTTTTGACCGCTCCAATTCGCCTTGATGTTGTACAGCAGGTCCACAGTGCGTGTAAACACTGTTTTTGGCTCGTCTTGCGCTTAAAGGGTGCTTAGAGAGCATTGCCAAGAACAAACGTCAGGCTTACGCTGTCAGCGAAAAAGCAGGCCACCAGACCTCTGCCGAGTCATGGGGTACTGGTCGTGCCGTCGCTCGTATCCCCCGTGTCGGTGGTGGAGGTACCCACCGCTCTGGTCAGGCCGCATTCGGTAATATGTGCCGTGGTGGTCGGATGTTTGCGCCCACGAAGACCTGGCGTAGATGGCATGTAAAGGTGAACCAGAATCAGCGCCGTTTTGCCACTGTTTCTGCCCTCGCTGCATCCGCACTTCCCTCTCTCGTCCTCGCTCGTGGCCACCGCATTGAGGAGATTGAGGAAGTTCCCCTTGTTATCGGCAACGCTGTTGAGTCCTTCCGCAAGACAAAGGAGGCTGTTACCCTTCTCAAGTCCCTCCGCGCGTACCGCGATGTCGTGAAGGTCTCTAACTCGCGCAAGCTTCGTGCTGGTAAGGGAAAAATGCGCAATCGCCGTCACCGCCAGCGCCGCGGTCCCCTCGTAGTCTACAATGAGGATGGCGGCATTGTCAAAGCATTCCGCAACTTGCCTGGGGTTGAGGTCGTCAACGTCCGTCGCCTCAACCTTCTTCAGCTTGCTCCTGGTGGCCATATTGGCCGCTTTATCATTTGGACTGAGGGCGCCTTTGCTCTTCTTGACGAGGTCTTTGGCACTTTTGACAAAGCCGCAGTGTACAAAAAGGACTATTTGTTCGTTTCCTCTAATCGTTACCCTCGGACCCATGCCAACGTTTGTTATGCAGCCTACCAACTGCAAAGATTTCCAACCCCGATGTCACCCGTTTGATAAACAGCTCCGAGATTCAGTCAGTTGTGCGTCCTGCGAACCCCAAAACCCATAAGCGCCCATGGACGCAGCACAAGAACCCTCTACGCAATAAGGCGGTACTCTTCCGCCTGAACCCTTACGCCAAGACTCTCCGCCGGCAGGAGCTCCGTACGTGGCCTATCTAAACCGTGTTATTTTGTTTCCGCAGTGTTGATGAGTTATCGTTTGCAGTGCATCAGGAGCGCGTAAAGAAGAACAAGGAGAAAAAGCCGAAGAAGAAAGCTCGTGCTGCCTCGAAAGCATTCCTGTCTACGCTCTTCGCACCCTGATCTTACGGCTTGATAAAGGCCGT
Source organism: Russula compacta (assembly GCA_022376555.1). Classification (NCBI taxonomy): domain Eukaryota; kingdom Fungi; phylum Basidiomycota; class Agaricomycetes; order Russulales; family Russulaceae; genus Russula; species Russula compacta. The sequence goes on from WTXH01000127.1 coordinate 73,475, forward strand.
AATTATTATGCGGGGATATGGGCTCCACCCATACATACATATACATACACAAGCCAAGCCATGTCTGTCGTTATGCTGCCACGCCGAAAACATGATGTTCGACTTCGTGATAAGCATGTTTGGGTCTTCCATGATTTCTGCCATCCTTCCCGGCGCAGATCAGAACAGTCCGGATCGATTCGTTGCCGGACGTGATTGTGGCGGCAAGGTATTGGGTCCCTTGAGGTGTGCAGCATATAGTTCGTGGAGACCTGTCTCCAGTCGATTATCTTGGGAGAGATCGGCCGGGGTGCATATTTCCGTGAAACATAACCAAATTTGGGGGGTTGTCAGGGTTTAAACTTTTACGTAATAATACAAATACAACAAGTAGGATGGCAGTACACAGCATGGCCAGGACCAAGGGGCACTGTGCGGCGTGTGAGTGGCAACTAGCAAAGATAGCGATATTGGTAAGGATTATAAATAGTGCTATTCGAACGGATGTGCGTATTGTGAAGGCTAGAAAGATGGCTTCGACTCCAAGTCAGCCCTTTGCAGATCAGAAGGCATCATAATAGGTTTCGTTAAACTTTCGCATACGAGCAGACGGAAGGAACATCAGAATTTTGGGGGTGCGAAAGGGGTTTCAGTAATAATTGCTATGGTCCTTCTTCCCCTTGTAGTGTTTCAGTGGTCGTTGTTGCTGTTGCTGCTGAAGTTTTTTGCCAAAGCTTTGGCTCGTGGACGAGAGACACGTCCATGCGCGGACGACGCTGCGGAAGCGCTCTACGAATTAGAAATTTTTTTTTTTTTTTTTTTTTTTTCAAGAAAAAAAAAAAAAAAATTGGGGAGGGGACAGAAGAGCAAAACAACTCGGTCGTCAGCCCTCGGGGCATAAGAACAAAAGCGAAAGAAACGCACCTCTGGCCCGACGCGGTGCACACGCGTGCCGCGTGAGCTCCTTCGCGCTCTCAAACGCGCCCCCGCATCGCGCGCACGTATACGCCCCAGTCTCGACGGAATGGATGTGCAGGTGGAAGGTGAGAGCTCGCACGCCGCCGAGCACCTCGTCGCATCCGCTGCGCGGACAGCGCAGCAGGCCGTCCGTGCGCTGGTTCTGCAGCATCGCGAGCGTGGCCTCTTCCCTCTGCAAACAACAACAACAACAACAACAACAGCGCGCCAAAAGGGTTATTTTTCCATTTGTAAGTTTTTTTTTTTTTTGCAGAAGAAACGACGGGGAGGGGGGTTGGGATAAAACGTGAAAAAAAAACGTACTGCCTCTTCGAGCTCGTCCGTGACCGAAGGTCGTCGCCGGACTTGCGGCGGCGTCAACGCCCGCGTTGGGCGCCGTTGCAGAACCGGTTGTAGGCTGTCGGTTTCGAAACAGGTCAGGCTCGTCGGCGTCGTGCGCAGCGTCGAGTCGCTTGCAGGAACGCTCTCGCCAGTACCGGCGTTTGCGTCCTGCAGAGCAGCAGCATGAGGAGCAGCGCCGTTGTTCTTGTACCCGTCCTCGCGTGAATCGACCACCATTGGGACCACCGCCGCCGTCGTGGCCATCGCAACAGCGGGCGTGCGTGCAGACGCAGACTGGGACCGGGACAAGGCCCCCGACTAGGATTTATGTACAGCGCGAGCGCGGCGGGCCGAGGCGGAAGCGGCTTCTCCTGGCTATGGCCATAGCCATAGCCATAGCCCACGGCATCGACCTGCATCGGCACCGCATTCTCTTTCTCCTTTTCCAGCAGTCCCGGTTCGAGCTCCGGGGGTTCTGACGAGCGACGTCGCCGGGTTGGGATATGCGAGTTCATTCTAGAACTTGTACGGCTGTGGGTAGTGGCGGTGGCGGTGGCGGAAATAGATTCCGCGGGCGGCGGTGCACCACTCGCCCTCTCAAGCGCTTCGAGTGTGGCCCACCGTGCGCGAACGCGTGCTGCCACGTCCGCTGCGGCACTGAGCTTGCGCCGTCTGGGCATCGAGCTTGCGTTGCTGTACAGAGACTCCGCAGATGACGTCGCGCTGCTGCGGCTGCTCCCGGGGATCATCGTGGCATATCGCTTATGCGGGTTTTGTTGGAGATGATGGTGGTACGCGGGCACCTGGCGGCGCGGGCGGCTGATGCTGGGATACGCTGTCGCAGAGGCGGCATCTGTTGGTCCTGCGTTTTGGTGGAGGAGGACCAACGGTTTACGGCGCTCCAAGCTCATACTGGCCGGTAGGGCAGTCGGATGGGAAAGAAATGAGGGACGGGAAGGGACGGGAAGGGAAGGAGAGGAAGATCGAAGGGAAGCACGAAAAGGCAGGAAGAGCCTTGGGAGGGGGAGGGACCAAGCGGGTGCGTGGGTGTTTTATGAGGTGAAGAGTGTGGTCAGATGAAGACCACACCAAAGTGGGTTGGACACAGGAGAACACGCTGCCTTGTTGTCAACGCCCGATCTGGTAAGGGGCGAGAACCTTGGATCTCTGCGCCGGTGATAGACGAGACAAATATACAGGTTGTTTAAGGCGCAATTCCGCATGGCGTGTGTGGTGTAAGCGTCGTCCAAAATCACTCCGACGGCGGACACGAGCTGGAGGCGTGTTGCATCACGTGATATGGGTATAGTTGCTCGGTCCGTCGCCGCCGATGAGCGATGAAACCACGCGAGAGGGGATGGGACGACACCTGTGGCATGCGGGAACGCCCATGGCTGACTCCAAGATCGAAATAGCAAAGGAAGAAAGAGATGGCTGCTCTCCTTGAAGATCGGCCCTCGACACCGGGGTTGGAGCGCATGCAACACACGCCAGCAGGGTGTCGTGCGCGAACCGCACTAGTCAGAGGCTATACAAGTTTACAAGTTTCATGTCCTCGTTGAGACAAAGCGGGCTGAATACCTAAAGACCTGAAACACATTGGGCAAAAAGGTTTGATGTTCGAAATACTTTCGATTCCTGAAAGTGGGAAGCTTATGTTCGCGCGCCGGCCCGTGGGCGGGCCCATAATAGTGCTTTGCCACGACAAAGGGAGAAGTACTGAAGGTGTGACAGACGGGCGGGGGTGAGGAGCTATTAAGAAGTGGGAGCCCAGGCGATTTGGCGCATGGTCTACACATTTATTAGTCGAGTCAAGTGCCATTGATAGATTGCCCAGGCGCGTTTCCATGGAAGTAGGGTCAATTCAGGAGAGGCAACCAAGATCATTGCGCCAGTCCAGTCCTCAAGGACGAAATTATACATAGGTGGGCTTCCGATCGGCGATAGAATCACCTACGACAACCCCATTCGAGATGCCGTCGAAACCGGTGACATGCAGCTTCGAATCTTCATTGGAGCAACGGGTGATTTGACAGTACCCATTTCCAGATTATATGGGAACCGTTCTGGTCTTTGTGGCAATTGGAGATGTAGGCTATGCTTCTTCAATAGCTGTCACCGGGTTTGCAGTATCCCACGCAGAGCTTGCTCATCTATTGATAGCGGACAACATGAATCGGATGCTCAAATATCAAGGGTCCACGCTCACCTTGAACAAGGTGCTCACGGAAAAGGTAGTGAATTGATGGCATGGCAATAACGGACGTACAGAAGTCAACTCATCTGACCGCTCAACTCCGCCACCTTCACCCTCCGTGCGGCTGCCTCCTTCGCTTCTGATAGTGGCCGCCTCCACTTGGGTGGGGGTGGATCCCACACACCAAGCTCCTTCTTAAGCTCCCCAAGGTCCTGAGCCCACCGCTCTTCCCAGTACACGGTGATCATGCTCCGCGCCATACTCCCGCAGCGCAGTGCCCAGGGCACGTACTCCGAGAGGAAACGTGCGCGCTTGGCGGCATTCAGGCGTACCACGGCGGCAGTGGACAGCGCCGCCGACGGCAGGCCAAGGTTTGCGAACTCGAACACCTTGAGCGCGAGCTCATACTCGACCGAGACGGGCATGCCACACAGTGCATGATAAAAGTCGTGGCACTCGCGGTACCGCTGCATGACGTACGCGAGCTCGGGGTCGTCGATGTAGTGCACCTGCGTGATCAGCGTGAGCACCAAGGCAGTGGCGTCGCTTTAAGATGGAGGGAGACGCACCGGCTCGCGCGTGTCGGGGGTGACGCCACAGCGCTCGAGCCAGGTCACGTAGGCGTACCCGAAGGTATTCTCTGGAAGACGCGCGAGCGCCACCATGTCGACAGTGCCGGTGTTGATTCGTGGGCGCTCCCTCAGGATGCGACACCCTTCCTCGCTCTCAAGCATATGATCTAGCAGACGCGGAAGCACGGGTCCAGCTGTGGTCTCTCCAAGAGCAGCCACCATATCTGCAGTGCGCCAGTTGTAATCGTGTGACGCAAAAAAACATAATAAGAACGGTACTGCTTTACCTGCTCTGCGTGGATTAGCAAGCGACATAAATGCGGATCCGACGGCCAGAAAGGCATTCTCAAACCAGTTCAGGGGAATGTGCCCTGGATAGGCTGGTTCCGTCTTGACAGAACGAGTATAACTGGGACCAGAACGATTCAGGACGGAAGCGGCGAGCACACTGAGACGTGGCGACCGTTGAGAAATGTGAGAGCGCGCCGCAGCGAGAAGAGAGGTCGACATTGTTGCTGCGTTGCACCACGTCACACGTCGCGTCGACGTCGACGCTCGACCTCAGCATAGGGTTAGGGTCATACACCGCCTAGACAAGTCCGTGCCACGCTGACTTCTTTTGCTTTCACTTTCACTTCCAACCGGACAATGAGCAGCAGCAACACCGAAACTCAGGTCGAGGCCCCAGCTGAAAAAGCTGTCGTTAAAAAGCAAAAGAAGCTCAAGCCTGCACGGAAGCAGGTAGAGCCCGGTGCTGTTGACAAAGAAACTGCCCCACAGACCGGGAAAGAGTACAGTGCGTTGTCCCAGTCGTCTATCTGTCCTACGTCAGCCAGCCTGTGCTCACCCATTGACAGACATATGGTATAACAAGTGGGCTGGTGGTGACAGAGAGGACAACTACTCCAAGTATGTATAATCGTTGGTCATCGCGTCGGGGGGGTTATAATCGTCCTTTCCTTGCAGCAAGACAAAATCTCAGACGCGCTGCAACATCAAGAAAGACGCCGGCCTGACGCGCGCAAACACGACCGGCATGCGCTACTCCTGTCTCTTCTTTGCTCGCGGGTGCTGCCCCTATGGCTGGGAGTGCGAGTACCTGCACACGCTCCCAGACCCAGAACGCGCGTTGCCCGATTCGAGTAAGGACTGTTTCGCGCGCGATAAGTTTGCCGACTATCGCGATGACATGGGCGGTGTCGGCACTTTCACGCGACAGAACCGCACACTCTACGTCGGGCGTATCAAAGAGACGGGCGCGGGTCCCGAGACGGAAGAGGTCGTGAGACGACATTTCAAAGAGTGGGGTGACGTCGAACACAGTACGTTCTCATTCTTCGCCTCTGTATGATACATTTTTACATATTGCGGACCTTTCCCCCCCTTTTTCTATTCCGTCTGCAGTACGTGTCCTGCAGTATCGCTCGGTCGCGTTCGTCACCTACGTCTCGGAACACCACGCACAGTTCGCCAAAGAAGCAATGGCCTGCCAGTCTCTGGATAACGATGAAATCCTCAACGTCCGCTGGGCGACGGAGGATCCGAACCCTACCTCCAAGGTGGCGGAAAAACGTCGCCTCGAGGAAATCGGTCAGGCTGCTATCCGTGCCAGGATAGACCCGCGCGTGGTCGACGCCATGCAGGCCGTACGCGCGCTCGAAGAGGGACGCGACTACCACGCGGATGAAGGTTTTGTGGACGGGGATCTGGAAGAGGGGGTCAACGGCCCTGAGGGGAAGCGAAGACGAATCGAAGGGCCCGAGACGGAGGAGCCCGAAGGAATGGAGGAGCCGTCTGAACAGCAGGAGCCCCTGTCGGAGGGACCTAAGGGATTGTTGAGTGTGGAGACGCTGGAGAGTCTCCGTTACTTCTCTGCGCTACGCCGGAAGAATGGCGCCGCACCCGCACCCATAACAGCTCCACCGGCCAAGGTCCAGCGACCTGCTGTTGGGTTGGGACTCGGTGATTATGGGAGCGACGATGAGGATTAGGCATAATATTTGTATTTCCCTGACCATAGTCGCTTTGACTGGTTTCATCGCACGAAACAATGATGGGTGAGACCAGCTAAGGAGTTGTGTTAATCCGTCCAGTGGTTACAGAAACTGTACAACGTGCAAAAAAAAACATCCATGCTAGGAGTCACAGGTTAGAGCGAGTGTGATCAACTATCGGTCAAGAGCATGCGGATCCGCTCGTTCTCCGCCGCGAGATCCTCGTCCTCTTTCTGGCGACGGTACTTGGCCAGATCCCAGTAGTCGTCGCCGTCCTCCTCGTCCGAATCCTCGTCCGAATCCCGGAACCACTCCGGGTTGTACTGGAACAGGTCGCGTCCACTCATACCGCTGCTCTTGCCCGCCGCCGCCTGCGCGCTCTTGACCTTGCGCTGCGCGTCCGCCTCGGCCTCCTTCTTGTTCACGCGCGTCTGTTTCCATTTGGCGAACGTTTCGCGCGTGACGGGCGTCAAGTTTGAACCGAGTTTGTGTCGCTGTGTGCGTACGAAGAGGGGGAGGGGAGGAGGGGAGAATGTGGGTCCTGTGGACGAATCAAGTGGGACATAGGGCGCACCTCTACTTCTAAGAAGTCCTCCAGGCTGATCGTATTCGCCTTCTCCGCCTCCTCCAGCGCCTTCCTCTGAGACTTGAGCACGAACCCTGGTGGGAGGGCGTGTCGATATTGACACGACTCCCCGTTGGGACATTGCCAGAACCATCCGAACCTGTTGGTGGGATTGGGGAGAAAATGAGAAAATATCGAACTTTCGATGGTGAAATGCCCATGTTGACGCACTTTTGTGTCTCGACTGCCTCGATAAAATACTTGCACACGATCTAAAAAAAATAAAATGAAAGAGGGTTTGAAAGGCGTGTGGTGGGAGGAGAATCAGAGCGGGACAACTTACGTCTGTCGTAGTCCGTGGATTCCCGTGCTTGGATAAGATAACGCTCCGTAGCTTCTCCTCATCCCATTTGTCCATGGTGTCTGTAGCATACGGATGGCATCTATGTCAACAGCCGGGGAGGGGGGCCTCATCCAAAATCAAAGCATAGACACACCTGCGGCCTTGTCCTCTCGCTGATCGTCGTACAGATTTCTCTTCTCCACTCTCCGTCCCACGTCCCGATCATGGCTAAACTTGCACTTGCTGCCCTTCTCGCATCGACCGGCCTTGAAAAACTCGCACAGGACCGTCTTGGGGTCCACCCCAAAGGGCACCTTCTGCGTCTGCACGGGCTTGAAGAGGGCCGCCTCCTCCTTGCGGCGCTTCTCCTCATCGGCCTTCTCCTTCGCCCGCAGCTCCTTCTCCCTCTCCTTGGCGAGCGCCTCGCGAGACTTTCCGGCCGTCGCGGCCTGCGCCTGCATCTGGGCGACCTGCTTCTGCACCTTGGCCGATTTATTTTTCTTTATTTTTTAAGCGGGTGTCAGTCCGCGGTGTTGAGGAGCTCTCGTAGCCAAGAGGGGGAACGCACGTTCTTCAAGCCGAAGGTCTGCGACGTTGTTGAGTAAGGAAGATGGGGCGATGAGCAAGAGATCTGGTTTCACCTTGTCGACTTTTACATTTGAAGAAGATGAACTCTGGTTCTGCTGCTTTTTTGGAGGCATATTGAAATTTAACGAAAGTATACGATTCGCTGCAGTGATGAAGGATCGGACTCGGATGTGCTGTGCGTGTATAGCTGGGTGTAATCGGGTTAAGGTTTATAACCAGCTCACGTGTCCTTGCCTGGAGAGGATGACAGGGGTATCATCTGGTATTTGACTCTCCGGTATTTGACTCTCCCCTAGGTTCAAGCACTCTAGATCAATCGATTACCAGCGCTACAACAGGTCGAGAATACTGCCAAGTTCCCTGCGCGCCCACTACCACCTTTTCCAATCTGGTACATTACGGGAATCGCGTCTGCGCTAGTTACGTGTTGCGGAATACAAATGCTGACTGTAACTTCACGCTGAAACTATTTTACCGCGGGATTTTATGGGGATAAGATTGCCGCTCAAGCCACAATGATGCGATGAAGAAGGGGGGAGTTTAGCAAGCTTGAAACAATTGACCCGACCGAGCAACCTACACTAGTTCGATGGACGTGCCAAGGTCGTTGGTGCACAAGACACAAGTTTGCACCGCACTCTCCTTTGTGATACTTCCGCTCTCATTGGACGCTCACAGCGCTCATCATTTACGTTATCCACAACTCGTGATGATGATGCGCCGCCCCGCGCTTCACAGTACTGTTGTGTAGCCCTCAATAATTCTGGGATCTAGCCTTTCGGTTATAATGGTTCAGTGCGGAGCCGTCCAGGTACACTGTCTATCTGCTTTCGTCCCGCCCTCATCTGTCGCGGTCCCCGTCGTGGTTCCGAGTTGTGAAAAAAATAATTAAGATCTCAGTCCGTGGTTGGTCTCAGCATACGGCGGTCATTTAGAGTCCCTTTATGACAACAATCATGCCGTGCTTGACCTGATCGTGAACTGTCAAACTCGATGTGTCAGACCTGACCTCTCATGGAAGGCCTTAGTTATGCCGATCTTGGCGGCTAACGGAGGCAATGCAATTCTCTTCCTTTATCTCACGACCCACCTCTTTGGACAATAAATAGCTGTCTGGTCTCATTGTTACCTTCATCTCATCCGAGTCCTTATCCTTATCATGCTCGCTACAATTGACCAAGTCTCTGACAAGTCTTTCGACTACATCATAATCGGTAGGTGTCTCAGTTGCAGTTACCTAGCCTCTTTCGTTTTCGTTTGAGATTTATCGATGCTTCAGGTGGAGGGGTACGGCTATAACCTATCTGTGGCTTAGCTGGCCTTGGCACTCACATCTTGCTACTATAGACGACGGGCCTTGTCGTCGCTGCGCGCTTATCTGAAGACTCGTCCCTGTCCGTTCTCGTCCTGGAGGCCGGTGCTCCCAACCTGAATGATCCCACCATCTGTATACAAGGTTACGTTTCCGCATAATAGCGCCCACTCATACCACATTTGCAGTAATCCCAGCCCAGTATGGACGACAATTTCGCAAAGAGCAGTATGATTGGGATTTTTTCACGGTGAGTGCATTATGCCTTGTACATCCTCCTTCTAATTTTGGGCAGGTTCCTCAAGTGCACGCCAACGGCAAGTCTATACATTGGGGGCGGTATGCTCGGACTACATGAGACATGTCACCTGTGGTCACTCATTCCAACATAGAGGAAAGGGTCTTGGAGGAAGCTCCGCTATCAACTTCTTCCAGTACCATCCCCCTTCTGCAACTGATATAGATGGTGCATCATAATAAAGAGGCAACGAGGACGTTCTACTAATTCGCCTACTCTACAGCATTCGAGAAGCTAGGGAATAAGGGGTGGAACTGGGAAACGTTGAAGAGGTATTACATCAAGCCGGAGAAATTTCATCCCCTTGAGAGAAAGGACGATATCATAAGGTTTGACGTGCGGGAACACGGACTCGAGGGCAAGTCCTACTAAAAGTGCATATGATTCTATCAATCGAACTTCTCCTAGGCCCTTTAGACGTGGGGCACCCTACATTACTATCGGGTTTCGAGAAGCCTTTCATCGAGGCCACTGAGGCGCTTGGCGTCAAAGTTGCATCGGAACCGGCACGTGCATCTGCCCATTCGCGTGAAGCGCACGTACACTAACCTTACATCACATCAGTTCGCTGGAGACGTAAGCAAAATGGCGCAACATTAGTCACCCCATCTCATATAATCTCTCTCAGACTACAGGAACATGGTTCAGCCCCCTCACGCTTGGCAGCAGGCCGCGGACGCGGTCTTACGCTGCCAATGTCAGTAATCTTTTGATCAGTAGTTTCCCGTCATGACCTCATCTCCTTGATTGAAGGCGTACTATGAACCGCATGCTTCTCGAAACAACCTCATTGTCCTGACGTCCGCTCATGTCGCGAGAATCTCACTCTCAAAAGACGCTAACGGGAAAGCGACGGCCCAGAGTGTCAGCTTCCTTCACGAGGGCAATGACTATCGTGCGCTTGTTAAAAAGGAGGTCATCGTGTCTGCGGGGTACGCAAGCCACTTACCTCGGAATACGAGCAAGACGCTGACTTGTATCTGATTGTTTCAGAGGAATCTTGTCTCCGCAGGTATCTGTTCAATTTTCCCTGCTGGACGTCGCGCCTCATATCGATGTAGGTCCTAGAGCTCTCAGGCATTGGTGATCCAGAAGTGCTGCGAAAAGCGGGTGTCGAAGTAGTGGTTGATCTTCAAGGTGTTGGAAATAATATTCAAGAACACTGCAATACGGGAATATGTTATCGTGCGACCATTTCGTCTTTCTTCGTCGCCACGATCCTAAGAATTTCGAGCAGAGGTGAAGGAGGAGCTCCAATCCAACTACGTTACATTTGATTGTCTGGGCGATCCGGAAGAACGTCGGAGACAAACAGAGCTTTAGTGCGTGTCTTGTATTCACCATTCCCATTCCCCTACGCTAAACGAGGATCTAAAGTCATGCCGAAGAGAAGAGCGTCTTCGACATGGCATTCTCCTTGATGACCTTTAACCCGCTTTCTACGTTTTCTCCGGACGCACAAGCTTTGCAGGAGAAATATCTCGCTTCTATTCGAGCGCGTGTGGATACAGGCGACTGCCTGCCTGGGCTGCGGAAACAATACAAACTGCAACTTGAACGTATCAAAGCACAAGCTCCGAGCCATGAAGTCGTCTTAGCTCAGATGCTTGGCTTTTGGTTGCGTATGCGAGACAGCCTCAGTCACCGACCTAGCTCTCCTCATCCTCACCAACAGGTCCCGAGCCTGAGAAGAAATTTGCAAGCTTCATGTCTTTTTTGAATCATCCCTTTTCCCGCGGCTCCATCGTACGCATCCGAGATCTACTTCTCTTCATCGTGAGCGAAAAGCTTAAAATTTTGTTTTACAGCACATCAACTCTAACAATCCTCGCGAACACCCGGTAATGGATCCGCATTACTTTGAGGAGGAGTATGGTGAGTCATCTCGCGTGGTTTGATGGAGGAACCTTCATTCACCCTGGCTGCGAAGACCTCCGATCCCTCGTGGAAACCGTGAAGTTCACTCGACGCATCGCTCAGCAGGAACCCTTCAAGAGCATTTTAGGAATGTCTTGGGCTTGTTCGGCAATATCCATCTATAATGACCCTTCGTCCCTTCTACTATAGAGAAAGAGCGCTTCCCTGGCCCATCGGTGCAAACGGACGAGGAACTCCTTAGTGCGCATTCCTAGTGCTCCTATTCACATTTGACATTATAGCACCACCCAGATTTCGTGAGGGAGAGTGTCAGCACCACTTTCCGTGCGTCAATGACCGATTCAGCCTCGCAGGGTTGATTAATGTCGCTTTCTAGATACTGCCGGAGCGTGCTCGATGCTGCCTCGAGAGGACGGAGGGGTCGTGGACAATAAGCTGAGGGCGAGTTATCCAACGTCATGAGCAGGTAAGTAGCTATTGGCTGATGAACTGGGGCGCAGGTATACGGGACGACGAATATCCGGGTCATGGACATTTCAATCATCCCTCTCCACATCGCAGCACACACGCAGGGTGAGCGATCCCCTTCCCGTCCTTTTTTGAAGTCATTGCGCTGATCACTGTTGTGCGATGTGACAGCGACTGCATATGCGATAGGAGAGCTAGGTAAGCGCTCGATGTGTTATATATGGCAAAGCTTTTCTTTTGCACAACCGGATGGCTAATGGTCTGCTCGATTTCAAGGCGCAGATATCATAAGGGGTCGTGTCAATTTTTGAGCTGTAGAATTGGGAACCTGACCGACGGCTTGAGGCCGACTTGTTGTCTGCCTTTGGGTCATGATATTAGGATGTACTTCCCTTGTAAACGGCTTTATGGTGCTGAGTTGCTTTGATCATAGCTGTAGACTCTAAGGAAATCAGGTACGGGCATGTATGGGAGTTTAGCGTGACCTGTATTCAAGTTCTTGTCATGCCAAGTGCCTTGTTGGCGTCTATCCCTGCCAAGTACACGTTGAGCCAGGCGTCAAAGAAGAGGAAACAATGATGTGAAGCTTCGATGAGTCAATGCATCATGATACCAATGCTACGTATCACGATCGATCAACTTCCGTCGTAAAAGTGACCACACGCTTGGCTGCTTGGCTAGTGATTTTTGCGACATCTCCGAAAACGGCCATGATAAGGTACCATTTTTTCTGTTTAGAAATTGGTGTCTTCTCCAATGCCAGTATCAGTGGTATGTTGCTCTAGATCGTCCGAAGAGCCGAAGATGAGTTGTGAAACGAGAAAACAGCAGAACCGTGAGAAGATACAAACACGAGCGGACAAAGTAATTATAAATTGCGCATTTCTCAGTTTTACACCCTTTCTAGGGTGCGATGACGGTCTAGAGTTGCGTTATAACTCTTTTTTTTAGAAATTAGCTATTACAAAGACTACGGTGGTCAATGATAATTAGAGGGGAATTACTCTACACATCAGACAAGAATCGTTCCGGTGACTCGGAAGCCAAGTATCCAGATCCATATAATCGGAATCTCAGTGCATCGACGTGCTGGGCTGAACCACCGAGCGAGCCATCATCGGCGTCACGCCTTGTTCCTTCACCCTCGGAAGCAGAGTCGCCAGCCTGTGCTTCTGGATCTCTGGTCCCTTCGACCCAAAGTATCTCCCCGACTCGAACGACCAACAGTCGTGCCCGCGAATCCAGCAAGCCAACCTCTCCGCGAAGGCCTCGACCACGGCATCCATGTCGGGACCCCACGAGGGCAGCATGCGGCGCTGCGCTTGGAACTTTGCCAGAACGTCTTCGTGGTATTCTGCGACCCAGTCGAGAGCGCCGGCCAGATCCACGCCCTTTTCGTTCATGACGACGGTAACGATGTTGTGGCCACCGTGTCCCGCAGCTTGCTCATTGTTATACGAGTATACATCCTGTGGTTTCTTTATCAGTCGGCGCGGTTCGCCGCGCATGAGACGCGGAGAAGATACACACGTTGGTGAGCACGGTGGATTCTGCGGCCAAGCTGACGAGTGACTCGAGCGCAGGATGCGCCATGACCTCCTCTGGGATATCTAGACCTAGCTCCACCGAAAAGAAGGATGTATGTGCACCAGAAGTGAGTCTCCTGAGTGCGAGGTAATCCCCGATACCGCGAACGTGTCCGCTCGTTCGATCGGAGGCCTCATCGACCACCGCGTACACATATGTGGCGACTGATTCCATGAAACGTCTCTGAGCGGAAAGGCTCGCAACATTGATGGCACGAAGCCAAAATCTATGAAGAAACGACATTTTTTTTAGTCTTGATAGGCAAAGTGAATGCACAAAGGTCAGACGTACTGTCGAGTAATCTCTCCAAGTTTTGACTCAGCCTGTGGGCGTTCCAGATCAGGGTTTCGGAGAACATCCATGACTAGGTCCGCACAGGCGCGGGCGCCGTCTCTATCGGCATTGTCGGTGAACTCGTCGAAGATGAAAAAGACTACCATGAGATCGCAGGCGACCCGGAGGCCATCTAGAAAATTGTCAGGATATAGCCTCGGTCTAGAGTCATCTCGGACGCGAGTGGACGAACCTTTATCGAGAAGCGGGTATCCCAGAGCGCTGAGAAGTGCTGGGGATCTTGTCAGATGCTGTACAAAGGACAGAGGAGGCACCTGCTCACGGAAATCGCAATAATCGAATGATCTCTGTGACTTGGCGTCGAGTGCTTCGAAGCCATGCAGCCAGGCGTCGGATTCTGACTTGGCCTCCCGATAGTGTTGGTTCAACATCCTTGGCCAGGGCCATTGAGCCATTGGGTCAGGAAGGTAGAATTGCAAATGACTTGACATCCTGGTTATTCACAGAGAAGCTTAGAGGCTTGATAATGCTAGCGTTCGACCGGTGTGAGCAAGCTTTTATACCACAAACTGAGCCGGGGCGACGAATTAGTCAAACGTTATCCAACAGGTTCCGAGGCACAACATGGGAACATAGCGCTATGATAGCAATAATTGTCCAGGGGCATGTATCTTACGGAACCTTGATTGCATCGCCCTGACAGACGGAGGATGAGCGTCCCCGGTTTAAGGTGAAGTTGGAGCAGCATGGGCTCAATTAACTAACCGATTTCCGGGCTAAACAGGTACGTGGCACAGCATTTGCTAGATTGTCGAAATCTACCAAAGCACTGTTGCCCAATCGCGGGTCCTCACAGACGAAATTCTCATTTATTCGTGTGGGCGATGTTACAGGATATTTCAAGTTTTGTAGCCAAAGCCAAGACAATAGAGGCAAAAGTGGTGCCGCACTGCAACCATGCAGTGATCAAGCTGGGCAGATGTCCTTTAAAAAACCAAAATGCTGATACTGCAAGTCGTCACCCCGTGTAATTTCATCTCCGAAATGAACTCAGCTGTCAGAGCATTATCATTGATTCAAGCTCCGGATACCGAAGGTAGGCGGGTCCAGCCAGAAAATCGGGAAGAAGGCGACCATATTGAGTTGAGACTGATACGATTGGGAAATGATAAAGATAAATGGGTTGTACGACGTTATTCTTATTAGATGACCCACTTGGCCGCCCCGGATTACCCGAGGAAGCCGGAGACCAGAACAATACAAGCGCTCGGCACTGCACAGCTTGAGAAGCGAACGGTTTAGTAAACCCGAGCAATTATGGCTGCTACCTTGCGTCAAACCCCGAAAGAGCACAAAGAGGTGGTCCGGGAGATTTTCCAGCGCCGTAGGGCACTGCCAGTTCCCGATCCTGGTGCCTGTTGCTCAAATCAGAGACCAGGCACCCTGGAATCCACCGACAGCCCTACCAGACGTCGATTATGCATTGTTTCAAAACCATGCACTATGCGGTGCAGTTGTAGTATTAAGTGTGATCGGGGAGACTTCCTTTTTCGGTAACCACCACCTCCGCAGCAAAACTTTCGCCAAAGAAAGTGGGAAACAAGAAAGAGATATAGTCTATATAAATTCCCTACTACCCATTCCACTAAAACCATCTAAACCCACCTAAATAACTCTCCCCAAAACAGTTAATAAAAAGCACCAGTGCATGACCAGACTGCCTGCAAAAGGGACAGGCCAGGGGGCCCTTGCCCCACCAAAAGAGAACAGTCATGGCATGCATCATAGAAGCTGAAGAACTAACACTCCTACTCCTTCACAGTACATAGAAGTAAACATGAAGCACCAAATGGCAGAACTAGTGGGAAAGGAAGCCCAAATGGGGGCAACCAACAGCCCAAAGGGCAGAGACCCGACATGCAAATCAGACACAGAAAACCCCCCCACTCACCCTCGAAATCAATGCCTCCAGCACACCCATCAGAGTGGTAAGACTGCTGGAGATACTACTTGCCAAACATAACCCTGAAGGAGTGCTCAGAGCAGACCTAAACATTGCATTGGGAGTGGCCATAGCAGTTGCAGAGAAGGACACAGCATGTCACCGGTGGCGGCAGTGACTCCTTGGACTTCATCAGTGCAGGTGTTTATTGATTGGTTTCAAAAGAGGACTCAGCAGATGCCTCTACTATTGCAGGTAGTGTTGAGATGGAATGTCTGTGTGGCTATGCCCGGACTGGACAGTCTCATGCTCAGGGGTTTGGTAGAACTGGCCCAGACATCACAAGGGGCACTTAATGCTCCAGGACAATTATGGACTTAGTGAGCACATGTCGGCACATGGACTGCATAGACACCTACGTATGTACGATACCCTAGAACAATGTGATTACACCCTTATGGCCAATCTAAGAACTCTCTTTTGTTATCTGACCCAATTATTGTATGATCAAACTGTTTCAGATTGACACTTTACCTACTGTCTTTATGATCATGTAGTTACAATCACATATGGACCTTTTAGTATGGTTCTATGCTTACATGTACCCCTTCTGAGGGCTCAGGGTATGTGCGGACTCACATCAGGAAAAAGCACTTCGGCTTCAGAGAACCCTGGGAAACTTTGGGTAACTCCGACATTCCCAGGATGTCCAGAATGTCACAGAGCTTCTCAGAGCTTCTCAGAGCTGCTACTAATATAATCCGCATCCTAAAGTCACTTTAAAGACAATATTTGAGTTTTCATGTAAATCATATAATATATCATTAATCTCTACCAAATAGTCTTGTACGAGTATGTACTGTGCCAATTGTTGACGAAAAAACTTGCACAGCTATCAAGAACACTATCAGAAGTCCAACTTGTATCTACAGCAGCCTCAAAGTTTGGGAACAACATGCAACTCTGACGAATACTTGCTAAGTCGATAATTGAGCCAGTTGGTTTACCATCAGTCCCCAAAACCTTCCTTATGGAATACATATTGTGAGCAGGTTTGGCTGCTGGCTTCAGTTGGCTATACCATTCAACATACGCCAATGGTGTTTTGGGCCAGAACGTAGGTGCTGAACCCAAACCTTGCTCTAACATTGATGGAAGGGTGAAGATAACCCGTACACGACCAATTCTTGTACCTATAGAGCAATAAATGTTATATTACATGAGCCGGAAGAATGGGAACAACTAACCTTCCAAACCCGTTGACTCTGCTGCATCTGAATAGAGAACTACTGCTGTATCAAATCGAGCGGGTCTCTTCTTAGCAGCGGGAGCAGCTTTGATGACGTCACATGCTTCTTCATCATCTTCAAGACTAGGTGGATGAAACTTGACAGTGTGGAAGACGTCTAGTCTTTGAAAGGGTAGTGAATATAAGATGGCCGTTCGAGACGATGTGCGATCAGGTAAGAGACGGTTCAAATAGTTCTTGAGTGCATCGGAAAAACCAGGAGCTGAATGGCGTTGTTCTATGACCGAGAGTAATTGATGGGGCTGAGTCGGATGTTTTGGAAGTGATATGACATTACCAGCGGCGTTGCGAGAGAGAGGTTCTGCTGGTGGATTAGCCTTTGCAATTTGCTCGTTCTTCCAAACAATATAGTTTTTGAATGCATACATCTTCTCCACACGAGAGAGCCACTTGACCATCTGTGGAAACTCTTCCCATTGGTTGGATGCTCGCCACCCCTCCTTCGCAAAATCAATATGGAGTCGCTCGAACATTTCTGTGTTGTAATTGTCTGTTGAACCAAGAAGCTTGATTGAGAGGAGGTAGTGGTCGAGGAAATGAAACTTGGGGATGTTGAGGTTGTCGTGGATGTCGATTTCGATGAAGTATGATTTGTGCACATGCCATGTCTGCAGCGCATCATTTAAATAACCAAGAGTGAGGTCGTCGTGGGTGGTATACTGTGCGAGGTAGATAAAGTCCAGGAGAGAATGGCAAGCGATAATGCCCTTCCTTGGGATAACACGGTGAAGACAGCCCAGGAGAATTTTTGCCATGTTCTTTCGTTCGGTGCCTGATATTTGTGAAAGGGCGGAGATTCCCTTCTTGAAATGATGCAACCCATAGGCAGGTGGCAGACAGCGAACATGTTGGTCAAGCTCTTCAGGTGTCATAGTGCACATACACCAGTTAATGAGATGTTTGAGGACGCCCTGGTATAACTGGTGGAGAACGTCGGGAGTGATTGCAGAGTTAATGTTGGTATGAGGAAGGTCTGCCCAGAAAGGCGAGTACACACTGCCTGAGACTCCTCTCTCCATGCAATAGGAATGAAACTGGGAGGTGGTTTTGGTGGTTCTTCGGGCTTCATGGATAATATTAGATGTCCACAGCTGTGATCGCGACGGAAATGGACCTGGATCCTGGAGCTGGTCAGCCGGACACTGACATTTGGGACATGTGCCATACTTTGAGCAGGATACGAGGCATTGTTCAGGGTAATCGGCCACATAAGCTGCCAGAATTGGGTACACTCTTCTGACACAGCCATCACCAGCCATCATCTCCACTCCGTTCTCTCCAGCTAGCTTCAGAGGGGCCAAAACGACGCGCATGGATTCATGGAATAAACGTTGATTGCGGGCATGCTGTTCTTTCTGCGTCAGCTTGTTTCGACTGATCTTGTCCACAGACAGGTAGGCAATGAGGACACAAGCATGTTGGGATGGTTTTCGGTGAATGGACTTTGGGAGATTTCCGAGAGTCAAGTATACTGGATATGCAGATTTGCTGCCGCTGAACTGTGTGAGTTGAGTCTTGTCAGTGGCGATAATGAGAGGTGCTACAGTTGCTTTTGATGCTCCTTTATCGTGGAGGCGCTTCTGAAATATGAATTAATTGAGAAGATATGTACAGTTGGATTAAAGTGACTAACCTGAATAACATGCCACCAAGAGCCAGTCCACATCTCTGAATAGATTCGATTCGCTTTTGTAGCATCAGAAAATATTTTCTTAGATGCGTAAACCATGTGCTTAGATAGGGCAGGATCACCCCATAGGCATTTGATGGCATCCACCACGTTATGATATCGGATGGTGTGCTTTTCAGATGGACGATCACTGAAAGACAGGTTGGTGGTACGCCGGTCACCAGCACGATCGGGGATAGCATCAACCAGCTTGTGGAGGGCTCTGATATTGTTGAATGAGAGACCAAGCTTCTCTTTCACCTTAAAGATTAAATCAGCATTAAAATTGAACTAGTAAAGTTTAGAAAACGCACTCCAGGAATGGCCATAAAGCGATCAAATGCTTTGTGACCTAAGCTCTCTGAGACCACCCAATTAGCAACCTCCCAGTCCAGCTCAGACGCAAAAGGATGGAACCAGGTACTGGCAGAGTCATCGCTGACTTCATCTCCCATCCTGATATCCCCATCCCTGTCGAGTCCCTTGTTGAAGATCTTCTTCCACCGCATGTGTACATGCTCGTTCATTCCAATGACATCACCTGCCCCTTGAAACTCTTCCATCACTCGAGTGTCATTGTCATCTTCCAACGTTCTCTGATGTACACGCCTAGCAGTAGCATCTGCAGACGCAGCAATAGTTGATGAACCAGGCTGTCCAGTATCAACGTCAAGTTCTGTTTCGAGTTGCGGGGGTGGAGTTGACGGTAATGGAATGAAATGAAATAAGTCGTCATCGTCTTCAATATCGTCCATGGCATCTGCAGCACCTTCATCCAAATCTGACTCCGACTCCCTCCCCAGTATATCCCAATCACCTTCTATATCACTGTCCCCAAAAAACTCTTCTACATGGTCCACAATTTCTACATCCCCTCCCTCCCCTTCCAAGTCCAAAGGCGGAAGCTCAGCCAACTTTTCTTGATGGTACCAGGAGCATGACACAGCAGTATGGAGGTGAGAAGTACAGCCCTTTGTCATCTTGAATGATCTCAGACAGGCAGGACATGTGCGATCGTCTACGACATTCAATGTAGAGGGCATCATAGTTGAGAGTAGAAACAGTGAACAGAAAAAGCAGATCGTGTTTTTCTTTTGAAGCGCAGAGTAGGTTGTGAGGTGGATTGGTAGCAACCAGACTTTTATAGTTACATGTGTGATGTCATTATCTCTACGATGGGGCCATCTGAATAGCTCAAACGCAGAAGTTTCAGAGCCGTACATTGTGGAGGAGTTCCGCTGCAGTTCGCCAGGAAGTACGGAAGACCATGAGAGCTTAGATCCAACAGTGTATGTGCGTTGGACGGAGCTCCATAGCAAGTGAATTTCCAAGATTCAAATTAATTTGTCAAGTCCAAACTTCCTTGCATTATTGACCAACTTCAACCTCAACACTTCAAAAAACAGGAAAATCCCGTATCCACAAGGCAAGGACAAGGTGGCAGAAAAGCTAGCGTACACAGAAAGGCAACGTATGTATGCAACTAATGCCCTAGAACCTAAGGATAGTGAAGACTTTGTAAACATGGTGTGTATTCTACTATCGATATTCGAAACAAACTGACTGATTTAATATTCATAGATATCTGAGCTTTACAATAGTAAAGGGGTGAAAAGAGAGAATGCCTATGTACTACTTGACAAACACATTTTTGATCAGTTTGTCGTTTTTTCCTTATTACATGGCCTTTACCATATCTTGGCTCACGCTTTCAACAGAAAAGAAATCCAGCTTAACTGCGCTGATGGCTCTTTGGAACTCCTTGTTTGGGGAGATCTTCCCCATAATATACGCACTAGCCTAGCAAGAAACATAAGGACGGCTCTAGCTGTTGAAGGTCGCCACCCCCTCAAAGCAATGGATAGCTCAAAGACACCAGGCATTCACTGTTTTGAGACGATACATTTTGATTACTATGTCCAAAACGTGACTCAAGTGAGTGTATTTCTGTCAAAGCTTTTGCCATATTTTTACACATATTTTATCAGGGTTACGATGCACCTGTCGGTGTGCATCCCAACTTTCTTCATTGTGAAGGAGCATCTAAAACCAACCACTACCAGCTGATACCACATGTTGCCACTGAGCTGATGGACCACATGTCACCGCCAAGGGTTTGACAGCAACAATAGACACACTAAGTCGATAAGCTAGACCTCGCAGTGGCCTAGAAGACTGATAGAGAGGAAGTCGACCTGCAAGTCGATATCGATGTCGGGTTACCGCTTGCTGAGCTCCAACTCAGTAGCCACCCACAGAGAAGTAGAACACTGCTAAGATTGAGACAAGAGACTCAACTTGCCTCTACCAGGCGTAATGAGTCCCCTATTTATAGTACATGGTACTTGAGGGCAGGCCTAGGGCCTGAAGGGGCAGTGCTACCTATTTTTACTATGAAATGCGGGGAGAACAATAGCAACCAGTAGCAAAGGTCGCGCAAGAAAATCACAAGCTGATCGATATGAAATGGGGCACAAACATGAAACAGGGCACGAATCCTCTAGTTGGCCAGTTCCGCAACTTACAGGGGCGCGATGGTGTTGAACCATCACCCCAGGCCGGTTACACCACTCCTCCGCTAGACAGGATGCCCTCATCCTGTTTTCCTCCATGCCGATCGTCGGGCCAGCTGCGGTCGCTCGACCCCCACCATGGGGATCTTCCTCGTGGCTCTTGCTGCCACGAGCTGGTCTTCGCACGCTTGTTTTGCAGCCTCAGACGCTGCCAAATTCGCCTGAGCCAGGCGCAACTCAGCGCGTGCGATGTCGGTTTCGCAGTCCAGGATGCGGTAGCGTGAGACCTCGGCGAGGAGGTTCCAGTTGTCCAGAGTGATGACCGCCTCCCGGAGCGGGTGGTAGTCGATCTCGGTTCCCCACAAGCGGGCGCGGAACCAAGGTGGGAGCGGGGAGAGGGGGAAGTCGTCGAAGTCGGGCTGCGCGTAGAGGTCGATAATTTGGGTGTCGTGGTCGCCCGTTGCATTGGCCGCCAGCCCGGCCACCCGTCCGTCGTCCAACTGTTTGATAAATATGGCAGGTCTCTCGCCGTCGGGGGTGGTGATGGTGAAGTCGGGGAGTCTTCCCTCGTTCTCGACGTACCCGTCAGGGCACAGGAGGGGCTCCCCATCAATTTGCTGGATCCGCGCTTTGAGCTCGCAGTTGTCCCGGTTGATCTCTTCGAACTGGCGCTTGAGACATCGCGCCTCGTCTTGGAACAACACCTCTCGCTGCTCGAGCGTGGAGGCAAGGCCTTGGGCCAGCTGACGAAGCTGCGCCGGGTTGAGGTTGTCGTATCCGTCCAGGACGGATCGTACGGTGCTGGGGGAGAGGGGTCCCTCCCAGAATGCGTTGGTTTCGAGATCGGGGAACGTGCCGGGTAGGCGAATGGTATTGGAGGCGGGGGTGGCAGTGCCTTGGTTGGGACTGGCTTCTGTGGCGGGAGACTGGACAGTCTCCGTGGTCGTGACACGCGCGGTCGGGGCTGGGACTGGGACTGGAGTAGGGGAAGACATGAGGGATGAATGGTTAGAAGATGAGAGGAGCGGGATCGAGTTGATGATTTGGCCGGGGGTTTCTGCTTCCCTTTTATATCGTTCAAGGGCCAGCGCTTGTGATACTCCCGAAGGAGATCCGGGGCATGCACCTGGTCGGCTGGTTCCCAGGTGTTGTCGCTTTCTGGATAGCCCCGCCACTTTATTAGGTAGTGCAGCTTCTTCGATCGCCCCTGAAGGCGATGATTCCTGATCTGTTCCACCTCGTATTGTTCTTCGCCATCAATCAGGTCAGGAGGCGGCCTCGTGTAGTTGGGCCCGTGGGTGTCTGTCTCTCTATATGGGGTAAGAAGGGAGGCGTGAAACACAGGATGGATCATCCATGAGGCAGGGAGCTGCAGTAAGAAGGCGACCGGGGACACTTCTTTGAGGACTTTGAACGGGCCGTATCTTTTTGGGTTTAATTTGGACCCTTGATGTTGGAGCATCAAGTGGGTCCCTTCTAGCCATACGTGGTCCCCGGCTTTGTATTGGACCGATGGAGTTTTTGCCGCCTTTTTGTTGATAGCCTCGATGGCGTGCTCTCGCACTTCTTCCATTCTTCTTGTTCGCTGTTCTGCCGCCTCATTGTTGGTCCGGATCCCCAAATCTCCAGGTCCCAACGTTGGTTCATAGCCGATAAGGATTTGATTGGGCGATAACCCAGTGGTACTGTTCCTTCGGTTGTTGTGTACTGCCGTTGCGACGGCCACCCATTCCGTCCAATCGTCTGGCTGCCCACCCATCACCAGTCGCAGGTATTGTTCTATCCATTGGTTCTTTTGCTCGGATAACCCATCGGTTTGAGGGTGGGCTGCGGTGGATAGATTCTGTTGTATCCCGAGTCTTTTCGTGAGTGCCTTTCCAAAGCTTGACATGAATCGTGGGTCTCTATCACTGATAATTTTCTTTGGCAGCCCGTACCACGGGTAGAGATGGTCTAGGTATAACTGGGCAATCCCTGGTCCCGTAATGCTTGTAGAGCAGGGAAGAAACAGGGCGGCGCGAGAGCATCCATGATCTACGATGGTGAGGATGGCGTCCAGCCCTCGCTTTGGTGGTAGCCCGGTGATTAGGTCCATGGCTACGGTTTCGAAGGGCAGTGTGCCTGGCGTGGAGGGGATTCGGTAGAGGGGAACATGAGGCCGATGCGTCAATATTTTTGCTTGTTGGCATGTTGCGCATCCTCTAACGTAGTCTGCGATCCATTCCTTCATCCTTGGCCACCAGTACCGTGCTTGCACTTTTCGTAGGGTTTCGTCTCTCCCTGGGTGGCCTGATGTGGGTATGTCGTGGGCATTTTTAACGATGGCCCGTCTGAGCTCTCTGAGATTTGGCACGATGGTCTTTCCTTGGATCGTTTGTGCTGCTCGGATTCGATGAGGTGGGATGATCGTGATGTCTTTGTTGTCATCCTCGCCATGATCCATGTTTGACGGTCTGGACAGTGCATCTGCCGCGGTATTTGTTTTGCCTGGGATGTACTCGAGTACGTAGTCGTACTCCTGGAGGTCGGCATGCCATCGTGCGGTTCGTCGGTTCAGGTTTCTTGGTGACTTCCAATACTGGAGGTTGGCATGATCGGTTCGAATTATGAATGGCATTTTTGTCCATCCCAGGTAGTGCCTCCAGTGGGCAAGGGCCTTCATGACGGCTAACAGTTCTCGTTCGTAGATGTCATAATTACGTTCTGTGGGCATGAATGTGGCTGAATAATATGCCACTGGGTGCAGAATTGGTTTGTGTCGTTGGGCCAAGGTTGGAGTGAGGTTGTGCTCTCCCTCCTGCGAGAGTACGGCGCCTACGCCGTATGCCGACGCGTCGACGTGGAGCGTGAACTGTTTCTCGACGTTTGGCTGGGCTAGCACCGGGCTGTTACACATTCTTGTTTTTAGTTCCTCGAATGCCCTCATTTGTGCTTCTCCCCAATGCCAGGGGGTAGTCTTCTTTGTTAGTTCTAGTAGAGGTCATGCGATTTTCGAGTAGTTTGGTACGAAGTAGCGATAGTAACTGGTGAAGCCCAGGAAACTTCTGACATCGGTCGGGTTCTTAGGTGGCGACCAGTCCACGATTCCTTGTAATTTCTTGGGGCTCATCCTGAGGTGTCCCTTTCCCACAATGACCCCCAGATACTCGATTTCTTCCTTCTTGAATTGGCATTTTTCCGGTTTGAGGTAGAGGTCGTTCTCCTCCAGTTTGTCCAACATGCGATGGACATATTCTCGATGCCAGGCTGTATGTTGTTCCTCTGTTTCATGTGGTCGTTTAGCCGTGTGGATAGCGATATCGTCCATGTATACGGAGAGCCATCCTTCTCCCACTTCCTGTCGGAAGATGGTGTTCATCATCATTTGGAAGGTTGCTGGAGAGTTGGTGAGACCAAAGAACATGACGGTTGGTTCGAATAGTCCTTCGTGGGTGAGGAAGGCAGCCTTCCACTCATCCCCTTCTTTTATCCTGATGTTGTTGTATCCCCATCGCACGTCCACTACTGTGAACTTGGTGCATCCGCTGAGTCGGTCCACGACTTGTGGGATGAGGGGGGAGACGTTCCTGTTTCTTTTTGTCCATTTGTTGACAGGTCGGTAGTCCTGTACCGGCCTTAGTTTTCTGTCCTTCTTCTTTACGAAGAAGAAGTTGGCTGCATATGGTGACTTCGAAATGCGAATGGTTCCCCTTTTGAGATGCTCTTGCACGAACTTGTGCATCTCCCCCTTTTCTTCTTGTGTGAGTGGTAGCAGTCGTCCGGGCATCGTGTCTGGTGCTCCCGGTAGTAGTTCGATTGCGTGATCCCATATGGTAGAATGGGGCATCCGCTGTGAACTTTCTTCGCTGAAGACCTTCTTATGCCGTCTATATTCGGCTGGTATGGTATCGTTTTGTTCCGGGTTGTCTGAGGTGCCTCCTATCGTCACTCTTCCCAGGAGGTATGTGTTGCTTCGCTTTCTGAGGGGTTGTGGTACGTTTTTGGTTCGGGGTACGTACACTGCTTTTGCAGCATTAGGGGCCAAAAGGACAATGGGGAGGTGGGTGAAGTCGATCCATCCCTTTTTCCAATCGATCTTCGGTTGGACGGAAGCGAACCATGGGTATCCGAAGATGGCCTTATGGTCTCCTAGGTCTGAAAGGAAGAACCTTTGGTTTGTAGTTTGCGTCCCAGTTCTGAATTGTAAGTCGGTGTAATACTTGAGGGCCCCACTTTTGTTTTCTGTCCCGTCGACATTGAACAATGGCCTTGGGTTTGCTAGCCGTTTGATGGGAAGTCGCAGCCATTTGGCATAATTGTCATGGTGGACTATTGGGACGCTTATGCTTACTAATATACTTACCTTATATGTACATATTTCCCACAGCTCGGCTGGAGTCGTCACCACTTCCCCCTCCTTACATTACCCTCTCGCTATTACACTCCTGCCGATCCCTTCTGCTGTTGTGTTGCCTCGGCTCATTACTAGATTACTTACACTAATATGCCGACGAGTTTCGTGGCCTTACTGCCGCTGAAACGCGTCATAGACTGCCGATGACTCCGCCTAAATACTTGTATATAAATACGCTCATAGAAGGGGACCAAAGCCTTAAGCTTGGTCTCTTGTGAATCCTAGACATTCTCAGAGCAACCCTCCGAGTGATCCGAAGCTTCCCAGCCCCTTTTCCCTCCCACTTGCGCCCTAGAACGTACCCTAGGGTCTGCTAAGCGACTTAGTGACGCGTTTCACTTAATCTACCATATATAGTAAACCGAGTCCCGATTGGGAACTCTTCGAACTCCGACACATACGTTAAGCGCTCAGAAAGGCGTTGCCTTTCTTCGCTTCAGACAGACAAAGGTCACTGAGTAACGGACCTCTCAGTGCTCTATAGAACTACCCTATCTGCACCAGAATCCCCAGCAGGAAGGAGCAGCTCCTTCCATTCACGACCTTAGTGGCATACCAACGAACCAAGTGCAATACAAGGCGTATCAGCACTCCAGACATCCCTTCCTTTGGACACTCATCTTGAGTATCCAAATCGACTCCTTCACATCTAGATCCCCTTCCTCCTTCAGGAGATAGGGAACGACAGCAGCCAGCACTGCCACTACCCACAGCCGTTCTAACAAGGCGTTAGAACTCCACAGAAGACGACCAAAGACGACGGTCACCGACGCAGATATCATCCTACACTTACAACAGAAGGACAGAGACAGGCCAGACGCCCTACCCCTCATAGCAATAGAACGAACAGCCAAGGAGGCTGCCAGACAGAAACATCGACAGAACCGCCACGCTCCGTCCCGTGTGACATAATTGAGACTCATGAAATTTTCTGTGGCCCCCGAGTCTATTAGGGCCACTCCTTCGGCTCTTTTTGCGATGGAACATGCATAAAAATGAACTGTCATTGATTTTCTTGCCGATATATACACGTTTTCACTATGAATCCGCCTAAGCAGGGCCGATCTGATTAGGCAGAGGGAAAATCCTGCGCGACTCCCATTTCTTTTGCCAGTTTGATCTGGTCGTCGAGAGACATCCCCTTGAGCTGTGCCCGTATGGTGGCTACAGAGGTTCCTTCCAATGGTTCTGCCATCTGATAATCCTGGTCTTCTTCCTCTTGGAAGTCGATGAGGTTAGCTTGTCTAGGGCCCTGTCTATAGGGGTTTCTGGACGGCTGCTGTCTTTCGGGACATGCACGGGCGAAGTGCCCTTCTTTGCCGCAGTTGAAGCATCGCATTGCTTCGTACCCGGGCGCTGATACGTTTCCCCTCGCGGGTGGTCCCGTCCTTTGTCTCCAGTTCCCTCATCCTCGCCAGTTATTGGGGGTGCGGCCTCTTGACAAGTCCATCGGGACCGGGGTGTTGTTCATGGATGGTGGCGCGTTTGTGGAGTTATACTGGGGGTGATTCCCCTGGTTATACCTGGGTTGCCAGTTCCTTTGCTGGAACGGTGGTGGTCTGGGTGGGTTGTTGAACCTTTGGAATGGTGATTGCGCTCCCAAGGTTTTCTTTAGGATACCATCTATGATGGTCTTTCCTTGCGTGATGTTCTTGACCTTTTCTTTGAGGTCGTGGTAGTTGAGTGGAATCGGCGGTTTCAAGGTGTCATGTAGGAGCGACGCGGGAATTCCTTGAAGGAAGATGTTATATGTTTCTTCGTTCCCTAGCGTGTATCCGGCTTTTCTTGCCAGGCTTTCAAACCTGGTGATATATTCGTCGTAGTCGGATCCCTTCATCCGACAATCCCTGATTTCATTTCGGGCTCGTTGAGCCGCTTGGGTATCCTGAAACTGTTGGCTAAATTCCAGGAGGAACTGATCCCATAGTGCTGGGATATTGTCCTGGGGCATGTGTAGCCTGTCGATCCATTCGCCCATGTCTCTGACCCATTGGGCCGTGTTTTCCCCTTTGATGAGGGTAAGGGTGAAGGCGATCATTTTAAACAGAGAGTTGTATCCTGCTACGTCTGCATTTAGACGCAGGTACCCCTTTACTTCTTCGATAAAGTCGTCTGCCTTTGATCTGTCTCCTGTAAAGACTTGTGGGAGTGCCCCCATGGTGTTTACGTCGGCAGCTGCTGCTACCGGTACTTGTGGGGCATTTGGGTTGGGTCCCGGTGGTCCTCCGGGTCCTCCAGGTCCTCCAGGTCCTCCTGGTCCACCAGGTCCTCCTGGTTCACCACCGGATCCTCCTGGTGGTCCTGCCCTTCTGAGGACTTGTCTGAGGACGTTCTGGATGTGTTGTGGTGCGCTTTGGGTGGTTGTAGCTGGTTGTGCAGCAACAGCCGTAGCTGTAGTAGTCTGGGTGGACATAGCTTGTGCGAGGCTAGGGATTCTAGCTCCTGATGGCAGGGCGTCGGTGGGTAGTCCTTGGAGTGGAGTGAGAGTTCTGATAGGGAATTCTGGCGCTTTCTCTTCCACTGGAGTGATCTTGATCTTATTGAAGGCGTTGTCGATTTCTTTGACTGCTTCGTCTGATTCTGTGTCCGAGACGACTTCTGGTTCTTCTAGTTCTTCGTCGAGAAGTTCGTCAGCTTCTGACCCTTCAGTGTCGTATTCGTGTAGTTGTGGGACTTCCGCTCCTACGGTGTATCGTCCTTTATCCCAGTGGACTTCCTTCCACCTGTCGTCGTGAATGCACACCAGCTTCGGATTGGTTGGTGCTTTGCCTCTTGGTGTGACGATGATCTGTATATCCCGGTTTGTGGGATTGGCTGGGTGTTCCTTGGAGATGTATCGAACTCTGTGGTTTCTTCTGCCTGCAACGGCGTCTACCCAATCTAGGGTCGTAGTCTGCAGTGTCCCTTCCGAACTGCTAGCCGTATTGAAAACAAGTTGAGTCTAATGTCACCGCCAAGGGTTTGACAGCAACAATAGACACACTAAGTCGATAAGCTAGACCTC
The DNA here is from genome assembly GCA_022376555.1 of Russula compacta. Lineage (NCBI taxonomy): Eukaryota > Fungi > Basidiomycota > Agaricomycetes > Russulales > Russulaceae > Russula > Russula compacta. Next base: position 101,679 of record WTXH01000127.1, read on the forward strand.
GCAGTGGCCTAGAAGACTGATAGAGAGGAAGTCGACCTGCAAGTCGATATCGATGTCGGGTTACCGCTTGCTGAGCTCCAACTCAGTAGCCACCCACAGAGAAGTAGAACACTGCTAAGATTGAGACAAGAGACTCAACTTGCCTCTACCAGGCGTAATGAGTCCCCTATTTATAGTACATGGTACTTGAGGGCAGGCCTAGGGCCTGAAGGGGCAGTGCTACCTATTTTTACTATGAAATGCGGGGAGAACAATAGCAACCAGTAGCAAAGGTCGCGCAAGAAAATCACAAGCTGATCGATATGAAACGGGGCACAAACATGAAACAGGGCACGAATCCTCTAGTTGGCCGGTTCCACAACTTACAGGGGCACGATGGTGTTGAACCATCACCCCAGGCCGGTTACACCACACGCGTGAATATCAGAACCTATGCAATTCCTTTGAAGAGTTGTTTGTGTGGATCAAAGAAAAGGCATGTGATTCTTATTTCTTCCTTCAATCTAAA
>WTXH01000128.1:0-102042 GCA_022376555.1 Russula compacta
ATGTGGGTGTTTGGCTGATGGATTGCTAGATCGTCCATGTACACAGACAGCCATCCCTCTCCTACTTCTTCTTGGAAGATGGTGTTCATCATCATTTGGAATGTGGCTGGCGAGTTGGTTAGTCCAAAGAATATAACTGTGGGCTCAAATAGCCCTTCAGGAGTTAGAAATGCTGCCTTCCACTCATTGCTTCTTTGATTTGAATGTTATTGTATCCCACCTGATGTCAAACTTGGTGAATAGAGTGCATCCACTGAGACAGTCAATAACTTGTGGGATGAGTGGGGATACATTCCTATTCCATTTTGTCCATTTGTTAAGAGGATGGTAGTCTTGGACTGGTCATAGTTTCCCATCTTTCTTCTTTACAAAGAAGAGATTTGTGGCATATGGGGATTTGGAGACTCAAATGGTCCCTCTTTTCAGATGTTCTTGGACAAATTTGTGTATCTCCTTCTTTTCTTCTTGAGTGAGGGGTAGTAATTGTCCTGGGAGGGTTACTGGTGCATCAGGCATGAGTTCAATTGCATGGTCCCATACAGTGAATTTGGGTAGTCTCTGGGATACCACCTCATTAAAGACCTTGCTATGCCTTTCATATTCCTTTGGAATGGTTGTGTTGTTCATATTGGTGGTGGTTCCTATGGTGGCTCTGCCAACATAATATGATTCCTCTTTCTTTTTAGTGGTCGGGGAATGTTCCGAGTCCTTGGTACATATGTAGCCTTTTCTGCATTGGGTGCTGACAGGACGATAGGTAGGTGTGATATGTCAATCCATCCCCTGCTCCAATCAATCCTTGGTTGGACAGCCGCGAACCATGGGTATCCTAGAATGACCCTATGTTCTCCTAGTTCAGTGAGGAAGAATTGGAAACTTGTTTGCTTGTTCCCAGTTTTCAAGTGCAGGTCTGTGTAGTATTGCAGAGCTCTGCTCTTGTTTTGTGTTCCATCCACATTGAACAGTGGTCTTGCCTGGGAAAGTTGTTTAATTGGTAACCTGAGCCATTTAGCGTAGCTCAGATTCATAAAGTTTTTGGTGGCTCCTGAGTCCAACAGGGCTACTCCTTCAGCTCTTTTTGCGATGGATCATGCATAGAATCATACTGTTATAGATTTCCTTGCTGATAGATACACATTATCCTATTGCTCTGCCTAATCAGTGCTGATCTGATCAGGCAGAGGGAAAATCCTCAGTGATTCCCATCTCCTTTGCCAGTTGTTCCTGGTCTTGAGGTGTCATTTGTTCCAACTGAGCATGAGTGGTGGCCACAAGGTCCATTTCAGGGGCCTCAGTCATTTCGTAGTCTTCCTCTTCTAGATCAATGAGGTTTGCCTGCCTGTTGTAGTTCTGTGGGCAATTTCTCTTCTGTGGGCAGTTACATGCAAAGTGTCTGACCTGTCCACAGTTGAAACAGGCATTATTGTTGGTGTTTGCCACCTGTCCTTAGGTCAGTTGCCCTCCTATTTGCAGTCTCCAGTTGCCTCTCCCTCTCCAGTTGTTTGGAGCACGGTTCCATCCCAGATCTATTGGTACTGGGGTGTTATTCATGGAGGGTGGTACGTTGGATGAATTGAATGAAGGTCGTCTTCCCTGATTGTTATGCCAGTTCCCTTGGTTGTTCTGGCTAAAGAAGGGTTGTCGTGGTTGTTGGTTGATCCTTTGGAATGCATTGCCTTCTCCTTGACTCCTTTTGAGTATTCCTTCAATAACTGCCCATCCCTGGCTCAGTTGTTTCCCTCATCTTTCAGATCTTGGTAGTTTTGTGGGACTGGTGGTTTTAGGATGTCTTGTAGGAGGGGTTCTGGTAGCCCTCAGAGAAACATGTTGTATGTCTCTTTATTTCCTTGTGTGTATCCTGCTTTCCTTGCAAGTCCTTTGAACTTGGCCACATATTTGTCGAATTTGTTCCCTTGCATCCGACATTCCATTAGTTCATTCCTGGCTCTTTGTGGCGCTTTGGGTGTCTTGGAACTGCTGCTGGAATTCCGTTAAGAATTGGTCCCACAATGCTGGGATGTTGTCTTGGGGTAGGACCAGGTTGTCAAGCCAGTTTCCAATGTCTCTGACCCATTGTGAGGCCTCTTCTCCTTTTATGAGAGTGAGGTTGAATGCACCTTTTTGTAGGGTGAGTCAAATCCTGCTATGTCTGCATTGAGGTGGAGATAGGCTTTTACTTCATCAATAAAGTCATCGGCTTTTGTCCAATCTCCATAAATAGTTGAGGCAGCCCTCCCATTGTCTTTAATCAGCTGCTGGGGCTACTGGTTGTTGGGGAGCACCAGGTGTCCTGGTCCTCCTGGTCCTCCTGGTCCTCCTGGTTTGGTTTTCCAGGCTGGCCTTCCTGTGCCAGGGAAGCTTGTAGCCTTTGTGAGTTATACTGGATTATGTGGGTGGCTGCTGCTAGTAGCGATTGCATGGCTGCCTGTTGCTTGTTTGAGTCACATAGTTTGAGAGATACTAGGAAGGCTGATTCCTGTTGGTAAGGTCCACTGGTAGGCTCTTGTGGGGTGTAAGTGGTCTGATAGGAATGGGGTGACTAGTTTGGGTGGTGTTTCCCTTAGGTCCTTGTCTATGGGAGTGAGGTGAATCTGTTGGTTTATGGTGATTCTTCTTCAACTTCTTCAGTTGATGCCCTTTCTTTTCCCAATGAGGTTTCTTCTTCATCTGAAGCCTCTGACCTGCTTTCTTCTGGGGTGGTTCCTAGATCGTATTCAGCTAGCTGTGAAATGTGTCTCCCTACAGTGTATGTCTGGCTGAGCTGGCTCCACTGGACTTCTTTCCACTGGCCTTGGTGATGGCACACTTGTCTTTTGTGATTGATCTTCCCATCTCCGGCAATAAGCACCAAAATTGGATGTCCTTTGGTGTTCAAGGGGTGATTTGCCTCTAGCCTCCAAACTCTTCAGTTGGCATGCCCTCTTGTTATGTCTCCTGGATGGAGAGTTCCTCCTAGGGCATATGAACTACTAGCTGTGATGTAAGAAAGTTGAGTCTAATGTCACTGCCAAGGATTCTTGGTAGGGACAAATAGATGCAAACAAAAAAGAGAGCCAAGTCATGCTACAACTTGGATTGTAGACAGAGGATGAGAGTTCATAGAGTTCCTGCCTACTGCTGTGCTTCGCAGTGGCCACTCTGGTGCAATGGAGAAGAGCACTTGTATTGTATTGACAAGAGACTCAACTTGCTAGTACATGGTCCAAGGAGTCGACTACTTATAGTGGATGGTGGCCTAATGTCACCACCAAGGGTTTGACAGCAACAATAGACACACTAAGTCGACAAGCTAGGACTCGAAGTGCCCTAGAAGACTTATAGAGTGGAAGTCGACCTGCAAGTCGATGTGATGGCTGGGTTACCGCTTGCTGAGCTCCGACTCAGTAGCCACCCGCAATGAAGTAGAACACTGCTAGTATTGAGACAAGAGACTCAACTTGCCTCTACCAGGCATAATGAGTCCCCTATTTATAGTACATAGTACTTGAGGGCAGGCCTAGGGCCTGAAGGGGGCAGTGCTACCTGTTTATACTGGAAACAAGAAGGAGAACAATAGCGACCAATAGCAAAGGTCACTCAAGAAATCACAAGCTGATCGACATGAAACGGGGCGCAGACCTGAAATGGGGTCACAATACTCTAATTGGCCGGTTCCACAACTTACAGGGGCATGATGGTGTTGAACCATCACCCCAGGCCAGTTACACCACTCCCTCACTAGACAGGATGCCCTCATCCTGTTGTCCTCCATGCTGAGCATCTGCCCAATTGCGGTCAGAACCACTCAACTCCCACTTGTGGGACCTTCTTCCCTGCCCTGGCTGCGACCAGTCGATCCTTAGAGGCCTGCTTTGCGGCCTCAGACACTGCCAGATTCGCTTGAGCCAGGCATAGCTCAGCACACAGCGTGTCGACTTTGTGATCCAGGACTCAGTATCGCGTGACCTTGGCGAGGAGAGGCCAGTCATCCAAGTTGATGATGGCCTCCCAGAGCGGGTGGTAGTCAATTTCGGTCCCCCAGAGTCGAGCACGGAACCATGCCGGGAGTGGTGACAGAGGGAAGTCGTCGAACTCTGGGCAGGCGTAGAGATCAATGATTTGGGCGTCATGGTCGCCCGTCGTGTTGGCCGCCAGCCCGGCCACCCTCCCGTCGTCCAGCTGCTTGATAAAAACGGCGGGCTTCTCGCCATCTGGGGTGGTGATGGTGAATTCTGGAAGCCTCCCATCATTGTCAACGTACCCATCAGGGCACAGCAGGGGCTCCCCATCGATTTGCTAGATCTGCGCCTTAAGCTCACGGTTGTCTTTGTTAACCTCTTCGAATTGTCTTTTGAGGCATCTTGCCTCGTCTTGGAAGAGGGCCTCACGCTGTTGGAGGGTGGAGGCGAGACCTGAGGCCAGTTGTCAAAGCTGGACTGGCCCCAAGTTCTCGTATCCATCAAGGATGGATCGGATGGTGCCGGGGGAGAGGGGGCCTTCCCAGAAGGCATTGGTCTCCAAGTCGGGGAAGGCGCCAGGGAGACGGATGGAGTGAGAGGCGGGCGTGGCAGAGGGGTGCTCGGTGCTGGTCGTTGCAATGGGAGATCCGCCAATTGCCTCAACCTCGATGTCACCGGTGAGAGCAGTGACACTTAGACGTCATTAGTATCCGAGACGTCAAGGGGAACTCCGGATAACTCAGCGGATGCATCCACTATATCTGGTGGAAAGTAGCTTTCATTAGTCTCCAGCGACTGATTGATGGTGCTCGAGCTAGAGTCGATATTTGGGGTACCAGCAACTCGCGGTATGCAAAGGACGAAACACAGGAAGCTCAGGAAGGTGAAACAAGCCACGGCTTTCCTAGAGACAATAGCACTGAAGTCACTACCCTTGTTAGACAAGGAGACTCGACTTAGAGTCTCGTCTCTGCACGTGCACGCGTACAAGTACTACTGGTACAAGCTGACTACTACTGCTGATGCGACCATATTCTGGTCATCCGGCTAACTAATTTGCTTACTGAGGCTGACGAAGCCCGCTGACACGCACTGACTAAGAGTCCGACCTGTATTACCAACCCCAGGCCTAGACAGGCCCACCACACCTGGGGGTCAAACGCATCCTCACATGCCATCAGCGGTTCTCTTGCCCCCGCGCAAGCTGCTCTGTGACATTACCCTCAGTTCAGAAACGAGCCGCACCACGGTGTGAGCTGTTCGGGATGGAGGAGAACCTACGCTGTTTGTCCCCCTTGAGTAGGGGCTCATTGTGGAGCCGGCGGAAGAGAGCGTAGCTCTCGTATTTGTGGGACGCGAGGAGACGGCGACGGCACTGCTCCTCTTGGTAGCGGAGCGAGTCAATGTGACTCTGGAGCTCCCGCGCCTCGATGTGGAGCCCTGCGAGATCAGTGACGGTTTTGTGACAGCGCTGGAACTCAGCGGATGTCCCCCAGTCCCCTCCTGGCTCATCGGCTTGACGCAGCATGGCTTCGTAGGTGGCGGGGTCAGTGAGTGCATCGAAGAACCATTGGGGATACTCCCCTTCCTCGATGATGGTGGCGCGATTGGGAGCAAAGAGCTCCTGGTGGTAGATGGCTTCCCCCTTTCCTGAGGTGCTGAGGCAATATTGCCCCTCGTGTTTGATGTACGCCGCGAGGGTGTGAATGGTGTGAGTGCCGTCAGAGATGGGAATGAAGAAATCGGGCACTCGCCCTTCGTTCTCCTCATACCCTTCGGGTACCCCCATATCCTCCTCATCGGCTGTGAGCTGGTCGTCTCTCCAATGCTTGTAGGTGGCTTCCAGACGAGCCGCGTTCGCTTCACGCTCTGCCAGAGCGTCAGATCGTCCCTTGAGTACGGCGAGTTGGTCCCTGTTCTGCCTTGACACCTCCTCATTTTTTCGCACAACGCTTGCCAGTCCCTGCGCGATGAGGAGGAGCTGCTCCTTGGTGGGACTGTTGCCTTCGAGAGCAGCGTGGACAGTCCTTGGAGAAAGTTGGAACTCACTGAATTCGGCCGACGAGGCCACCACTTCCATCGGGACAACGAGGGGTTCCAGCTGCTTACCGGCGGCGGATTGGGTTCATGGCGGGATCGGCAAGGGCTCTTCACATCCGCTAGGGCTGGCAGTGATGTAGGATGGGACAGAGAGGGGTGAAGACATGCTTTGTTTAGTCGCGAATGGGCGGAAAAGTGAGAGGCGGTTGATTTGACCCATGTTGCTCGTCTGGACCCTTTGTACTTGGCCCTTTCATCCATTGGGCGTTGCTTGTGATATTGCTTCACTAATACTGGGGCATGTACTTGGTCAGCAGGTTCCCAGGTATCGTCAGACGCTGAGTAACCCTTCCATCGGATGAGGTATTGGAGCTGACGTCGTTTCCCATGGTGCCTGTGATTGATGATCTGCTCCACCTCGTATTCCTCAGCATTATCAATCATCTCCGGCGGTGGTCGCTGGTAATTGGCTCCATGCTCTTCGGTCTCTTTGTAACAGGTGAGTAAGGAGCTGTGGAATATGTCATGGATGGTCCAGGCCGCCGGCAGCTCCAGCTTGTAAGCCACTGGCGAAATCTCTTTCAATATTTTGAAAGGTCCATGGCGCTTGGGCGCAAGTTTGACGGAGGCGTAGGGGAGCGATAGGTGTTTCGCTTCGAGCCAGACTTGTTCCCCTTCTCGATATTGTGTTGGGGGAATTGCTTTGGCGATTTCATTAAGAGCTCCGACCGCTGCCGCTTGGTGTGCTTTGGCACATTCATGCCGATCTTCCATTGCTTCGTTGTTTGTGATGGGTGTGGGTTCTTCTGTGGCGTTGGGTCGGTACCCGAGGATGACTTCGTGAGGGCTCAGCTTGGTCGTGGCGTTGGGCCATCGGTTGTGTACGAACGTTGCGTTTGGTAGGAGTTCTTCCCAGTCGTCTTGCCTGGCCAAGGTGTATAGTCGAAGGTATTGTTCCACCCATTGGTTCTTCCGTTCGGTGAGTCCGTCGGTTTGAGGGTGGAAGGCTGTGCTGATATTTCGCTCTATCTTCAGTTTGGCAGTGAGGGCTTTGGAGAAGTTGGAGGTAAAGCGGGGATCGCAGTCTGAGATCACTTTCGATGGCACTCCAAACCATGGAAAGACGTGCTGGAGATACAGCTGAGCTATTCCTTCGCCGGTGATGGTTGTCTTACATGGGACGAACAAGGCCGCCCTAGAGCAGCCTTGGTCGACGATGGTGAGGATAGCGTCCATTCCATTCGCCTTTGGTAGTTGAGTGATGAGATCCAGGGCGATGATGTTAAAGGGACGCATCTGTAGATCTCCTGGTATACAGTACATCGGAACCTTTTTCTTCGTCGTTCGGATCTTGTGTTGTTGGCATTGCGTGCATCCGGCGACATATCTTTCCACCCATGTACTCAGCCCTGGCCACCAGTAACGTTGGGCGACGAGAGCGATGGTATTGTCTCGTCCTGGATGCCCTGCTGTAGGTGAGTCGTGGAAGCGAGATAGTATATCGCGTCTTAGCTGTAATCCTGCCGGTACTGCTAAGCTCCATCCTCGCACGTAGCCTTCAGGATCTTCCGCACATCTTGTGAATCGCACCATAGCTCCATTTCTGCCCGTTGCTTTGCTGAGCTTCCTTTACTCGTTGCTCCAGCGGGTCTATCTGTGTCATTGCAGCGGTAATGAACATGGGTGAGGGAGAAGAGTTAGGTCTGCATTATCCTCGGTACCGTGATCGACTCCTGGTGGTCTAGACAGCATGTCAGGGGCGGTGTGTATTTTTCCCGGCACGTGTTTGATGACTAGATTGTAGTCTTGAAGTTCTGCGAACCATCTGGCTACACGTCGGTTGACCTTTCGAGGGGCCTTCCAGTATGTCAAGTTGGCGTGATCGGTGAGGATGGTGACCGGTATTTCCGTGGCTGCCACGTGTGGGCGGAAGCGTTTGAGGGCTTTCAGGACTCCCAGAAATTCTCTTTCGTAGATGTCGTAGTTGCGCTCTGTTGGGGTGAAGGTGTTAGAGTAGTATGCGACTGGACATAGCATGGGTTTCTGGGTGCGCGGGTTAATTTCTCCCTCCTGTGAGAGTACGGCGCCCACGCTGTATGCTGAGGCGTCTGTAGCGAGAAAGAAAGCTTTGGAGTAGTCGGGCTGACGGAGAATGGGTTGCTGCACATTAAGGTTTCAGGCTTTCGAGGGCGTCTTTGCAGTCGTGAGTCCATCTAAACGGAGTATCTTTTCGCGTTAGTTGGATTAGGGGACGCGCTATGAGGGAGTAGTTGGGTATGAAGTATCGATAAAAACCCGTAAAGCCCAAGAATGCGGACGTCTTTGACCGTTTGCGGCTGGGGCCAGTCGGCAACTCCTCGCACTTTCGCGGGATCCATCTGGATTGTGCCGTTCTCTAGGATGACTCCGAGGAATTCTACCTTCCGTTGCTCGAAGATGCACTTTTCTGGTTTGAGATATAGGTCGTATTGCCTCAATTTGTGTAGGACTTTGTGAGTGCACTCCTCGTGGAATTTGGGATTGTCTTTGGTGGCAATGAGGAGGTCATCCATATAAATGATGAGCCATCCCTGTGCCATTTCCTCGGCGAAGATTGCATTCATCATGGTTTGGAAAGTGCGGGTGAGTTCGTTAGCCCGAAGAACATTACAGTGGGTTCGAATAATCCCTGATTAGTGATGAACGCTGCTTTCCATTCGTCCCCCTTTTTGATGCGGACATTATTGTATCCCCATCGGATGTCGAACTTCGTGAAGAGTTTTGCCCCCTGGACTTTCACTATCAATTCTGGGATCAGTGGAAGGGGGTAGTGGTTGCGAATAGTCCACTCATTTAAGCGATGGTAGTCTTGCACTGGGCGTAATTTCCCATCCTTCTTTTTGATGAAAAAGAAGGGTGCTGCGTATGGGCTCTTGGAGGGGCGTATGTAGCCTTTCGCTTGTTGCTCCTTGACGAATTCTAGTAGTGCCTTTTGTTCTTCTTGTGTGAGTTGATACACCTTGCCTGGTATCGACGATGGTGCTTCTGGTTTCAACTCGATCGCGTGATCCCAGATGCGTGGTTCAGGGAATCGTTGGGCGGCTTCTTCGCTGAAGATGTGAGCGTGTTTTTGATATTTGGTTGGAATTTTACCGCTTCCTTTATGTGACCCTGCTTCCTCGGCTAGTTTTGACGCCAGTGTCTGTCCTTTCCCTTTTGTTGCGGGGATGACAAGTTTGGCCATGTGGATGGATCCTTGCACGACTTTGATTCCTTAGGGGTGCTTTGCGACCTTGTGGAGTGGTTCGACACTTTCCTATTCGCGTTTGGGTTGCTAGCTTAGTTCGCAGAATGAGGGGCAGTTGGTCGCTCTCGAGCCATCCTCGTGCCCAATCAATCTTTGGTTGCGTAGCTGCGAACCACGGGTATCCTAGAATGACCTTTTGCTCTCCTAAATCAGTAAGGAAGAAACGCAACCAGGTCCGCTGACTCCCGTCTGCATTTCCAGATCCGTGTAATGTTCTATGTCTCCGTTTTTGTTTCTCGTCCCATCTACGTTGTAGACTGGCCTTGGCCTTTCTAGTCGTTTGATGGGAAATCTCATTTCTTTCGCGTATTGCATGTTGATGAAGTTTTCAGTCGCTCCTGAGTCTAGGAGCGCTATTGTTTCGGCCCTCTTTTTGGACAGATGGATGAATAGACGTAACTGCATAGATTTTCGTATAGAGAGGTACATCCGATCTGATCCAATCCTCCTAATCCAGGCCGCACGGATTAGGCCTCCGAAAAATTTCCCTCTTCGCTCCAAGGCGATTCATCAGCTCTTCTTGGTCTTCGACGAGAGCGTCTCGAGTTGTTGGTGAAGGTGATCTACCTTCGAGATGTTGGACTCGGTTTCGTTATCTTCAGGTGTCCAATCGATGAGCTGAGCGGTGCGTGTGTTTACGCGGTTCTGTTTGGTGGGGCAGGCGGAGCGAAGTGTCCTTGTTGTCCGCAGGTGAAACACGCACCCTGCGCTCCCTTTGGGCTCTATGATCGTCTGTCCTCACAACATTTCCCCTGGGTGGTCCTCCACCTCGTCCTCGCCAGTTTCCTCGAGGTGCTCGGCTTGGTCTACATCCATGGGCACCAGTTGATTGTTCCACGCTCTAGGTGCTGTGGTGGAGTTGTAGGGGGTTTGTCCGAATCCTTGCCGCGGCGGTCGAGGATTTTGTGATTGTTGTGTGCGGTACTGCCAGTTGCTTTGGAATGGGGCGGCCTAGCGTTAGTATTATTGCTGCTAGGTCGCGTGTATAAGGCATCGATGATTCGTTGTGACGCGGTTACATTGATGGCTTTGGCCTTCATTTGATCGTAGGTGTTGACAGTCGTGTCCTCCAATACTTTCTGTCCGACGCTGCGGCAGTCCTTGCAGGAACAGCTGCATTGTATTCTGATCCGTCGGGTTGTAACCGCTTCATGCGCTATGCTTTCGAATGTGGAGATGTACTCATCTATCTCTGGCCATCTCATTTTTAATTCCTGTAGTTGATACGTGCTTTCTGCGCCTTCTGCGAGTCGAGGAAGCGGTTTTGAAGTTCTGGACGAATGTTGTCCATACTGCGCCGCATCGTCCGCTGGTTGGAGCGTCCCCAGCCAGTCTAGTTGTTGTTCCATCCACCGGTTGACTTCTGTCCCTTTGATGCAGGTGAGGGCTATAGCCACTCGCTTGATGAAAGAGGCTAGGGACGGAACATTGTGGTTAACGAGGAAGTACGCTCGGAGCTCTCGTAGGAAACTCTCAGCTTTAGCTCGATCTCCTTCGAAGATCGTCGGTAGGGCGCCCATTGGTTTGTCATCTGCTGGATCGGTAGTTGCGGTTGTCCCCCTCCTGGTGGTTGTCCTCCTCCGGGTGGTCCGCCTCCACCTCCACCTCCTGGTGGCCCCTCCACTCGGTCCTCCACTTCCACCCCCCGTGGGTGGTCCAGTTCTTCCCCCTGCATGGGTGGTGGTTACTGCGGTTGCTGCAGTCGACATAGTGGGATATTGGTTGGTTCGGCTGTGAGTGATAAATCTGCTAGGGCGGTGATGGCTATCGACAAATCGATAGGCGAATTTCGGATTTGTTGGTCAAGAGGGCTTTCTTCCTCTTCGCTGTCGGAGCCTTCGCTCCAATTGATGATGGTAGGGGCTTCCTCGTACGTGTTTACTGCTGCTCCTTCGTGTCGTCCGTTGTACTGGTCAATACGTCATGCTCTTTGGTCGAGAAACGGGGACTCTCCTTCATTCCCCCAATTAAGAGTATACCAATGTCGGTTATGCAGATGAACTGCTCTGATCTGTGTCCCTCCTACTCGGATTGCGTATGCGTGAAATGGGAAGGTCTGGTCCTCCCAGTAGACTGCAGTGTTTTGCAGTGCTCTTCCCTATCAATGGGAAGATGGACATATTGTCTCTCTCCAGGGGCCGTGGTGGCAAAGAAGTCGAGTCTAATGTCACTGGCGAGAGCAGTGACACTTAGACGTCGTTAGTATCCAAGACGCTAAGGGGAACTCCGGATAACTCAGCAGATGCGTCCACTGTGTCTGGTGGAAAATAGCTTTCGTAGTCTCTAGTGACTGGTTGATAGTGCTCGAGCTAGAGTCGATATTTGGGGTACCGGCGACTCGTGGTATGCAAAGGACAAACACAGGAAGCTCAGGAAGGCGAAACAAGCCATGGCTTTCCTAGAGACAATAGCACTGAAGTTACTACCCTTGTTAGACAAGGAGACTCGACTTAGAGTCTCGTCTCTGTACGCGCACGCGTACAAGTACTACTGTACATGATGACTACTGCTTGCTTACTCCGATCATGTTCTGATCATCCGGCTAACTAATATGCTGACTGAGGACTGACGAAGCTCGCTGATATACGATGACTAAAGTCCGGCCTGTATCACTAATCCCCAGGCCTAGACAGGCCTACCACACCTAGGGGTCAAACGCATCCTCACATGCCATCAGCGGTTCTCTTGCCCCCGCGCAAGCCACTCTGTGACACTCGATGTGGGAGGAAGGGGGTGGAACTGGGACTGGAGCGGGAGAGGACATGGTGAAGTAATGGTGTTTTTGAGAGTGGAGGATGTGTGGGCTGATACTTTCGCTGGGGGTTTCTGCTTCCCTTTTATATCTTTCAAGGGCCGGCGTTTGTGATACTCCCGAAGGAGATCCGGGGCATGCACCTGGTCAGCTGGTTCCCAGGTGTTGTCACTTTTGGGATAGCCCCGCCACTTTATGAGGTACTGGAGCTTCCTTGATCGCCCTTGATGGCGATGGTTTCTGATCTGCTCCACTTCGTATTGTTCTTCGTTGTCTATTAGCTCAGGAGGAGGTCAGGCATAATTGGGCCCGTGGGTGTCCATCTCTCTATATGGAGTAAGGAGGGATGCATGGAATACTGGGTGGATCAGCCAGGATGCAGGGAGCTGCAGTAGGAAGGCAACCGGGGATACCCTTTTGAGGACCTTGAAAGGGCCATATCATTCCGGGTTAATTTGGACCCTTGATGGGGGAGGGTCAGGTGAGTTCCTTCCAGCCACATGTGGTCCCCAGCTTTGTATTGATCTGCTGGCATTTCAGCTGCTTTTAGATTGATGGCCTTGACAGCTTGATCCTGCACTTCTTCCATTCTTCGTGTCCTTTGTTCTGCCGCTTCATTGTTGGTCCAGACCCCAAATCTCTGGGTCCCAGCGTTGGTTCATAGCCGATTAGAATTTGATTGGGCAATAGCCCAGTGGTGCTATTCCTCTTATTGTTGTGTACAGCAGTAGCGACTGCTATCCATTCCGTCCAGTCATCCAGCTGTCCGCTTGTCACCAGCTGCAGGTATTGTTCCACCCATTGGTTCTTCCGCTCAGATAGTCCGTCAGTTTGGGGATGAGCTGCTGTGGACAAGTTTTGCTGGATTCCTAATCGTTTGGTGAGGGCTTTTCTGAAGCTCGATGTGAACCGTGGATCTCTGTCGCTGATGATTTTCCTTGGTAGCCCGTACCATGGGTAGAGGTGCTCTAAGTAGAGCTGGGCGATTCCTGGTCCCGTGATGTTGGTGGAGCAGGGGAGGAACAGGGCAGCACAGGAGCATCCATGATCGACAATGGTGAGGATTGTGTCCGATCCTTGTTTTGAGGGTAATCCGGTGATGAGGTCCATGGATATGGTCTGGAACGGCAGTGTGCCCGGTTCTGAGGGGATTCGATAGAGTGGGATGTGGGGTTGGTGCATTAGTATTTTGGCTTGTTGGCATACCACACATCCCCTGACGTAGTCTGCGATCCATTCCTTCATCTTTGGCCACCAGTACCGCTCTTGTACCTTCCTTAGGGTTTCATCTCTCCCTGGGTGACCGGACATGGGGGTGTCGTGGGCGTTCTTGACAATGGCTCATCTGAGCTCCTTGAGGTTTGGTACAACAGTTTTCCCGTGAATTGTCTGTGCTGCCCGGATTCTGTGGGGCAGAATGATCGTGACGTTCTTGTTATCATCTTCGCCGTGGTTCGCGTTTGACGGTCTAGATAGCGCGTCTGCTGCGGTGTTCATTTTGCCCGGGATGTACTCCAGTATGTAGTCATATTCCTGGAGGTCAGCATGCCATCATGCAGTTCGTCGATTTAGATTCCTTGGTGATTTCCAGTACTGGAGGTTGGCGTGATCGGTTTGGATTATGAATGGTGTTTTTGTCCATCCTAGGTAGTGCCTCCAGTGAGCCAAGGCCTTCATGATGGCTAACAGTTCTCACTCGTAGATGTCATAGTTTCGTTCTGTAGGTGTGAATGTTGCTGAGTAGTATGCCACTGGGTGTAGTATTGGTTTGTGTTGCCAGGCCAAAGTTGGCGTGAGGTCTTTGTGCTGTCCCTCCTGCGAGAGTACGGCGCCTACGCCGTATGCCGATGCGTCGACATGAAGCATAAATTGCTTCTCGACATCAGGTTGGATCAGTACTGGGCTGCCACACATCCTTGTTTTCAATTCTTCGAACGCCCTCATCTGTGCTTCTCCCCAGTGCCAAGGCGTAGTTTTCTTTGTTAGTTCGAGTAGGGGTCGTGCAATCTTTGAGTAATTTGGAACGAAGTAGCGATAGTAACCTGTGAATCCCAGGAAGCTTCAAACGTCAGTCAGGTTTTTCGGTGGGGACCAGTCCGCAATTCCCTGTAGCTTCTTGGGGCTCATCCTGAGATGCCCTCTTCCTACTATAACCCCCAGGTACTCAATTTCTCCTTTTTTGAATTGGCACTTTTCCGGCTTGAGATAGAGGTCGTTTTCTTCCAACTTGTCCAGCATATGATGGACATACTCTCGGTGTCTGGCTGTGTGCTGTTCCTCTGTTTTGTGTGGTCGTTTGGCTGTGTGGATGGCGATGTCATCCATGTAGACAGAGAGCCAGCCCTCTCCTACTTCTTGTCTAAAGATGGTGTTCATCATCATTTGGAAGGTCACCGGGGAGTTGGTTAGACCGAAGAACATGACTGTGGGTTCGAATAGTCCCTTGTGGGTAAGAAAGGTGGCCTTCCATTCATCCCCTTCTTTGATTCTGATGTTGTTGTACCCCCATCATACATCCACTACTGTGAATTTGGTACACCCGCTGAGCCAGTCTATGACTTGTGGGATGAGAGGTGAGATGTTTCTATTCCTTCTTGTCCATTTGTTGACAGGCCAGTAGTCCTGTACCGGCCTCAATTTTCCATCTTTCTTCTTCACAAAGAAGAAATTGGCTGCATATGGCGATTTCGAGATGCGAATGGTCCCCCTTTTTAGGTGCTCTTGCACGAACTTGTGCATTTCGGCCTTCTCTTCCTGTGTAAGGGGTAGCAGTCGTCCGGGCATTGTGTTGGGTGCCCTGGGTAGAAGTTCAATGGCATGGTCCCATATGGTGGAGCTGGGCATCCACTGCGAGTCTTCCTCGCTGAAGACTTTCCTGTGCCATCTATACTCAGCTGGTATGGTGTTGTTTTGTTCTGGGTTGCTTGCGGCGCTTCCTATCGTTACCCTTCCTAGGAGGTATGTGTCAGTTTGCCTTTTGAGTGGTCGGGGCACATTCTTGGTTTGGGGTACATATACTGCTTTCACAGCATTCAGGGCTGAGAGGACGATGGGGAGATGAGTGAAGTCAATCCATCCTCTTTTCCAATCGATCTTTGGTTGGACAGAGGTGAACCATGGGTATCCAAAGATGGCTTTGTGGTCCCCTAGATTGGAGAGGAAGAATCTCTGGTTCGTAGTTTGTGTCCCTGTTTTGAACTGCAAGTTGGTATAGTATTTAAGGGCTCCGCTTTTATTTTCTGTCCCATCGACATTGAATAGTGGCCTTGGATTTGCCAATCGTTTGATGGGGAGTCGTAGCCACCTGGCGTAGTTGAGACTCATGAAATTTTCAGTGGCCCCTGAGTCTATGAGGGCCACTCCTTCGGCTCTTTTTGCAATTGATCGTGCATAGAAACGGACTGTCATGGATTTTCTTGCAGATATATACACGTTTTTGCTATGGATTCGCCTAAGCAGGGCTGATCTGATTAGGCAGAGGGAAAATCCTGTGCTACCCCCATTTCTTTTGCTAATTTGATCTGGTCATCGAGGGACATTCCCTCTAATTGTGCTCGCATGGTAGCCACCGAAGTTCCCTCCGATGGTTCTGCCATCTGGTAATCCTGGTCTTCTTCTTCCTGGAAGTCAATGAGGTTGGCCTGTCTGGGACCTTGCCTGTAGGGGTTCCTAGGTTGCTGTCACCTTTCGGGGCAGGCACGGGCGAAGTGCCCTTCTCTGCCGCAGTTGAAGCACCGCATTGCTTCATACCCTGGTGCTGATACATTTCCCCTTGCGGGCGGTCCCGTCCTTTGCCTCCAATTCCCTCATCCCCTCCAGTTATTAGGGGTGCATCCCCTGGATAGGTCCATAGGGACTGGGGTGTTGTTCATAGATGGAGGCACGGTTGTTGAGTTGTATTGGGGTCAGTTCCCCTGGTTGTATCGTGGTTGCCAGTTTCTTTGCTGGAATGGTGGTGGTCGGGGCGGGTTGTTAAGTCATTGGAAGGGTGATTGCCCTGCCATGGTCTTCTTTAGGATTCCATCTATGATGGTTTTCCCTTGTGCAATGGTTTTGACCTTCTCTTTAAGGTCGTGGTAGTTGAGGGGAATCGGCGGCTTTAAGGTGTCATGTAGGAGCGATGCTGGGATCCCTTGGAGGAAGATGTTGTAAGTCTCCTTGTTTCCCAGTGTGTATCCAGCCTTCCTTGCCAGGCTTTCAAACCTGGTGATGTATTCGTCATAGTCGGACCCCTTCATCCTGCAGTCCCTGAGTTTGTTCCTGGCCTGCTGGGCCGCCTGTGTGTCCTGGAATTGTTGGCTGAACTCCAGTAGGAATTGGTCCCATAGAGCCGGGATGTTGTCTTGGGGCATGTGTAGCCTGTCGATCCATTTGCCCATATCTCTGACCCATTGGGCCGTGCTTTCCCCCTTGATGAGGGTAAGGGTGAAGGTGATTTTCTTGAAAGGGGAGTTGTATCCTGCTACATCCGCATTCAGGTGGAGATATCCCTTTACTTCTTCGATAAAATCGTCAGCTTTGGACCTGTCTCCAGTGAAGACTTGTGGGAGTGCTCCCATAGTTTTTATGTCGGCAGCTGTGGCCACCGGTATCTGGGGTGCATTTGGGTCCGGTCCTCCTGGTCCCCCTGGTCCTCCTGGTCTCCTGGTCCTCCTGGTCCTCCTGGTCCTCCTCTGGACCCTCCTGGCGGTCCTGACCTTTTGAGGACCTGTCTGAGGATGTTTTGAATATGTTGTGGTGCGCTTTGGGTGGTTGTGGACGGCTGTGGGGCGACAGCTGTAGCTGTAGTGGTTTGTGTCAACATGGCTTGTGAGAGGCTAGGGATTCTGGCTCCTGATGGTAGGGCATCGGTGGGTAGTCCTTGGAGTGGAGTAAGGGTTCTGATAGGGAATACTGGCGCTTTTTCTTCTACTGGGGTGATTTTGATTTTGTTGAAGGCGTCGTCAATCTCTTTGACCACCTCGTCTGACTCTGTGTCCGAGACAACCTCAGGCTCTTCTAGCTCTTCGTCGAGAAGCTCGTCAGCTTCTGATCCCTCTGTGTCGTATTCGTGTAGCTGTGGGACTGCCGCTCCTATGGTATATCGTCCTTGTCCCAGTGGATTCCTTCCACTTGTCGTCATGAAGGCACACCAGTTTTGGGTTAGTTGGCCTTTGCCTCTTGCTGTGACAATGATCTGTATGTCCCGATCTGTGGGATTGGCTGGGTGCTCCTTGGAAATGTATCGAACCCTGTGGTTCCTTCTGCCTCCAACGGTGTCTACCCAATCAAGGGTATGGTCTGCAGTGTCCTTCTGAACTGCTAGCCATATTGAAAGAAAGTTGAGTCTAATGTCACCGCCAAGGGTTTGACAGCAACAATAGACACACTAAGTGACAAGCTAGGACTCGAAGTGCCCTAGAAGACTTATAGAGTGGAAGTCGACCTGCAAGTCATGTGATGGCTGGGTTACCGCTTGCTGAGCTCCGACTCAGTAGCCACCCGCAATGAAGTAGAACACTGCTAGTATTGAGACAAGAGACTCAACTTGCCTCTACCAGGCGTAATGAGTCCCCTATTTATAGTACATAGTACTTGAGGGCAGGCCTAGGGCCTGAAGGGGGCAGTGCTACCTGTTTATACTGGAAACAAAAGGAGAACAATAGCGACCAATAGCAAAGGTCACTCAAGAAATCACAAGCTGATCGACATGAAATGGGGCGCAGACCTGAAATGGGGTCACAATACTCTAATTGGCTGGTTCCGCAACTTACAGGGGCGCGATGGTGTTGAACCATCACCCCAGGCCGGTTACACCTAAGGCCCAAAGGAGACAAGTGTTGGATGGAGCAGTAGCAATATATGGAACAAGGGGAGTCCTAGTAACAGTACAAAGGGGAGTCTCAAAGGGGAACAAAGGAATCATCAAAAAAACCTAGACCCATACAAGCTAGGGTCACATGTGATAGTACAGGGAGCTGCAAACACTTTGCCCAGTTGCAGAACTTACATGGGCGCAGACAGTTGAATGTCCACCCAAGGCTGGTTACAAGATGAGACATCTTGCTCACTCCCAAGGGTGTATTTATAGTCCCTATGGTCTACATATGTCCATGAGCCCTTAAGGGGTGAGTACAGGCATCCACAATATCGCATAACTACAATATTCTACATATGGATAAGTCTGATGAGTCCACACATACCCTGAGCCCTCAGAAGGAGTATGCATAAGTGTAGAACCATGCTAAAAGGTCCATATGTGAATGTAAATACATGATCATACAGACAGTAGGTAAAGTGTCAATCTGAAACAGTTCAATCATACAATAATCAGGTCAGATAACAAGAGAGAGTTCTTAGATCGACCATAAGGGTGTAATCACATTGTTCTAGGGTATCATATGTACATAGGTGTCCATGCAGTCCATGTGCCAACATGTGCTCACTAAGTCTGTTAATTGTCCTGGAGCATTAAGTGCCCCTTGTAATGTTTGGGCCAGTTCTACCAAACCCCTGAGCATGAGACTGTCCAGTCTGGGCATAGCCACACAGACATTCCATCTCAACAAATATATTCAGTATAGTACTTAGCTTGTGCACTATCTCAAGTGCATGCGCATGTCTGCTGCCCTTTGTCTGGGGTGCACGCGACTCAGCCACCTTCCTTTTCAAACAGTTCATTCCGCCAGTAGTCATCGTGATAATTTAACAGAGACACATCTCATCAGGCGCTGTTGTACTTCCGAACTCATGGTGAGTTACCTTCTCCTATCCTCTCGATGTGGCTTCAGCTATTCGTAGGGCAATCTTGCATGATCTCGCCATGTATCCAGAGCCAGACGTTTTCAAGCCAGAACGATTCCTCAACCCAGATGGAACGTCGCGCGACGAACCGACGTTGATATCAGCATTTGGATATGGAAAACGGACCTGTCCTGGGAGGCACTTTGAGGAAGCGACGTTGTCGCATCCGTGCTGTCTGTTTTTGACATCAAGAGAACAAACACCACGGCCAAGACGGGCCTTTCAGCTACTCTTTACACCGGGCCGGTCGTGATGTAAGTTCACCCTTTCCTTCCGTAGTTACGGATATCGACCCGATGATATTTTTATCTCCCAGTCGTCCCAACTCATTCCCATGTTCGATCGTCCCAAGGGATAAACGGGCAGAGGACTAATCATCGCAGATACCATGGCACGTTAGGTTACAGAAGCAGTTTTCATTTACTCGAAATCTTCACCGGCAGTGTACCTGTGGTAATGACAGGCGAGCCGTAAGATAGAGAGTACGCAAGAGTTGCGCCGAGATTCGTGCGAAATAGTAGTGAGCTAGATGAGGTCAGTAGCGAGGCGTGCATCATTGGCGACAGCGATGAGGGACAGCAACTGGGGCGCGAGGGGCGCCCACCAGGGCCAGAAGGATCTGTGCGCACGAACCAGTACCAACAGCGAATACTAGCTGACATCATCATGGCTCAGAAATATCAACAGTGGTAGCTGTAGTTGTCTGGTGCTATTTTGATAGCGTGAGTTGAGAGAGATTGACTAGAAAAGAGGTGGAAGGGTCTATGCGCAGCGGCGAAGACGAGTCACAGCAATAGCACTGAGGTGGCGGGTCCTCCGTGCACTGTCGATGGACAAAGTCGCAAGATCCGAGATGATTGAAAACTATGGCATTTAGTGCCCGGCGTGTCAGACGCCCTTCAGATTTCAAACAACCCTGGGTCAGTTCAGGACTGGCTACAATACGTAACGCATTTTCACAATCAAGGAAATACCCTCCCCGAGGGCTTCTGAGCCAGAAATTCAACGTTGCTAGTACCCACAGTCCAAACAAACGGTGATCGACATTATTTGTATTTACACATGATAAAAACTGTTGAACGACATTAAGACATGGACCTCAAACCTGATGGAGATCGAAGCGCCACAAGGCTTCCGGATCCAGGGGCCCATCAATCAAAACACATTTCACCTGTAGTATATTTAGAAAGGACTCAAGGTCTGTGCAGATATCTTAACGAAATCATCTTACCTGTGTTTCACCCTCATTAAGCACCCAGCGTTTACATTCTGCCTGATCGACGATTCTGTAAATGAGTAGATTTTAGAGACATCCCCTAACGGTGAACAAGACGAAGGCTTACGAGTACTCGAGTTGCTTGCCCCTCCTGGATTCAGGTTTAATTTTCCAACCTCCCGAATCTATCTCTCCACAACGAATATCTCCGTTACTGTCCACGGCGAAGTAATCACCAATGGAAATATTGTACAACTCTGTGTTGCCGGATACGCGAGAAATCACGAACTAAAGAAAGTAAGACATCCGAGATCGAAGTACTCGATGGCACTGGAAGAAAGGACACATACAGGCTGGGTGGGAACACAGACTTTGACGGAAGTCCCGGCAGCGGGAGGCTCCTGGGTACCTACGACAGAGCCTCCGGCATTCTTGATACTGTAAGACCCGTTGACGATCGCAGGACCACCCGCGATACGCCACCCGCCAGTCTTCCCCATAACATTATCAGGGTCGTATTTCGTCCTCAGCGCAGACAGTGCAGCCAGATGGTCCCGGTAGATATCCTCAGGCGTAGCATCACCGTGGAGGGCAGTGTTGCAATACACAGGCGCATCGCTTGTGACGCACTCCTCCTCGCGTGCCACGTCGTAGATATGACTCAAAGCCTTCTTCATCTGATGAATCCATATTGCGTCGTTCTCCTCACCTTCCCACACGAAATACACGAGGAGAGGTCCGTTGGGTTCTCCACTCTTGTGGGGCCATGCTGTATCGACACTGTTATGGAACATAGTTTGCACAAAAGGCCATATGTTGGCCGCGATCGTTATCCCTTTGTAGCGTTTCATGTGTTCTCTGGCAATCTAAAATAACATCAGGCCTTGTGAAATGCATAATTAGCAGTATACTTACACTGGCTTCTTCTTCAACAACATCGATGAGTTTTCGTGTATACTTGGACACCATGACGTTTCCCCATCGCGCCCTAGAAACATATGAGAATTTTTTTATCTCATACCATCTCGATGATAACGCACCGTGCATTCATAATACCAACTCCAATAATTGCGCGGCGAAAAGAGTAGATTCCATAGTCCTTCTCTTCAAGGATTTTCACGTCTTCCGCCGGTATGGGGCTGCTAAGCAAAGTCATAGCGATATCCACCTGCGTATAGGATGACCTCGCCAGCCGTCCCTGATGTGGAATGTCGAGGAACTTTGCAAAATACTCGGGTGGAGGTGCTTCGTTGTCGTAAAATATCAAAACTGTGAATTTTTCCTGTCGAAGTAATTTGGGTTGATAAACACACAATCATGAAAGAAATAGGAAGAACCTCCTTCCGGAAGATCCTGAGAGTGGCCTCGATAGCCGCTTTGGGGTCTCCCATAGTCTGAAAGTGGATGATGGCGTCTTTGACATCTTCAAAATAAGGCTTGTCATACTTGAGAACCCCGCCCTACAAAAAAGAACCATGAATGAATGCCGCTTGAATATCATGTGAACTCACATAAACGTATCCATTCGAGTTGGTACCTTGAGGATGGGTTTCTATAACAAACTCGGTCACTATACCAAAGTTATTCCCGCCACCCTGTTTCATTACGGGTCAGTCGTTCAATGTATGCTCATTGATCAAGCTTGGGACATACTCTAATGGCCCAAAAGAGATCGGACTTATGTCCCTCATTCGCCGTCTCCACGGTGCCATCAGGAAGAACGACTTCAACCTGGACAATCTTGTCTATTCCAAGGCCGTACTGGTTGGTTTTGAGCGAGTATCCTCCCCCGGCAAACCAACCGCCAACGCCCACACTACCATTTCCACCGACGATATTGTAGTGACCCGGTCGGATGAACTTATAGATCTCATCAAACAGGCATCCGGCGCCGACAGTTAGCTGGTTCCTGTTTTGGTCGTAAGAGATATTTGTGAAACGTGACATAGAGATCTGTATGCCCTGTGTCGAGCTGAATCCGGGATTGGTTGCATGTCCGCCACTCTTGACCTATAATATAATGGTCAGAGTCAGGATAAGTTCCATGGCCGCGAGTTTTGTCAGGATAGACACAGACTGCAAAGGAAACGTCAAGTTCTTTTATAATTTTCAACTTTAGAGTACATGATCAGCACTGCAACATCACGGATAAAGACATGAGCAAGGACGCACAATTTTAGCTAAATCGTCAGCCGACCCGGGTTCAACTGAAAAGCTAGCGTCTTCAGCACTGCTTTCGTAATAGTGCCTTATACCGCTGAGATGGCCGTGGCTCCCTATGAATAATCTGTGAGGAATATAATCATAGGAAAATGAAAGGTACTTGCCAGATCGAAACACCTGAGAGTTGCCATTGGATTCGGAGCATACGGTTTGAATCCTGTCGAAAGCAGTTGAGAGGGCCATTTAGTCAGAGTAACGAATCGATGTCGCTGAAGGTAGCAGCTCGACCTCATCCATGTGGTATTTATATCCGTAGTGCAACGGTTGAAATTGGGATCCACTCTAGGTCTAGAGATAGAACGACATCTTCCAAGAATGAGAGTAATCTGAGCTTACGTGCATATAGTCAACTAGCTTTTAATGTCTAGCTCATATCGCATAAAGCTATTATGCAGACCAACTTTGGCAGCAAACATGTTCCCACGTCACCGGCACTTATTGGCGGATCAGCTTGGAGGATCGCCTAGTGACAATACTGTACACTTGAGGTGACGAGCGCGTGCTGCGCGATGGTTAACAGGGCCAAATTGAGACGTAAGAGACTAGAGCACGGGGGCATTTCAGCGCACGTGCACTCAACAAAATATTCGCAGTCAGTCCAGGGCAGATTTTAGGGCGCCATCACACGTATCGGACGAGAGTAATACACGCAATATGAAGGAAAAATGGGATGTAGTTAAAGGATGTTGTGCCGTAGCCAATGGCGGACGCACGAAGAGTCGTTTTGAAAATGAAGGACGCGGGACGGCCGGGGCGAAGCGAGTTGACCACACGTGGCAAAAAAACCGTGTTTGGTGAAAAAACGGTGGTTAACTACAGCTCACGTGCACGAATGGGTCCACGTAATGTGAGGTGTAGGGTACGATATGTACGTCTACATAACGCTGGGACAATGTAAGCATATTATTCTCAAGCACATGTGAGTAACCATGTCCCTGTCCCTTCCCCGCATTACAGATTACGTGCGAAGGCATCGGCAAGGCAGCACATGATTGCCCCAGTATACTGTATGACTCCCTCCAGGACACCAATAATTGTGAGGGTATGGACGAACCTGAGCCATGACTACGCTACCGTTCACATCATCCTCCAAGAGGCACCACTCCTCCTGTGCCAGATCCCCTCTGATGACAAGAAAAAGGAGGGGATATCAGACCTAGCATGGATGGCAGAAAGTTGAACAAACTCCTTCTCCAAGCTCACGAACGATGAGCGAAGGC
Source organism: Russula compacta (assembly GCA_022376555.1). Lineage (NCBI taxonomy): Eukaryota > Fungi > Basidiomycota > Agaricomycetes > Russulales > Russulaceae > Russula > Russula compacta. The sequence continues at coordinate 23,459 of WTXH01000128.1, forward strand.
CACTCGGAGGTGCACACGCCCCCATGGGCTGCATCCTACCTCTAGCTCGTGCCGAATCTCTAGGCCGGCGCTGCTTGCAGGGAGCGACAAAAGCGGAGACGGGGACATTGTGACACATATACTGTTGGATGGCCTGTGTAGCATCGCCACTCATGGGTCCCATGGTACCAAGCTGCCCGGCAGTCAAGAGAGGCAGTCACGTGACCCGGTTGGGAAAAGTGGGAATCGAATGGACGGAATGAAAAGTTGGTGGACAAATCTTGGCCATCGGACATTGTGAGGCAGATGAGTGCATATGCGAGGTGTCTGGGGGAGCTCTCGCAATTCTGCTCAAGGCCATCCGTTCTGTGAAATGAGTGTTGAACATGTCGAAGCGGTAGCAGACTTGCAAACATGCCCATACCTTCAAAGCACGCCCAAGTTGCATATGTCCCACTGTCCCTGGGTTTCGACGTTGTACCGACGAGTGCATGGCCCATGATGACGACTACTCGCTACTTGCGCATCCCACCAGTTGCTCTTGCGAAGTTTGGGACCATGACCAGAGTGTCGTGCGGCGCCTTTGGACGATGCTAGCGGGGATATTTTTGGCCAGTTTGACCCCTTTGCAGTGGCTTGGACCCTCGCGAGGGAGGGGATCTCACTTCGCCTGCCACCGACCCAGGCCAGCCTGGATCCCTCCTCCCACGACCCCGCCAAGCCGGGGGCTTTCAGGCCAGGCAACACACCGGTACCGTTCCCCATCCGAATGACAACTCGAAACATGCGGCCTGTCAGCCAAACAATGAAAATTCCATGAAAATTTAAATAGCGGCGCAAGTGCCCCTTTATTCTGTGGGAAGAATGACGATAGAGACCGCGTGGTCATTAGTTCAGTAGCGTCAAGTTTCGGAATGGCCTTCCACAGTCTTTCCACTCGTAAGCTTGCGCTTGCAGCTCATGTGGCGTTTCAGGCGCTCGGGGTGCTATATATTTGTTACTTTCTTTAGCAGGTGACTATTTCTGGAAATATTAAGGCGCCGCGCGTAACTACTTAACGGCACCAGTCCCTTCATTTTAGATCGGATCAAGGCCATCTTTTCGGATCGATGAGACGGAACGCACACAGTCTTGCGGTCTGGGTAGGGTGTGCACGGAAATATGGAAGACACAGGGCGAGCGGAAATACTTTGGGATCAATTGAGGGTGCATAATGGAAATGGGCAAAAAAAAAAGCCCAAATGCCAGAAGGGGCTTGTCTCGTTGGAGTCTTCCGATGGCGCTTCCTTGGCGCTCAGAACGCCCAATCAATATTGATTTCATGATCACAGGCCGAGCCAGAGTACAGTAACAATAATCTGTCACAGGGAGTGTTCCTGCGCGCTCATCTGAGTCTTCCGATCCTGTTCCTCCAATACATTCCTCTTCGGCCCTACCTCACAATCTCCCGATTCGAGTCGTTACATTTCGCTCCGCTTCACTCTCCGCTCTAAGCCACTCACTCCCCATCGTCATAACACAAACAGTCACGCTGCCTCAACTCCGTCACCTTCCTCCTCTGAGTCGTCGGCGAGTGCATCGGCCATGGAAAAGCTGGGTTCGACCGTGTGCCAAGAGGTCAAGGGTAGCCGAGCCCTAGGAACAAAGGACTCGTAGGGAAGTGGATCCTTGGCTAGATATCGCAAACATAAGGGAAAGGAACAGGTTTCCCAATTGTGCGACTTACGGAGAAACTAACATATAATGTTTTCATGGAGGCGCATCAAAAAGACACGACATGAACTCACCACAGCAATGATTACCGAATTGGCACCAAGAGAACGCAACACAATCGCGTTGTGGGTGATCTCAACAACACACCGCCTACCGAGCAATCTCACGTCCTGCAGAATGAGAACTCCAGAGGTACCTGAAGGTCCCGGGAGTATCAGTCAAAGGGAAGAGCAAGAAGCGGTATGTCATCACCCACGTATAGGTACTCTATCGCCGGGTGTCTTTAGAACGAGTAGTTTCCCAAGCGGGATGGCTATTAAACGAAATGTGGTGGATCCCCGCTTTCTGACAACCTCAGCGGACGAGGTTGCGGCCATGAATGACGTCCATATTCCATAGCCAAACGCTGAGGACTCATGGGGCAGATGATAATGCTACCGCAAAGCCGCAAAAGTGAAACAATCTGAGAAAAGTAACATTGGAGATTGATACCTCGGTGTCGACTCTTGCGATGAACTAATTTGGTCAACGATAATACGGAAGAAGAGGCAGTAATAAGAACTCACTCTCGCATAGAACGCGTAGTGCCCTCCTCGAGAAAGTCGGTCTGAATAGTCACGAACCTACCCGATCCGAACTTATGATACATGAAATCAGAGTAGCCGATCTCAAAATCTCCTAGTGAGTTGTAAAACAAGAGTCCCTTGGGATCTGCAAGTAGTTAGTGATGAACCGTGCACAGATGTGTGGCCGGAAAGACTGACCCTCGTCAAATGCGACGTCGCCCACAAATTGCTTCATAATCTCAATGGCTTGTATGTGTAATCTCATCTGGCCGCCATATTGCCTGATCTGCTCATAAGCGACGGATCCATGCGGAAATCTCTCCGCGGCAGCTCTGATGAGGCGAGGGAAATCTGACATCGTTATGTGTTAGCTGACAGCGGCAAGGTGTTGATAATCAGGCAGGCGGCCCAGGCAGCCTTTTATTGATGGGGTACTAAATCGGATCAAAGTCCGAAAATGGTAATCCTTCATTCAATTGTGGAAACCAGCATCATACGCGCCTGGGCTATCCAGAGTGACACACACATGAACACAAGAAGAACGGATCAGAAGAACGGATCAGAAAGAACGGCGCAAGGTAGATGTCACCAAAAGCGACAAACGTGTTGAAGAACGTCGAACAGCACTGGGACGTTCAAACTTACGGGGTGATTAGCGGGTTTCGAGGGGTATCCCTCAGATACGTCAAAAGCATGACATGGGATGGAAGTTACTGCGTATATCCGACATCACCAGCCCCATGACGCTCCTCTGACGCATTCAGTGGATGTCTTATGATCACCACAGGCGTTCTGAGGAGGCCGGTGTCGTCAAAAGTTCCCACCACGTAAAAGTTCATGACCACGTTCGTCACTTGGCGACATCTAGCCCATCCTCATGACTTAGTCCTTTCCTCATCACCCCATTTTCCGTCCCTGTGTACCTTCGAACAATTGAGTTGTGAATGGAACGTGTATATTTATGTCTGCTTTCCTATTGAACTTGGCCGCTCGAATTGTGCACAAATACGATTATTTCAATTTACTTCTACAACATAAAAGGCCCACTGCTCCTCGCTGATCACCAACAGCACCACCCAATTACTTCTGCCTTCAGCCGACTCACAACCACAATGTCAGATTTCCCTCGCCTTATTGAAGAAGCTGCGAAGCTATGGCCGAGCGAAACCGCAGCTTTCGAGCAGATCACCCTCGAAGGCGGCAAGATCAAAGTACGCATACAGGCGATTGATATTATGCAGCAATTTGTGGGCGATGTCAGTTTCGGACGGGGTCAGTATTTCCAACCACGTCCAGGAACGCTTGTCCGAATTCCAACGATTTTCAGACCCCAAGGGACTCCTGTTTTACACTGTCCCAGCGGATTTCAACCTCGGTCAGGCCGATTTCAAATATACTAAGTACGGCACCGGTTCTTCCGTCACTGTTCAGACGGACTTCTATGAGGAGGGAAAGAGAGGCAAACCCTTTGCGAGAGTAAGTTCTTATGCTGCTCAGGCTCCCCCCATTCACGTTAAAGATGATCAAATCAGTTCCTCGCACGTGTCAACACCGATGTATGAATTCCCCATGTCACTCTTCACAGTTTGGTTCACTTCGCTTGTAGACTTATAAGCTGCCCGCGACGAGCGCGGACGATGGCAGTGGAAAATGGACGGCCTTCCAAGCCGCGACATCCCAAACTATCGTTGTCAGACTACAGGGATCCACCCGACTCAATCTACGCTTCCCGCCAGTCGGGAAAAGGGTATTTTTCGAAGTTCAAAATAGCGGTTCCATTGCCGGTGGGTGACATTCCCCATTACTTAACCTTCCCTTCAACTCAGGTCCGTCCATCAGACAACGGAGTCCTCATTTTCCGCGACATCCGCAAACTTGTGGATGTGTCTGGCACCTCGCGAATTGTGGCCGACTACGCCCCCGACAGGATCGTGTTCCACCCCAGCGGCGACACTTCGGACAAGGCTGTCGTTGCTCTGGTTAGTTTCTGCTCCATCCGTTCGTTTCCGTATGAGTATTAATGAATCATTAAATTTTTTTTAGTTCCTCCGTAAGTCCTGCTTCTGAAGAAATCCATTCTTCTTGCTGACCTTTCCAAATTTTAGCCGCTAAACCATTGGCGATTGGAGACTCTCGTAACTCACAGACCACATGGCGTCCGGATGAACCTGACTTCGCGTTCGTAGCTGACGAAGAAGAAGCTTGAGAGGGTTAGGCCGATTAAGCAGGCGATTGCACCCACATCGAATGTACTACTGATGCAGTATCTTGTCGTTGTTGTGATTGAATTGTCCGGTATGCTCAAATGAATGAATTGTATGTTTTGGAAGTTTGACCATGCAAGCCCGATGTCGAAGAATGAGGAAAACCCACCATGATCGAGATTTAGATCAGATGTAAGTTAGCGCCGATCATCTACGTGTCCGTATCGTATGATATGAATGAGTGGTACCAGATTTCAATCTAAGTTGTTATGTAAGCGTAGTAAGTAGCCAGTAGTGATGGCCGCCGGTGGTAAAACATAGGAACGAGTGGGATTGGGGAGGACACTGGAACAAGCACCCCGTGACCGACCACATCAGGTCCGGCCGTGTAAACGGAATTGGACAATGTCACGTTCAGTTCTCTTTAATACTGTACATGTATAGTTAAGCAGTGTACGACAGACGAACAACAATAATTACTACATGAGCGATGCAATGCATGCGTCATCATGCATCATCATTCCCTACATCATAGGTGCATCACGCTTGAATCGAAACGGTACCATCATGTGAGCGGAAACAAAATAACAAAAACATAAGAACTACTCGTGATCGAAATTAGAGTAATAAAATTCAGCACAGGTACATGGGCGAACCTCTCTTAAGTTGTTTATCCCACTCTACATTATTGATCCCGACAGAAAAAGCTGGCTCGCATCCCTCACTGGCAGACGAGGGGAAAGACACAGGACACGAAAGAGGTAATATCGAAGCGTTATAGGTTGATACATTGCCAGATGGCGTTCGTGCGGCGTGGCGATGGAGGGTTCTGACGACCGCGCTGAAGGTCACGTGGACTTGCGTTTTTGTTGCACGTGCGTCGATAGTTCCGAGTCTCTGGCTCGTCTCTGGCGTCTCTGGCTCGTCCTTTCCCTTTCCCTCGCGAGTTGCTAGCTAGCGCGCCTAGACTTCCGAGCCAAGAACGTCCATGCTCCAACTCGACCTTTTCGAGCTAGAGAGGCTAGTGAAATACCACTCAGGATCTCGCGCGGGAAAAAATTTCATCGCATCCAGCGCACACAGGCAGGATGAACGCAGATCTTGCCCCCTGTACGATTTACCCCCGGGGGCGCTGCGAAGGTGTGGGCCCCGCCACCACATTGAACACTCGATTCACAGGACAGAAGCTCCTGATCAGAGTCGTGGGAGCTCCCTCAAATCCCTCGAATTGTGCCCCTCGCCTGCTTCATGACGTCCGCCGGCTTCAAACTTCTGTCCATTCACTCCCATCCTTTTTTGTCCCTAAACAACCACTCCTTCAGAGCATGCGACTGCTTCCGTACGCATCTAGGCGCCGTGATCCAACTTGACCGCATCAACCACATCTTCTGGCTAGCCAACACGCTCGTTTTTCCACCCTACCTCCAACATGTTCATCTCCGGTGGCTTGGCTTCTATCTGGGACCACAAGGTCAGTGAAGTGCCGCACCACCACTCATCCACGCATATAAGCGTTACAATGCTTCCGTCCCCGCGTCAGCCGCTCCTTACAGGCGGCGCCAGCCTGGAAATCGGCGTGAGCTAGAGATGGGATGTGGGTGAAGAGGATGTGTGTACCGCCGGGTGGCCTTCGCCCTTTTGGTTTGTGAGCCCGACGATGAGGGCGAGTGCACTTCTTTGCTGGCTACCATTCTGTGTTGGGTCAGACATCCCTTTTTTCATTTCGTCGGGGGGACGGTGCATGGCACAAAGAGGATTGGCACATCGTAGACCATAGCATGATGATTGCGCGAGCCGTACTTTGTATCTCGTCCCGTATGCCTCGCAAATGAATGAATCGTATGTTTTGTGAATTTGACCATGCAAGCCCGAACTCGAAGAGAAAATGCTCAAAGAAAGGACGCAAATTCTCACGGTGGTCGAGATTCCGACCATTGATACCACTGGCGTCGCGCTCAAATCGAAATAGCATACTGTAGCCCAATCCACCAGATCGGCACGCAACAGAATCTACTCCAATCGCCTTGTCTACTAGTGGTCGACTGCTCCTGTCTCGTAGCTTATGTACTTCGGGATCTGTGGGGTTGGTTCCTACCAGCAACAAGATATGCAGAGGTTTGTCAACCAATGACCCCAAGGTACATGATCGTGGGCTCGGACCCTGCGCTACAGTGGCATAGTGTCCCGTCCCGTCCAAGAGGCCAAGGACACATCACCCGGATATTGGTAAGCCCTGACATGGCCTGACAAGTGGGAGGCCCACATCGATCGGTCAGCGATTTCTGTCACTTCAGTTTTGGCAACCCAAACTGAACGCTATTGTCCAACTTTTTATCGCTGCGCTTCAACACACCTACGTTGGGCGGGTGAATATACTCTCCACATGGTGTGCACTCACCTCGGCTACGTGGTCTTCCCTGTGTGGACGCCAAAGTGAGGCCATTTCTCGAGTCAAGGTGCTGCGGGCCCACTGAAGCACCTCACCAATGGACGTCATGGCCATGATGAGGCGGGGTTAACCAAAATAACTTAAATTCAACTTGACCAACTTAAATGCCTTGAAAGTTTCATTTTAAGGAAATGGATGGTCTTATTTTTGTCTTAAATTACTTCGCAAGTCATACTAAGCTCGCTTAGACGGTTAAGTTTTTTTTGGGTTTTCCTGGCACCACCCTCGTCCCACCTCAGATGGCTGGAGAAAAAATATGGCGTAGAGCATTCTTGCGTCTGCACTTCCCGCCCCTAGCAGGCTAGCCCTGTATCTACTAGTAAATATACCATAGCTTATCTTTATCGTACCCTCAAGTTCAACGCTTTGCCCAAAGAGCACTCATTGATCGTGCAATTTGCGCAGCCGTCCATCCCAAGGGTATGACAGTCACGGGGTGATTGAAAAGTTGTACAAATTCTTCACAGAGGTAAACGGGGGCGGACGTCTGTCAGGGCGAGATCGAGGGATTCGAGGCTGGTCGCCGCAGAGAGGCGAGTGACCATCGTCCTGGGTTGAAACGTACCCGGAATGCGGAATCCTCCGAAGCTCAAGAGCGACAAGGTGAGGCCAGAAATGGAAGGTAATCTGTCCTGCAGATCCGCCAAAGAAGGTCTCGGGAACGACCAGAGTTTCATCGGCAGCTGACTCAAAGTTTCAGACTTGTCAGACCCGGGAATGGCTCCTGCATCGATGTAGATTCCGCAGACACGATGTTATTCGCACCCTTCTCCGACCAGCTTTAATCAAACAAGACAATAGGTAAAGGCGTCCAGGTATCCAGCATCTCCCTCACAGGTCGGTAAAATGGGCCGATGCCGCCCAAGGTCAGTCAGTGATTGTTACCTCGACCAGTTTTGACACACAGCTCTTTATCCCGACGCGCAACATGCTTTTCGGAATTCAAGCCCTTGACAGTCAGCATCACAGAGGTGCTGAGGAATGAATAGTTGATAGAGCAGCTGCTTGATGGCGAGAACGGATGACGGATGGGATCCGGTGCACACCAAAGCCAAGCCAAGTTAGTACCCAGTAATGGCTCTGCATACTGCCAGGGTGGGGCGTTAGACGTACTTGTCAGAGTTCCTGATGGTGGGGGTGAAGCACCTTAGGAGGCATGATGCATATCCATACAGCGGTCGCGTTTTATACTACCCATCGTTGCGCCTCATGCATAGTCATGCTCACGTGTGTCTTGTACCTTGCACAGCTTGGCATCTGTCTGTCGCGAGGTAGCGATGCTATGGCTTTTGAGGTACAGGCACTGGACAAGTAGTGCTCTTTTTCATGTGTCCTGGGGTGCAGCGGTGAGTACCGTGGGACCAGAGACTTCGCCCACGCATACTTTCCCCTGAGTAGTGGCGAGGCACTCCCACGTAGCCAGACTTGGGAATAACAGAAATGGGAAGCATACGAGGACATACCCCATCAGTTGTCGCTTCATCTTGGACTTGTTACATACTGTGTCGAGGATCCGTCTTGGTCTCAGCATGGGGCGAAGAGGGTCGAACAGAAGATAGGGCTAGAGCCTGTCACAGGAAGTATGCATACACGCAGGAAGAGGACGTTTCGGGGTCGGGAGGAGGATTGATGGTGGGCAACTCAACATCACTAGGAGCACTCTGGCTACCTGTCATCGTCATCGCGCGAGGTCAATGCACGCTCTATCCGCATACTCGTCCAAGTCACTATTGCCGACTCACCGGAATGTACAAGGTGTGCGTTCGGTTGACTTGGTGGTCGCGTCGCATCCGACACTATTCGATGACTTTGTGACAGGACGGAAGTCAAACGGTGGAAAGTGAGGGTGTCGGCAGTGGCGAGGCGATGCTGAGGGACAGACAAATATGACAGTGGGGACGTAACAATGCGACTAGCGGCGCCTTGAGAAGGAGCAACAGAATCGGGGAGCGGGATGTCCCATATATGGCATTGTTGAGCACTTAACCGAGTAAAAACGGACAGACGCTTAACACACTCTGCACGCTACGCTACTACACTCTCCGCGCCTATGTGCACAACCATGGACGGGTGGACAAGACGGTAAAGGCATGAGGCCGAGGTAAACGTCACTGGGTGACAAACTGAACGCACCTGGTGACGAATTGGCCAACTTCCAAGGACCTTGGACCGTTCAAATGTGTGGTAAGAAAGAATGTCATGGGATTGGAAGTTACGGAACGAATATAACACTTCCAACCCAATGACATTCTCCGGGTGTGTGCAAAGGATACCTTGATGCCCGCTGTGTACTACAGGTCTTTGAATTGCCCAGTGCTGTCAAGAGTTCACGACCACGTTCGTCACTCGGTGACGTCTACTCCAACCTCATGGCCTCGCTGTTCTTCTCGTCTGTTTCTTCTGTCTCTTTGAACAGCCGAATTATGGCGTATCCGTTTCCAGCTCCTTATCGAAGCTGACCTGACCGCACTTTAGGCACGAATATTGCCTTCAGATTTTTTTTATTAAATTTACTGTCGCAGGATAAAAGGCCCTACTGCGTCTCAACAGGTCATCAGCACCAACACCGCCCATCTACTTGTGCTCTCTCTCAACCAACCTCACAACCGCGATGTCAGATTTCCCTAGCCTCCTCAAAGAATCCGCAGAGAGATGGTCGAGCGAATGCTCCGCCTTTGAGCAGCTCAGGATCGAGGGCGGCGCGTTGAGATTGCGCTTGCAAGCCATCGAAATTATGCAGCAATTTGTGGGCGACGTCAACTTTGGAAGGGGTTCGATATTTTCATCCACGCGCTGCGCACACGTTTGTTTATATATATATGCTAACTATTTTTTCAGATCCCAAGGGACTCTTGTTTTACAACTCGCAGGGGGATTTCGATGTCGGTCTCGCTGATTTCAGATATTGGAAGCACGGCACGGGTCCGATCGTGACCATCCAGACGGACTTTCATGAAGTTGGGCTGCCAACCCCCTTTGCGAGAGTGAGTTCTCGATCACTGCTCTCCTGTTCATGTTAAAGTTGACCAAAATTAGTTCATCGCAAGAGTCGATACCACTGTATGATTTCCCAATATCATTTTTATCTCAGCTTGTTTCACCTCGCTGTAGCAATATAGACTGCCCCAGCTGGCGGCGGTGACTGGCCAGGGTGATTGGTCCCCGTTCGAGGCCGCATTGACCCAAACCAGGGTTGTCAGAGTCCATGGATCCACCCGACTCAATCTACGCTTCATGCCGATCCGGAAAAGGGTATATTTCGATGTTGGCGGAACCGGTAGGATCAACAGTGAGTGGCAATCCCCTGGTTGCCTAACCTTACCGTGAACTCAAAGTCCCGTCGACCAGGCACGGGAGTTCTCATTTTCCGCGACATCGGGAGACTTCAACGTGATCAGCCTAACGGACAGCCACTTATAGCTGATTACGCCTCCGACAGAGTTGTGTTCCGCGCTCGCGGCGACCACTCGGACAGGGGTGTCGCTGGGCTGGTTAGTTTTGCTTCCGTGTTTGTTAATTCCAATTATGAGCATTAATGAACCATCCATTTATTTTAGTTCCTCCGTAAGTCGCGCTTCTGGAGAAACTGATTTATTTTTTCTACTCACTTTTGACAAATCTCAGCCGCGACGCCATTGGACATTGGGTCATCCCCACCGGAACCAGAGACTACGTGGCTTTCGGACGCCCCGAACCTCGCGTTCGCAGCGACCGTCGAACAGGAAGTCGAAGGTGATCAGGACGAGTAGGCAAACCAAAGGACTCGAGCAGAGTAGCTGAATTTATCTTGTGATTGGACCCTGATGGTAGCAGCCGTATCTTGTCCGGTATGCTCAATAAATAAATCGTGCGTTCGTAGACTTGAACCATACAAGCCCGAAATCGAAGGACACCGCTCAGCATGCGAAAAAAGACGCAAATTTTTACGATGATCGTGATTACGACCAGAAGCGCTAGCGGCAGTCAAGATGAGATCATTACGATGCCCGAGGTTTATCTCTTTTGAGCGCTGTGAGCGCTAAATTCGAATCAACGGTATCGTGTAAGCGTAATCAATTATCTCTGACCTGATTTACTTCGGAGTGAACCCCACCGCCATTCTCGCGGTCCGTGGTCTCGAGTCTTCCGAAGAAGTATCCAATGCATCCAAACAGGTCGATGAGTGTGTGCATTTTGCCAGCACTAACTGCTTGAACTTTCCGAGGGACTTGGGTATTATTGTGGTGCAACATGGGCATCGAGGTGGACACACACCGAGAAGGGAGCCAAATTCCATGAAGATCACCCACGCGTGTACCAGTGTCAGTGGGAAATTATAGCGCAGGTCTCGGAAGAACGTGCTGAGACTCACCAGGTTAACAGCGCAGTCGGATTAAATGGGGTTGTGAACATTGCATGTTTTGAGCCTGCGGGGTAGGTCCTTCCTAGTTTCTATTACTGTAAAGGCTGTCCTGAGGGGGAGAGCTACCCAATGCGGTGGCGTGGAGCACGTGACAGGTAAAGTCGGAGATGGAATCCGAGACGCGTCTGGTCCCGTTCTGTTCGTTTTCTCCAGGTTCAACTTTTCACCATCCTTTCCCTTCTCTGATATCCCCACCCGCCAAATCCTGTTTATATCATGGTACGCAACTTTCTCCGTTTGCTATAACACTTTCTAAATATAGAATAAAAAAGTCTATTCCCTATGCTGCCATGCGTCGTCTTATGCGCGAGCTGAAAGATCTCAGGACAAGTCCTCCAGAAGGCATTCGTGTTCAGTTGAGCGATGAGAGTTTACTAGATGTTGTTGGTATTATTGAGGGCCCAGGTGAGTCTCCGACATGTGGACTTTGACCCAAGGACTGGTATTGACGCGTTTTTTCCAGACGGCACACCATACCAGGGCGGCTACTTTCGCGTAAAGTTTGAATTCACTGAAGAGTTCCCTGCGACACCACCGAAATGTGCAGCTGCTTTGTCTCGCAATTAGCGTCTACTTGTGCTTATCTCGCTCTAATAGGTTGGTTTGCCACCAAGATATTCCATCCGAACGTCTCGAGCGCTGGAGAGATCTGCGTTAGCACCCTTAAAAAGGACTGGAAGTCGTCATATGGCATTGGACACATCCTCGTTACCATCAAGTGCCTGCTTATTTACCCAAATCCGGACTCAGCACTGGACGAGGAGGCTGGCAAGTTGCTACAGGAAAACTATGAGAGCTATTGTGAGCGCGCCAAACTTGTCACGAGCGTACACGCGACCACCAAGGTACGTCCCGTGACGTGAACTTAATTTATGTTTCAACCGACTGACTTCAGGGCTTTCCTCGTGCATAGGTTCCACCACCAGAGTTTGAGACGCAGTCTTCTCCAGCTGACGCGCTCAACGCGCCTGCAGTACCCATTGCCGCCTCGCTTCCTTCCACATCCTCCTTACCATCTATATCGCCAGCTCCACTGCTCTCGCTGCAGAAAGGCATCATGACACCGGCCACGGCGACGATTCCGTTGCAGCAGTCCGCTTCGAACATGCTTTTAGTATCATCTTCGTTGTCACCACTTAGAAATGCGACGGTCGAGAAGGGGAAGGGCCGTCATGTGTCACCCGCGCCACTGGGAAAGGCAGACTCGAACATCGCACCTGTGATTACTACGGGTGCCACTCCTACTCTGAGCCCAGCAAAGGCAGTCAAGCGCGGTGCAGCTCCTGGCACGGGGGCGGGCGAGAAGCGGAAGAAGGCGCTCAAGCGATTGTGACGGACAGTGTGGGCACCGTGCCGCTTTGTTTAGATGGTAACCTGGGGGAATGATATGAGATACGGGTTCTCGTCCGCGGATTGATGATACACGTGCTATTCTATCGTGTTGTTTTAACAGTAACAGTACACTTTCTATACGATTTCTCGCCCCGCGGGTGGGTGCTGAGTGCTGAACATTCATTTGACGTGCGCGTTTGAGAGCAACGGACACTCGGGTGTGGATTCGAGGTCGGTTCGGCTCAAGATTCAGTTCCATTTCATGTTCATATTATGGCGGGCCGGCTGCAGGAGCAAGTATGCATGTGTACGTGGTTCTTAAGAAGAGGTGGTGCTTGCCCCCTTCTCGAAGAGAGATACACACACATATATATTTCCAGTCAACTTGAAACTGACGACGGAACACGCGGGAAAAGACGCGTCCGTCAGTCCAAGTTGATTGTCAAAGATGTCCGATGATCGCTCCGCCCGCCAGAACCTATCGTTCGTTTGCGTTTGTGGAACGATGAGATGCTGAAGCCCGACATAACGGACCAGAGAGAGAGAGAGAGAGGGTAGAAGAGTCCACCCCGATGACATGATATTATCACAAAGCGATGATGCATCGAGGGCCCAGCCAGCCACGAATTCGCTCGATCCCTGGCCTGAGCACACCAACAGGCAGGGACGTGATTATGTAAGCGTAACTGTCAGTCACATGTCACATCAATCAGTCCCACGTGCAACAGTTCGACCTTACCGCTAAGCTTTGTGGCGGTCGTGGTTTGTAATGTAATGGCCGCGGGTGACGTGTTGAGCGCGGCTCGTCTTGGTTTCGCGTTATTTTAGCACCCCTAGTCGTTTCCTTCCATTCCTTACTGACTGTACATACATTGATATAAATGTTCTTGTACAGTACTTAGTGTCTGGGATGGGTGCGCGTTTGCCCACTCCCAACCGGCAATCCCATTCGTTCTCCTGCGCGCGTGCGCCTCGCTTTTCCGACATAACGACTATTCTGTAATTGGGTCAGCCGTGTCGTCATTTGCACATTATCCCCCTCACCTAGCAACCAGGGAAGTCATAGAGGTCACTGGGTCGGTTAAGATTCAGATATTCAATATTCAACTTCTTTTTTCATAGTGATGCCCTGCGATCGGCGGTCAAAGGGAAACAGAGGGTGCGGACAGAAACTGGTATATATTAATCACCTCTCATCTGACGCCATTGACGATGTCCCACCGATGGATTGGTAGTGGAGCCTCGTACTTGTACGATCGGCGCTTATTTGAAGTGGTTCCCCAAACCTAAACGAGCTAGGCCTTCGGCGTGACACCTTCTAAGAGAGAAGATGGAATCCACGAAAAAAGACCGCAAGACTTTTATTAATGTAAACGATACGTTGACGGGCAGGCAGAAAGGATGCACCGGATCCATTTGCAGTGGGTGTAGGTGGCTGAGCCGAACAGAAGAAATGATCGCGTAGACGATGCAATTTTACACAATAAAATGTTGCCGCGTATCTGTGGAGAGAGTGCGGTCATACCGGGGCCCTAGAGACCGAGGAAGGAGCTCACTTAGCTGGGGCAACTCAACTCACGTTCCCGCGCCAGAGCAGCCGCTGTTATCGGGGCAAAATAACGATTAAACGTTCGTTGGTTGGTGGCCTGGTGGAGCCCCACACCGGGGATTCAGCTACTGTGATTATTTGAGTCCGCCAATGCGCCCCGTTGATCAATCTGATCTACTGCATCGCTATTTTTGGTTCGCGGCAGCAGCAGCAGCAGCAGCGACCCAATGTGTGTGCACTCTCCCCACGCGCTGTTGGTGTTTCGGTTTCAGGTTTTTATTATCGTCTATTCCGTGTCAGGCATTTCTTTTGTTTCTTCGGAATTCAGCGAGGGAAGCAAGAGACAGATTAGGAAACCGCGGGGCGCCACGAAGCGGGGCAAAGTCTAAATCGCCTCGGCATTGAGTGGAGCGACCATGTGACTTTGGTCTGCAAAGTGGCGTGCCGTGCTGGCTTGGCTTGGCTTCTTCCCTTCCCTTCCCTGCCTCTGCCTTCGCTTGCTTGGTGGATGGTTGACGGCCAAGGGGGACGGGCACAAGGCGCAATTGCCTCCAGAGATGCGCTTCTCTGCCCTCCTCATCCGTCTTTTAATAACATCCTAATCCTCCTCCGGCTTCCCTTCCTCTCCCAACTCCTCCCTCAACCCCCGGCGCGCTGCACTGCGTAATGCGGCCCTCCGTCTTGCTCATTCTCCTCGGTGCAGGGCGCACATTGGCCGCACCTTCGTCATCCTCATCCTTACCCTCATCACCTTTGCCCTCGTCGTCGTCATCATCATCCCTATCCACTCCTCCCTCCTCGCTTCCATCGCACTCGTCCTCCTCAGTGACATCGACTTCCACCCCGGTCAGCTCATTTCCCCCCAGCAACGGCTCCTCGCTCTCGACTACCACTTCCTCGAGTATCAGCGTGCTCACCCAGCCAGGCCCGTCTGTCATCCCAGTTACCTCGTATACCTTCGTGCCCTTCCCATCCCCATCCTCAGAGCCTCCCATCCCAGGCGTGTACCCGTGGACTTCTCCTAGACATCCTCCGCCAGTCGAGAGTCCCGATCAGGTGCCCGATTTTGCGCCCGCGTGGGCTCATGCTCACGACAAGGCAAAGGCCAAGGTGAGTATCCCGATTTCCTTTCCCGATTTTTTTTCTTCGACTCTTGCCTCGTGTCGTACGATTGTTTGTATAACGCGTGGCTGGATGGTGCGAAGGGGCACATTTTATGTCCGCCGTGTCCCACGTATCTCGTCCGTGCAACGTGTCACCGTCTTCCGAATTCCGCATTGACGCGTGATCATAATACCCTTTTTGTCTTGCGTCTAGATTGCCACCTGGTCGCTCGAGCAAAAGGTCAACATCACCACTGGCGTCGGTTGGGCGAATGGCCGCTGCGTCGGTAATATCGCTCCCATTGACGACTTCCCGGGTCTCTGTCTTGAAGATTCACCCCTTGGCGTACGCCTTGCCGATTTCGTCACTGCCTTTCCCGCTGGAATAAATGCCGCTTCCACGTGAGGCTTGACACAACTTTCATATCTTTTCCCCCTCAAACTGATTGGTCAAACGCCAGATGGAAGCGTTCCTTACTCCGCGCTCGTGGCATTGCGATGGGTGAGGAACATGTCGGCAAGGGTGTCAACATTGCCCTCGGCCCTATGATGAACATGGGTCGTGTGGCCCAAGGCGGTCGAAACTGGGAGGGCTTCGGCGCAGACCCGTTCCTGGCAGGAGTTGCCGCATATGAGACTATCCTCGGTATGCAGTCTGCAGGTGTGCAGGCCTGCGCGAAACATTTTATCAACAAGTGAGAAATACGTCTCTCTCTGTAGAGCTACCCACTCATTCCCGGAACAGTGAGCAGGAGAACCAACGTACTGAGGAGAGCTCCAACGTTGATGACCGGACGGAGCACGAGATTTACGCAGCACCATTTTTGCGCAGTGTAATGGCTGGGCTCGCATCGGTGATGTGCTCCTACAACCTGGTCAATGGAACGTATGCCTGCGAGAACAACAATACTCTGAACGGGATCCTCAAGGACGAATTTGGTTTCCAAGGATTTATAATGTCTGACTGGAGTGCGCAGCGTTCAACGATCAGCGCGATCACCGGGCTGGATATGACCATGCCTGGCGATATCACCTTCGATTCGGGAACATCCTACTTTGGGCCGAATCTCACGGCGTACGTGCAGAACGGGACGATCCCCGAGGCGCGGGTGGATGACATGGCGACGCGCATCCTCGCGTCGTGGTACCTCCTCGGCCAGGACTCACCAGACTACCCTACGACCAACTTCAACGCGTTCATCCCCCTTGACGAAGCGACGAACGAGCATGTAGACGTGCAGGGTAACCACGGAATGCTCGTGCGCGAGATTGACACAGCCAGCATTGTGCTGCTGAAGAACGTGAATAACGCGCTTCCGTTGAAGAAGCCTCGTAAGCTCGTATTGATCGGATCTGATGCGGGCCCTGCACGCGTTGCTGGACCTAATGGATTCAGCGATCAGGGCGGCGTAGACGGCATCTTGGCGATGGGGTGGGGATCCGGGTAAGTGTCTATATGGAAGTGTGGTGCATATTGTAATTGCGACTCACACTGGTCGCAGAACGGCATGGTTCACGTACAAAATTTCGGTTCGTCTTTTGTTCGTCTACACGGGCTGTACTTATGACAGATTGTTGGGATAGCCATACGAGGCATTCCAGGCACGGGCTCGGGTCGATCATACGTCATTTTCTTGGTACTTTGACGACTTCAACCTTACTAATGCCGGCGCCGCCGCTGTGCAACAAGATGTTGCGATTGTGTTCCTGCTGTCCGACTCGGGCGAGGGCTACATCACCGTGGACGGCAATGCAGGCGACAGGTAGGCAATGCACTCTGCGTCGTTTTGAAAAAGGCTCAAGCGAAAAATCACGTGCGCGTTACACACAGGAAAAATCTCACAGCGTGGCTCGATGGCGACGCGCTAGTCCAGGCAGTCGCGGCGCAAAACAACAACACGATCGTCGTCGTGACTTCGGTCGGCCCGCTCATTCTCGAACCATGGATTGAGCACCCGAACGTGACCGCGGTCGTCTGGGCCGGCCTCGGGGGCACCGAAATAGGTCACGCGCTGGTGGACGTGATGTATGGCGCTGTAAACCCGAGCGGCCGTTTGCCGTACACGATCGCCAAGTCGCCGAGCGACTATGCTGCGCAGCTCGTGGAGGGTGGGAACGGGGAGGAGATCTTGGACATTACTTATTCCGAGGGGTGTGTGTAATTCCTCCTCCGAATTGCGCCTCCACTCTGTTGACCAAGGCTGTTATTTTTGCAGCTTGTTCATTGACTATCGTCACTTTGATGCGGCGAACATCGCGCCGCGCTTCGAGTTTGGTTTTGGGCAGAGTTATACTCAGTTCCAATACTCGGACCTGAGCATCGTCGCACTCAACAGTGGCGAACAAAAGGACGAAGATGGACAGCTAGAGGCAGACTGGCAGGCAGGTAAACCTAGTCCGCAAGGGGTCGGCTCGTCCGCCGCGTTGTGGTTACATCGGGCGGCATTCGTCGTGTCGTTCGTGGTGCAGAACACGGGCGATGTTCCCGGAACGGAGGTGCGCAGATTGCATCCCTGTTGTTGATTTACAGATTGAATATCAAAAAAAAACAAATTACAAATTACAGATACCGCAGGTGTACCTGCACTTCCCCGCCGAGGCGGGCGAGCCGCCATCGGTCCTGCGCGGGTTCACCGACGTGGACTTGCAGCCGGACGAGTTCAAGACGGTCGACATTACGCTATCGAGGTACGATCTGTCGGTCTGGGACGTCCTCAGCCAGTCGTGGGTGCGGCCGCTGGGCACGTACTCGCTTTCGGTCGGCGCGAGCAGTCGCGATTTCAGACTGAACGGCACGTTGCCCCTTTGATGATAATCAATCGATTGCCTGTGTCATCGTCATCAAAAAAATACGTCGTCTTCGGTTGCTTTGTTTTGTTCTCTGTTCTCGTTTTTGCACTTTTTTTTTCTTTTTTTGAACTCTGTTGTTATTGTTATTTGTTAAGCCTATACGGACACGGACACACTCTTTTTTTTTTACTTTCTTTTTTTTTTTTTTTACCTGTTTGAGTAAGGTACAACTTTGGTAATTTGCTTCCCTACCCTCGTTTAGTAAAAGAAAAGTAGAAAGTAGAAAGCTGAGCGGACACGCTTTTCTTTCGGTTGATACCCAGAAAAATAAATAAATATGTAGCTCGTCCATTTCTGTGATTTGTGGTAAATACCGCCACGGACGCAACCGGAGAGCCCTGGGCAGCTCTGACGTGCAGTTATGTATGCATTCCCCAGGTTTATCTAGTTGTCGTTCCATAGATCCAGGACCCCCCCCTGCAATGCATACAGATGAACGCGACACTGCCCTCGAAGGACAGAGCGCAAACGCTTAGAGCATACCCACGCTTAGACCAGCTGACCAGGGTGTTGAGGGGGGGCTTCGTCTGCGCCACGTATAGAATCATTCTTTGCTCGTTGACTGGGAAGACGTTCGGCGAGGTGGACCCAAAGGAAAGAGAGAGGGGGGGGGGAACGGACA
This sequence comes from Russula compacta, assembly GCA_022376555.1. Lineage (NCBI taxonomy): Eukaryota > Fungi > Basidiomycota > Agaricomycetes > Russulales > Russulaceae > Russula > Russula compacta. The sequence continues at coordinate 42,228 of WTXH01000128.1, forward strand.
TCCTTTGTATCGGACGGCTAACGAGCAGTTTAACTAGTGTAATTCCCGCAGAGCATTTGATCCACCCCTAGATTTCACTCTTGCGATGGTAGAAACAGAACTTATCCGAAACGAACGAACGAGAAGAATAGGGGAGAGAGTCGGAAGCTGATACTGTGCGCAGCGCCCCATGGTGCACCCTCGACCGACATGCGCGCGCCAAGTTGGAGATTTTGACCTGTTCTCACCCATAAGCAAAGTTGGGGGGACTCGGGAGTGAAAAGTTTTAAAAGTTCCAAAGTTTCGAGCCCCGGATCGGCTATTCTGATGATGAGCAAATCGCCGACAGGCAACAAGCGAGCAAGGTGGTTTTGCACCTAGCGCCTGGCTCGGACCACCTTTCGCCTCTTCTTTTCCCTTGTCACTTTTTAAAAAAAACACTTTCTTCCTCGACCAGTTGGGATCCCTTGATATCTTCTCGTGCTAGAGCGCTCTCTCTCTCTCTCTCTTCTGTGACGCGGACACCCTCGAGCGTTCAGGAGGATGCTCGCCGAGTCTGGGATTACATTGTTACCTCGTATGCGGTCGTGCCTTCCTCGTCGCCTGCACTCGAAACCTCTACATTCGGGGCCATGTAACCAGTCGTGTTCACCCCATGTATCCCGCCCGGTCGAGATCCTGGATCGGGTCCCCGATTTCGACCCACGCGTGGCGCAAAGCGTACGAAAAGGTAAAGGTAAAAGGTGGGCAGCCCCACGCTTGCTTCGCGTCTATTGTGAAAAAAAGCCCTAAACCGACCGGTCGCGGCACAAATCAAATGTTGCATGATTGTCGCCGTGTGGGCATCTGTCATACAGGTCAATGAGCGGAGAAAAAATAATTTTAACACCACGTTATTATGACGGAAAGGTTAGAATCATCAATGGTTCGGAATGTCTGAGATCGAGGGATGGGATTCGGAACTCACAGTTGTGGGTCTGCCATGGTTTCGGGGATCGAAAAGTATAAACGGGATCGAAAAGTATAAATGAAATTGCAATGCTGCCGGGAGGAAGGAGTTGTGTCTCGAGGCCTCCGAGGCCTCGGCGCGATCGTTGCATATTGACACAGCCACCTGCACGTGGCGTGGACTCACGGAAACACCCACGTCCCCACATCACCCAAATCGAAAAGTATTGAGATTCGGACCAGTTTCTATCATCAAATATAAGGTAAGCTGCCTCCGCCATCCTCCCAGAGGACAGCCACAACACACGAGGCCACGAGCAGCCCAAGACTGAAGCTGATCTTGACCTTCGAACTGTGGACGCGCTGATAGTGCTAGGCCTGTATACGTACCATTCCGTTCACGAGGTGCGCACGCCACAAGCTCTCCCTGCCGCACGCAGCTCGAATCTGCCTTCCATCTCAGAGACGCATCCGGCGTTCGTCCCAGATAGGATTGGAGCACATGCAAAGCCTGGGAGTGGGAGCATCAGCCAAGCTAATTTTGAGTGAGTATTAATGCTGGTGAAAATTCACATCCGTGGAGCACGCGCAATGGGGCCGATCTCCTCAAGATGCAACTGTATCCCCCTCAATCTGCGGATCTGATAAAGACTCTTCCTTATCGTGCTGGTTAGCCAAATACCGGAAGCGGCCCATATTGCCACATGACAGTCCGCTCATTTCAACCTCTGCCTTTTGTACATTTATGGACCAAGTACAGTGTAAGTACGTATGAAATGGGCCTCTCAAGGCCATAGAAAATCAAGGGTGTTGTATTCGTGTTCTCCCTCTTCTCGTGTGCGTGCGTGTCGTCGAGGTGGACAAGGTAATAATTAGTGAGTGAATAGAACATCAAGACACGTCGAATGGCTCCACTGTCACCATCGTAGATATTTCACGCACAGTAATGTAGTCCTGCCAACCACACATTCATCCTAGGGGAGATACAAGCTCCTCCTGAGACACCGTTCACTCCTTGCTCTGCTCGGGAACGCATCATTGGGGTTTGTTTACGCTGGCACTTGACTTGATTGATTTATCCTTTGCCTCACGAGCACGACAAACAGGATGGCATACTCGCGGATGATGCTGCGATTTAATATAAAGATGTTGTCTTGAGGGGAAATGTCAGACGACGATGAACTTGAAGTAAAACATGACAGACGAGAACGAAGGCGTGGTACTGTATCAGGCGCGCGAGGAACGGAACGGGGCAAAGTAGGGGTAGGGTGAGTCCAGTCAGGAACAAGACAGCGGAATGGGGAAATGGGACCAGAGCGAGGGGGAGGAGAGGAGGGGGCGAAGCGGGGGCGCGGACAGCTTCTGCAGACTTAAGCACTTAGAGTGGTAGAGTGAAAGCAAAAGAGAAAGAGAAAGGAATTCGGACAGCCGGTGGCATCTTCAAGAACGACACAAGGGAAACGGTCGTTATCTTAGAGAGATACGATAGCAGGTAAACCTTTGATACATGAGCACGTTGCATCGACGACGGTTAGTTCTGGTTCCGATTTGTAAGTAATGGAGAAGAAAAAAGTCTTAAAATGATGCAGAGTGGGTTCGAGGAAGGAACTCAGTATGTTAGTAATGGCGGCGAGTGAGGGTCCGTGTTGAGAATTGACGGCGTCGCGCGTGTTGCACGCATGTGAATTCCACCAATTGTGTCGAAGCTGACTTCACGGACTACTGCAGGTCTCGACTCTAGAGCTTCATTGGAAAATCGCAATCCAAAACACACCACGATAAGTTACCTGCATACCATTTGTACTGTAGCTTCAGTCTGCCTTCCATTTCTCCAGAGGCTGCGCCAACATCGTACCTAGTCGTCATTCTGCCTCCTGCAAGTTTACCTCATATAAATATCCTTGTCCTTCTTTGCCTCGTCCTTTCTTTGGTAGTCGTAGTCCTCCGCAAAGGCATGAACGCGTGAACCGTCGTGGCGCACGTGCCGATTCCGTCACGTTGATTTCAGCCTCTGGATTTCGAGCTTACCTACTTAGTACTTACTGTACCTCGACGGTGTTCTTGCCCTTGCCGAACATATGTGGATTTAATTGGTGCAAAATTGAAATGCCAATCTATCCACGCCACAATGAGCAAATATGGTATCTTTTGCCAGCCAGCAAGCACGCAGCAACGTGGCAGCTCAGGATAACCGGATGATAGTCAACATCCAAACATCATATATATAAACTAGTGGATGGGTATTCTCCATGTTACACGTCTTTCTAATGTCATCTGCCTTCTTCGGTGACTCTTTGAGGGTGTCCAGGCTCACGACTACTGTGCCTCAGACTGATCTCAATAAACCTAGCAATAGTTGGTTGTTCGTCCATGGAGATACAGGTACGTATCAAAGAATTCTGAGATTCCTCTTTATCATCTCAATTGTGTATGAAGGACCATATCCTGTTCGATATGTTGTGGCGGGAAATGTTTTTAACTTTACCTCGAGCAGTAGTCCTTCCAGCGCCACCATGATCATTGACATCCTAGTAGCTAAACAAGTTCCGTCTGGTCTTGGCGATGTCTATCTGCCAATCAATGGCCACTCAGACAATCGGGCACTGATTGTCGATCCGGCCAAGGCTTGGTCTATCCAACGATATATAAAAGATATCCCTCATCGCGGGGTGTGGTCTCTTGACGTTCCTCCAATCAATAGCCTCAACGGCACCATGCTTATTGAAAACGAGGTGGTAGTATGCTTCGTGCATAGCTGGACCTGGGGTAGCGCTATAGGGTTTGGGGTCGATTGTGCACTCTTTTATAAGGCAAAGTTCTTTTCTGATGAAATGCAGCCAAGGACTAACCATTGTCATCGTGATTCCGATGCTACTTGCTACTACTGTAGTAGTATCCAGTAGGCAGAGGCAGTGTCACGACCCGTGAGGGCTCAGTGAACATTGTCACTGGAGCTGGAGCGATATCGGATTTTTGTTCAGATTCGATCCTGGACGATACTGCTGCCTTATCCATTCCCTTGTATTTTCTAGTCTCCCCTCCATCCACTGGGACTTCCCAGAAGAATCTAGTAGGCTCTAAGACTGTGTGTATGGTACTAGAGACGTGTATGAATAGACCAGCCCTAAGCTTGGTCTCTTGTGCCATGCAGGAGTCTCTTAGCTTCAGTTGTGAATGTGAACAAACCCTGAGTACCGTGTATTCCACTAAGTCCACTTCAGGTAGTCCTGAGTCTCGCACCTTGAAGTGCGGACTGAAACGAACGATCCCCGCGAATTCCAATGACCAACGAATATTGACATGGAATCGACATCGAGACCCTACTGTGACAGGAAAAGTCATAAACTTGTTGCGACGCATTGATGCCCTTAAAATGTTCCGCTCTCTGCATGTACGGCTTCCAACTGCGACCATATTAGACAGTACATGGCCACTACATGACCTAGAACTAGGTGGCTAATCAAGGGGGTAACATCAGCATACAACCTGGGCCCAAATTTACAAGTAAGAGCTCGGCTACCTATGCAAGCGAGTGCAGGAAGGGAATCACAGACAAGATAAGACACTGATTGGAAGAGATGGTGACGTGTGCGCGAATGGCGCACGTGCCGATTCCACGTTGATTCCAAACTCTTGACCTCCATGGATCCGTAATAACCGCTGAACCGGGTCTCTCGCCTTCAACTTCCCCCATGACTACGGTCATTTCTGACGATGAGTTGTTCATGTACGCAGAACGCGCGAAAGGGAAGGTGGTCGTCCTCACGGGTACGTCTCATATCCACAGCCCGGCTACATGTTCGAAGACATAGAAATACCATACAGGAGGTGCGAACGGTATCGGAAAGGAGGTGGCGTTGGCTTTCTCAAAACACGGGTAAATCGTACAGTCACTACTGTCTCGTCTCTCCAACTCGTCTACTCTGCAGTGCCAAGGTTGTGATCGGAGACTTGGATACGGCCGGTGCTGAGGCTGTGGTCGCTGCTATCACCGAGAATGGCGGGTGCGTAACTTCGACTATCCATGAGGTGGATATCAGTCAACTAACCTTTCTGCTTCTCGATTGATTGTAGAGAAGCCGTGTCAATCAAATGCAATGTGGTCAGCTGGGACGATCAGCTTTCCCTTTTCGAACTTGCCCTTGAGCGTTACAGTGCTGTTGACATCGTGGTCGGTGTGCCTTCGTATTGTCACTTCTCGCATACTATGTCAAATCAAACTCGTGCCCATCTCTAGATCCCAAACGCGGGAATCAGCGAAGGCTCGGGGGTTGTCTGTGGCGGCCGCTTGACCATAGTGGATGGAAAGCCTGTTGCGCCCAAGCTCGCGACCCTGGAGGTCAACTTGAAGGGCGTTTTCTACAGTAGGCAACGGTCGTCATACCTGCACCATGCGCACGGGCATTAACTCACACTTTGGTGACCGCGACGTAGCCGTCCACCTTGGGATGCACTATGTCAAGCACAACCGTGCTCCTGGTTCATGGAAAGCGATAGTAATGATAGGTTCAATGGGTGCGTACTCGGGTCCATGCGCTCTGTCGTGCCAAGGAAACAGAGTAACTGATCGATCAACTGACCGATTCGGAACAGCGTCCTGGGCTGGCATCGCGAACGCGCCGCAATACAGCGCTTCGAAGCACGGCGTGCTGGGCTTGATGCGCGCTCTGGACCTCATCACCGAAACGAACAACATCCGTATCGCCGTCATCCACCCTTGGTTCGCAGGTACCGAACTCTTTTTTTTCTATCTCTCTCATCCTTCTCCCGTGTCCGGTGAACCGCTGACGCTCACTTGTGTTTTTCAAGACACGTCGATCCTCGGGCTTCCCGTGAAGCTGTTTCTCGCGGGCCTCCCGCTAACGCCCGTCCCTCGCATAGCGGGTGCGGTCTTCCGCGCAGCGACAGACCCGGATGTCGCGACGAGCGGATGTCCGTGGGTGCTGCCCGATGACGGACCTGTGATCAGGGTCGAGAAGGAAGCACTCCGTGCGGGTCTGTACGAGATTCTTGATAGACGTCTCCGTCGCGTTAACAGGTAAGCTCCACCTCGGTCGTGCGCGGACTCTGGGGGCCATGTCAATCACGATGATGCTGATGAGGCGGCCTACAGCTTGGCGAACGCTGTACTAGACTGGGCTCGGCTAGCCCGCGACTTGGGCCGTATCCTCTTCCCCGCTCTTTTGGTCGTTGCCATTCCAGCTGTTCCGCTTGCTGTCATGTTTTCCAGGGGGCATATCTTCTGAGAATTTGACTCCTTCCCTCACATCTACCCAAGGGAACAAAAAGTGTTTTATTCGATATTTGTTAGCTAGCCTATGCTAGGGCATACAGGTATCTTTGGCACATCTCATGGAAACACGCTCATCATTATAAGTCCCCGTGCTAGCTGCGCGGTATACTCGGGCGTTTTAGATATATATGTAGCCCTCTTAGCAGCCGCTCACACTGATTCTGTTAGTCATCGTCTGACAACCTCTGGGATTGCAACAGCTTTAGCGCTGGGTTATTGTGAATGATTCGCCATCGCGGATGATCAGGCGCACGTCAACGTTGGCTTCATGAACACATTCAGGCCAATTTAGCTCATGGGACAATTGGCACCGTACGATTAGAGACTCAGACCAGCCTGACAAGATCCTTGTTATCCAGGTTGGTCCGTCCATTGTAGCAACGAGCTACGTATTTCTGCCATGTGCAAGACCACTCTATGGCTTCGAGTAGCTTTGGTGACCGTTTTGATGGCGCACAAGAGGGGTGTCCGATCCCGTGGATATACTATCCTTTGTCCAGCTCAGGTTGCTTGGCTGCTTGAGCTTGAAAACGATAACGGAGAAACAGGCCAGAGTCTCGTGAACGTCAACTTGAAGTTGACCAGGCGGTTGTGTTTTTCTCTGTCAGATTCCCCCTTCAACTTTAGGGATCCAGCTGCACACACCCTAGAGTGTAAGCAGGTTGAAAGGCTACCATGGTTCACAAGGCTGAATCTAAAGCTGTGAAGTAGAATAAGAGTGCTATGATGTATGAATGCTGAACGGTTTCATTATGGAGTGCATTATATTAGATAAAAGGTCAGGTTGTTTTCTTTCCAGAATGTTGATCATTACACAAATTGGTACATACTGACGGAAGTATATATCAGTGACATGTGAAGCACCTCAGAAAGGGGACTTACCAAGAACTAACCACTGATGTCCTGGTGTGGTGGCTTGACTAGGAGATTGAATCATCTTTAGATGAAAAGGGAGCTAAGCATGAGGACAGAGAAGAGAGGCAGAAGATGGAGACTGAGATGACGAATGGCGCTGTACGATGAATCAGCACGGATAGCTCGTCCTTGCGAGCGATTATGGGTACGGTGCCGTCCAACTCCAGGTGCTGTTCATTGAAAAGAGTGTCTGGCGCCATCTCACTCTCTGAATGCCAGTGAGAGGGCCAGGATTTCAGACTCTGAACCAAGGCCGCTAATCCCAGTTGCCCATCAATATACGACTGTTCTCTGCTTCCAAGCATTACAGTAAACGGGACGGGCCGGAAAGCTCACTCGGCGGATTGTTCCGGGGTTCCGAGGTTTTCGATTACGTGAGCAACCCAACTTTGTATTCGCACCTCCCCCACCGATTTCCTCATCTCATCATGCTCGTCGTCCGCAAGGCCCCAAAATCTGTGAGGGTCATTTTTATATCTTAGTAGGCCAATTTATTATTGATCTTTTCACGTTCGGCAGACAGCCTTGCACATTGCGCGGTGCACCCCGGCTGCGGCCTTTGGCCGTTGGCAATATCCAAAACGCGGACTAGCAACCCCCTCAAGTCAGTACGATGCCGTTGTCATCGGCGGAGGTGCGTATTCGCCCGTGCTATGGACTCAAAAACGTTGTACCTACAGGCTTTGCAGGACCTGGTGGTTACGTGGCTGCCATAAAGGCAGCACAGCTCGGTCTCAAGGTGCGCCTGACTCTTGTCATCTCTGCCTTAGCTTCATCCAAGGTTCGCTCTCTCCAAGACCGCATGTATAGAGAAGCGAGGGGCGCTCGGCGGGACGTGTCTGAACGTCGGTTGCATTCCCTCCAAAGCTATGCTGAACAACTCGCACATCTATCACCAAACGCTCCACGATATCAAGAATCGTGGGATTGACGGTCCGTGTTGTTTTTACTTCAATTTTTCCTATCTAAAATGTAGAGGGAGCTAGTCGAGGGCGTCAAACTGAACCTCCACAGATGTTAAAGGCAAAGGACGATGCTGTAAGCGGCCTCACCAAGGGGATCGAAATTCTCTTCAAGCAAAACAAAGTCGACTACATCAAGGGAGCGGCCTCTTTCGTGTCGCCCAACACCATTTCGGTTCAGCTCAACGAAGGCGGCGAGTCTACTGTGGAAGCGAAGAATGTCATCATCGCCACTGGGTCCGAGGTTACACCATTCCCCGGCGGCGCTGTAGAAATAGACGAAGAACAGATTGTCAGCTCGACGGGCGCGCTTTCCCTCCAGAAGGTACCGGGAAAGATGGTCGTTATCGGCGGCGGTATTATTGGACTGGAGATGGGCAGCGTGTGGAGTCGTCTGGGCTCAGAAGTTACCGTCGTTGAGTTCCTCAATAGCATCGGAGGTGTTGGCATCGATGAAGAAATTTCGTGTGTTCTTATTTTAATTTTCTGTCTTTGACGCTTGACACAAAGCGGGATGTTTTTAGAAAACAATTCCAAAAATCGTTGACCAAGCAGGGTCTCAAGTTCAAGCTGAGCACCAAAGTCCTCTCGGCTGAGAAGAAGGATGGAAAGGTTATCGTCACAACAGAGGCTGCGAAGGATGGAAAGCAAGAGACGGTGCGTGATTCTTGTTCATTTGTTTCAAGCAAGGTTAATTAGGGACATAGCTTGATGCTGATGTTGTTCTCGTCGCCGTCGGACGTCGGCCATACATCAAAGGTCTTGGCCTAGAAAACATCGGTGTCGAGGTGGATTCGCGTGGGCGCATCGTGATTGACAACCAGTTCAACACGACTGTGCCAAACATCAGATGCATCGGCGACGTCACTTTTGGGCCAATGCTCGCCCATAAGGCCGAGGAGGAGGGCATCGCCGCTGCGGAGTATATTCAATCAGGTCACGGTCACGTGAATTACAACACCATTCCGAGCGTGGTCTACACGCACCCGGAGGTGGCTTGGGTCGGCAAAACGGAACAGGACCTGAAGAAGGAGGGCGTGCGTTACAAAGTCGGCCGCTTCCCCTTCCTTGCCAACTCGCGTGCCAAGACGAATATGGACACGGAGGGCCAAGTCAAGTTCCTTGTCGAAGAGGAGACGGACCGCATACTCGGTGTGCACATAATCGGGCCCAACGCCGGCGAGATGATCGCGGAGGGCGTCCTCGCACTCGAATATGGTGCGAGCTCAGAAGATATCGCACGCACAACACACGCACATGTACGTTTCTCTCCGCGTCTGTTGGCCCTGACTGCTCCTGATAATATCTGCCACAGCCAACTCTGTCCGAGGCATTCCGCGAAGCAGCTCTACAAACGTCCGCAGGCAAAGCGATCCACTTTTAGAGACTGTGAGCGAGGGCTCTGTTGCCCTGACTTTGCGTTAGATCCGTTACTTGTCCACCCCCCGCTCCCATGCTACCTTGTTAGTATGTTGTCGAGTACCTACACAACGCGTAATACCAACCGCGCCAATTCTAATCCCCACTTTTTTGTCATCCCGCCCTACCCGGGCCACGTCCTTTACTACGTGCAAAACGAAAAATATAAATGCAAGATGTGTGGCAGTGTGCCAGCCAGACGGGCACGCGACGTACCCAACAACTACAGTATCCCCCAGAATAGCTGTGCGTTCCGAGGACAGCGCCTATCTGTACGAGAGGTGGTGGACCGCGTATCTGAGACCTAAGAGGCCTGAGACCTATCCTATCCTTTCCTCCGCCGTCCACCGTTCATAATCATGTCCCGGCCGATTGCTTCGGGTTCGACTCAAAACTACCAATCCATCTTCGATAGTGCCCTGGAGGCCTACAAAAAGAAGACAAAAAACGACCTGCTTTCCCATCCACTACTCGCAAAGCTCGAAATCTGCCCTTCTCCTGAAGCGATCCTAGCCACGCTGCGGGAGCAAATCCCTCAGTCTCATAGTAGCGACCACAAGCTTACACGGTGCCTCAATTCGACCGTGAGGGCAGTCTCTTCGTTGTCTGGAACTATTGGCGGAGGCGTTAGCCTGGTGCGTCTCAAGGAACCTCGTTCTCGTTTCGCGATCTTCGCACTGATTTTTTTTTCTTTTGTTGAAAGGCTTACCCACCCGCAGGGGTGATTTTCACGGGAATTGGTGTCCTTCTTTCGGTAACGATCTCTCTCGATCCCTTTTTGCGTGACACCATACCAATTCCCAAGCTCCTCAGGCGGCCACGGCTGTTAGCGCTAGCCAAGACATACTCGTCGATCTCTTTGAGCGGATCGAAAACTTCTTCAAAAGACTAGAGGTTTATCTCGATGTTCGACCGACGGCAGGAATGACGGACATAATAGTGAAGGTCATGACCGAGCTGCTTTCGGTGCTGGGGACCGCGATGAAAGAGATCAAACAGGGAAAAGCAAGTGAGTTGATCCCTGAGGAGATCCCATCTCTACCGGCTTACAGTTGTCTAGAAACTTTTCTGAAGAAGCTAGTGGGGAGGACTGATATCGAGGACGCTTTGGGGAGACTGGACAAACTGACCCAAGACGAAGTTCGGATGGCGGCGGCGGAGGGTCTGAAGGCTGCACATGGTGTTGATGACAAGGTTGTTCGTGTTGCAAATGAGGTGCTGGGCGTCAGCGATCAGGTACACGGCATCAACGACCAAGTACAAGGCATCGGTGACCAAGTGCAAGGTGTTGGCGACCACGTGCTGGACGCAATCGACCAGGTGCAGGGGGTTGATGACAGAGTGAAGCGTGCCAATGATAAAATTGACTTCGTCATCGATGGTGTGTGGATTCTAATTAAGCCAACGATACTATCCTAAATGGTTTTTATGTGGCTAGGTGGCGATAGAATAAGAGAAGAAATACAAGCAATCGCAAGTGAACAGAAGCGTTCGTGATCTCATATAAACCTCGCTAGCTGCCGTAGAGTCTCAAATGCTCTTACAGGGAACCAGATGCGGCAGAACCTTGAAAGATGGCTCTCCCCTCCGGATCCATCTATAAATTACAACACCGCAAGTGATGCTCATCACGAAGGCACCGCCGTATGGTTCACTCAAAGCAGCTCCTTTGATAATTGGAAACAGTCCAATTCCTTACTCTGGATCCACGGGAAACGTATGATGTATTCTACTGGCACTCCATCCTTACCCTTGATAATGACCATACATGTCTACAGCGGGCTCCGGAAAAAGTGTCCTTACGTATGTCATTTCCTACTTTCTTTTGGATTTCATGGTTCACCGTCGACTATTGACCAGCTCCGCGATCGTCTCTGACATCAGTGACATCTGTAGCGCTGGTTCAGGACACAAAGCTTTCTTTTTTTTCGACTTCAAGGATACTGGCAAGCAAGATGCCCGGGCATTGTTATCTTCTCTCATCGTCCAGCTCAGCAATCAATCCGACTCCTTCTACGACGTTCTCCTTCTCTTTTATTCCGCACACCACGGTGGCACCCAGCAGCCAAGTATCGGTGCACTCACAAAATGTCTTGTGGACATGCTCAGGGTGCCAGGAGATGTACCAATCTACCTCATCATTGACGCACTCGATGAGTGTCCGAACACAACTGGGATGCCTTCGTCGCGTGACCAGGTGTTGGCTCTGGTGGAGAAGCTGGTCAAATTGGATCTTCCAAGTTTGCGTCTATGCGTTTTGAGCCGTCCTGAAATCGATATCAGAACCTCCCTCGAGCCTCTGACATTGGAATCTAATCGGATATCCCTCCATGACGAAATAGGACAAAAACAGGACATAGTGGACTTTATCAGCGCAGCTGTTTACTCGGACAAGAACATGCGTAGATGGCAGGATGAAGACAAGAGATTGGTGATTGAGACGCTCTCTGACAGAGCTGATGGCATGTGAGGATGGAGTTGTATTATGGTTATGATATGATCTGACCTCTTGGATCAGGTTTCGTTGTGTTTATTGTCAACTAGAAGTTCTTCGGCACTGTCTTCCGCCCAGTGTCCGGAGTGTTCTTGGGGAATTACCGGAAACATTGGACGAGACATATGAGCGAATACTGCAAGAGATTCCCAAGTCTAATCGAGTATTTGCTCATCGACTGTTGCAATGTCTCACTGTGGCCATCCGCCCATTGCTAGTTGTGGAGCTCGCAGAACTGCTTGCAATTACCTTCACTGAGGCAGGTGGGGTTCCGACTATAAACGAAAAGCTGCGGTGGGAGGATCAAGAGCAAGCTGTGCTTTCTGCATGCTCGAGTTTGGTTGCCATTGTCGAGGACGGGGACATTGATTCTCGTGTGGTTCACTTTTCGCATTTCTCGGTCAAAGAATTCCTAACTTCGGATCGGCTCGCTGCCTCGAAGTTGGATGCTTGCCGTTATCATCATATCCGTCTCGAATCTGCGCACACGATCATGGTCCAGGCTTGCCTTGGTACCCTACTTCAGTTTGAGGACCGCTTCTACACAGAGAACCTGTCGACCTTCCCTCTCGCCCATTATGCGGCACATTGCTTCGACGACCATGCCGTGTTTGGCGATGTGTTATCAGTCCAAGATGGGATCGACAATCTCCTGGACACAAATAAACCTCATTTTGTAGCATGGCTCAGGGCGGCCAGGAGACTTGATAGGGATGAATCACCCCCAGGAATTCCCTTGTACTGCATGGCAAAGTTTGGATTCTGCAGCCTGGTGCAACACTTGATTTCGAGGTGTCCTAGGGATGTAATGGTCATTAACAGTGACCTCGGCACTCCGTTGCACGCAGCAGCACGGAAGGGGCACACGGGTATTTCAGAATTATTACTTCGGCACTGCGAAGATGTGGACGTCCGGGGCTTCAAGGGTCGAACTCCGCTGCATCTGGCAGTGCTCAGCAACCATTTCGAGGTCGCTCAGATGCTGATTGGGCGCAAGGCCAACATTCATGCCCGGGACAACGACGGCCGGACACCACTACACTGGATTGTCTACCACCTGGGACACACACACGATGACAGCTTTATCGACTTGCTACGAAGTTTACTGGAGCACGGTGCGGACAAGGATGCACAAGATATCGACCACCTGACTGCATTACGTGTGCCACCATCCGGAGAAGTTATAGGGCTGCTCTGCTGCTGCTCGAACATGGAGCAAATGGCCATCTGCGGGGCAAAATTGGCGAGACAACACCGCAAGTATTCCAGCAATGGAAGTCACGGCAGTATTCTCCAAGTGAATATCTCGACATTGTTCAATCATTCCTGAAGCAAGTGGTGGACGTGAATATGCCGGATAGCGACTATATGACTCTGCTGCATCTGGCATCGTATGAGGGGCTTCCCGGAACAACACAGATGCTCCTCGAATATGGCGCAACCATCAATGCGCGGAACAATGATGGTCGGACGCCACTACACTGCGCACTGGCACGGTGTGGCCTGGCCCAGGCCGTTGATGTCGTGCGGTTATTACTAAAGCAAGGTGCAGACGCTCACACAGGGGATATCAACGGCTCGACTGCGCTGCATCTTTCCTCGTCCATGGGTAGCCTCGAGGCCACCCTGCTGCTGCTCGAGCATGGCGTGACTGTTGATGTGCGGAACAGTAATGGTCGGACGCCACTCCACTGCGGGCTAGCACCGTGGGGCGGATCTGTTGATGTCACGCGGATATTGCTGGAACATGGCGCGGACGTCAACTCGCAGGATGATGACGGCTCGAGTCCGCTGCATCTTTCGTGTTACACAAGTAGTCTTGAGGCCACGCGGCTGCTGCTCGATCATGGCGCAAATATCCATGCGCAGGACAATGACGGCAAGACTCCTCTGCAGCTTGCGTCAGCTCGAGGACACCAGGAGATCATACGGGTGCTGTCGGAACATGCACAGAGAGAGTAGCGTTTTCACGACAGTTGTTACCCCGATACGGACATCTTTGCACCTTGTTATGAGATTCTTTGTAGTCGGAAATTAGGAGACCGTGCATGATTCTCAATCTGTTGCTGCACCTAGGCTTAACCATGGACATGGCTTAAGACCAACGTTGTCATCGTTGCCGTCGGCTGTCAGAGGTCTCGGCCTCGTGATCGACGACTAGTCCAACACGATTGTGGCAAACATCTAATGGTTCAGTGATGTCACTCTTGGGGCGAGTTCTCGCTCGCCAGCCAGGGAGGGCCTTGCGCCCATGGAGTACATTTGCTCAGGCCACGGCCACATGAATTATAATGTGATTCCGGGCGTGGTGTACAGGTATTCGAGGGCGGTTTGTGTCGTCAAGATGGAGCAGGATCTGAAAGGAGGCATGCGGTACAAGTTCCTTTCCAATCCATGCGCCGAGATGAATTTGGATATTGAGGGCCGAGTCAAGTTCATGCACTGGTACGTCATCCCAAGGCTTAGCGCTCTAGGGTTGGCGCGATTACGGAGCGCAGTTGGTGTGTCTGTGTCTGGAGTCCCAACGTAGGGGAGATGATCGCGGAGGGGGTTCTCCCACTCCATATGGAGAGAGCTCAGAAGATATCGCATTTGGCATGCGTGCAGTACGCGCGACACAGTCGATCCCCCTCAGAAGCTCTATGTCCTCGGACTCGGTTTACCGTAATTACAATATACTTTGATTGATATTTACGCTCGTTGCTACTAAATTTTCACAGTTGCAATTCGTTGCTCCTCAGTTCCTGTCTTGCCCTCGCTTCGCCTTCTTCCAATCGATTAGATTAGCTAAACGTGGGAAGCGGGGTCAACTTCCCGACTCACCGCTCCACTCTTTTCGCCTCGGACTTATTCACCATCATATCAACGTCGCTAGGACAGATTCACAACTAGGTACACTGTAAGCACAGGGGCCTTTACAAGGCACCTGGCCAGGACAATCAATCGTAGTGTGTTCTCGTGTCTCGTCATTACTCGCCTGTGAGCGCGTTCGTCCATCGGCCCCCCAAGAATCTCACCATCGCACACATGACACATTCGCATGTATATTTCTCTCCACATCTGCCAGTTCTGACCGCTCCTGATGGTGTCCACAGAAGCCGACGCTGTCCGAGGCATTCCGCGAGGCAGCTCTTTAAGCATGCGCAGGTAGTGTGATCCACATCTCGAGAGAGCCGGAGAGGCCCTGGGGCCGTGGCTTTGTGTTGTATCCATCACAGTTCCCCGTCCCATTCCTAAGCCCCCTACGTTGAGTACCTACACAAAGCTTGATATCTACACCAGCAGATCAAATCCTCACTTTCTGGCTCGCTGCCTTGCCCAGGTCATATTGTTCGTTGCATACACAACAAGAACGCAAATCTGAATTGTGAGGCGCATTACTATGAATCTCGTGTCTATATATTGTAATAGGATGTTGGGGAAGGGTGCCCGGCTAAACAGGAACTCAACGTATTCAATCATGCATGAGAATAGCTGCGTGGTGCCAATTCCTAGGCAGTTCAGCGCTTATCTGTATACGGGATGAGGCCTAGGCGCTCTGCCTCGGCGGCTCTCATCCGAGACCTTTCCCAGTGCGATCACCATGTCTCAGACGAGTTCCTCGAGTTCGAACTACCAATCCATCTTTGATAATGCCATAGAAGCCTACAAAAGGAAGACAAAAAATGATCTTGTATCCCATCCTCTATTCGCAAAGCTCGAGACCTGCCATTCTCCTGAAGCGATCGTGACTGCGCTGCGGGAGCAAATCCCTGGGTTCGATCAGTCTCAGAGTAACGATAACAAGCTCGCGCGATGCCTCAGTTCGACCGTAAACGTGGTCTCTTCGTTTTCCGGAATCATTGGCGGAGGCGTTAGCCTGGTACATCTTCGCAAACTCGTTTCACGATCTTCGCTCTGATTTTTTTGTAAGGCTTACCCACTCACAGGGGTGATTTTCACGGGAATTGGTGTCCTTCTTTCGGTAATCATCTTCCTCTATCCCTTTGCGCGCGCCATTTTGACACTCAGGTCTCTCAGGCGACTACGGCTGTGGCCGCTAGCCGGGACATGCTCATAGACCTCTTTGAGCGGATCGAAAACTTCTTCAAAAGACTAGAGGTTTACATCGATGTTCGACCGACTGGAGGAATGACAGACATGATAGTGAAGGTCATGACTGAGTTACTTTCAGTGCTGGGGATCGCAATGAAGGAGATTAAGCAAGGAAAAGCAAGTGAGTTGGATCCTGAGGAAAGTCCATCTTTATTGGCTTACCGTTGTCTAGAAGCTTTTCTGAAGAAGCTAGTTGGGAGGACTGATATGGAGGACGCTTTGGGGAGACTGGATAAACTGACCCAAGACGAAGTTCGGATGGCGGCGGCGGAGGGTCTGAAGGCTACACATGGGGTTGATGACAAGGTTGTTCGTGTTGGAAACGAGGTGCAGGGGGTCGATAACAGAGTGAAGCGTGTCGATGACAAAATTGACGTCGTCATTGATGGTGTGTAGATTCTTTTCAACTAAGTCAACGACACTATCCTAAATGCCTATCTGACTAGGTGGCGATAAAATAAGAGAGGAAATACAAGCAATCGCAAATGATGTAGGTGAACAGAAGCGTTCGTGATCTCATATCAACATCGCTGGCCGCTATTGGGTCTCAAATACTCTTATAGGGAACCAGATGCGGCAGAACCTTGAAAAATGGCTCTCTCCTCCGGATCCATCTATAAATTACAACACCGCAAGTGATGCTCATCACGATGGCACCGCCATGTGGTTCACTCAAAGCAGCTCCTTTGATAATTGGAAACAGTCCAATTCCTTACTCTGGATCCACGGGAAACGTACGATATATTCTACTGGCACTCCATCCTTACCCTTGATAATGACCATGCATGTCTACAGCGGGCTCCGGAAAAAGTGTCCTTACGTATGTCATTTCCTAGTTTCTTTTGGATTTCATGGTTCACCGTCAACTATTGACTAGCTCCGCGATCGTCTATGACATCATTGACCTCTGCAGCGCTGGACCAGGACACATAGCCTTCTTTTTTTTCGACTTCAAGGATACTGGCAAGCAAGATGCCCGGGCATTGTTATCTTCTCTCATCGTCCAGCTCAGCAATCAATCCATTCTTTCTACGACATTCTCCTCCGCTTTTATTCCGCACACAACAGTGGCACCCAACAGCCAAGTATTGGTGCACTCACAAAATGTCTTGTGAACATGCTCAAGGTGCCGGGAGATGTACCAATCCACCTCATCATTGACGCACTCGATGAGTGTCCGAACACGAATGGGATGCCTTCGTCGCGTGATCAGGTGTTGGTTCTGGTGGAGAAACTAGTCAAATTGGATCTTCCAAGTTTGCGTCTATGCGTTTCGAGCCGTCCTGAAATCGACATTAGAACCTCCCTCGAGCCTCTGACATCGGAATCTAATCGGATATCTCTCCATGATGAAATAGGACAAAAAAAGGACATTGTGGACTTTATCAGCGCAGTTGTTTACTCGGACAAGAACATGCGTAGATGGCAGGATGAAGACAAGATATTGGTGATTGAGACGCTCTCTGACAGAGCTGATGGCATGTGAGGATGGAGTTGTATTATGGCTATGATATGATCTGACAGATTTGATCAGGTTTCGTTGGGTTTATTGTCAACTAGAAGTTCTTCGGCACTGTTTTCCGCCCAGTGTCCGGAGTATTCTCGCGGAATTACCGGAAACATTGGACGAGACATATGAGCGAATACTGCAAGAAATTCCCAAGTCTAATCGAGTATTTGCTCATCGACTGTTGCAATGTCTCACTGTGGCCATTCGCCCGTTGGAAGTTAAGGAGCTCGCGGAACTGCTTGCAATTACCTTCACTGAGGCAGGTGGGGTTCCGACTATAAACGAAAAGCTGCGGTGGGAGGATCAAGAGCAAGCTGTGCTTTCTGCATGCTCGAGTTTGGTCGCCATTGTCGAGCACGAGGACATTGATTATCGTGTGGTTCAGTTTTCGCATTCCTCGGTCAAAGAATTCCTAACTTCGGATCGGCTCGCTGCCTCGAAGTTGGATGCTTGCCGTTATCATCATATCCGTCTCGAACCTGCGCACACGATCATGGTCCAGGCTTGCCTTGGTGTCCTACTTAAGTTAGACGACCACGCCAACCTAGGGAACCTGTGGACCTTCCCTCTCGCCTATTATGCGGCAGATTACTTCGACGACCATGCCGCGTTTGGTAATGTGTTATCACATATCCAAGATGGGATCGACAATCTCCTCGATACAAATAAACCTCATTTTGTCGCATGGCTCAGGGCGGCCAGCAGACTTGGTTGGGATGAGTTGCCCCAGGAGTTCCCTTGTACTGCATGGCAAAGTTTGGATTCCGTAGCTTGGTGCAACACTTGATTTTGAGGTGTCCTAGGGATGTAATGGTCGTTAGTGGTGACCTCGGCACTCCGTTGCACGGAGCATTATGGGGGGGCACATCGATATTTCAAAGTTATTACTTGGGCCGTGCAAAGATGTGGACGTCCGGGGCTTCAATGGCCAAACTCCGTTGCATCTAGCAGCGTACATAGGACATTTCAAGATCGCTCAAATGCTGATTGAGCGCAAGGCCAACATTCATGCCCGGGACAACGACGGCCGGACACCACTACACTGGATTGTCTACCACCTGGGAGACACATACGATGACAGCTTTATCGACTTGCTACGAAGTTTACTGGAACACGGTGCGGACAAGGATGCACAAGATATCGACCACCTGACTGCATCACATATGGCATCATCCTGGAGAAGTTGTAGGGCTGTTCTACTGCTGCTCGAGCATGGAGCAAATGGCCATCTGCGGGGAAACATTGGCGAGACAACACCGCAAGTATTCCAGCAATGGAAGTCACAGCAGTATTCTCCAAGTGAATATCTCGACATTGTTCAATCATTCCTGAAGCAAGTGGTGGACGTGAATATGCCGGATAGCGACTATATGACTCTGCTGCATCTGGCATCGTACGAGGGGCTTCCCGAGACAACACAGATGCTTCTCGAATATGGCGCAACCATCAATGCGCGGAACAATGATGGCCGGACGCCATTACACTGCGCACTGGCACGGTGTGGCCGGGAACAGGCCGTTGATGTCATGCGGCTATTACTAAAGCATGGTGGAGACGCTCACACAGGGGATATCAACGGCTCGACTGCGCTGCATCTTTCCTCTTCCATGGGTAGCCTCGAGGCCACACTGCTGCTGCTCGAGCATGGCGTGACTGTCGATGTGCGGGACAGTAATGGTCGGACGCCACTCCACTGCGGGCTAGCACCGTGGGGCGGATCTGTTGATGTCGCGCGGTTATTGTTGGAGCATGGCGCGGACGTTAACTCGCAGGATGATGACGGCTCGAGTCCGCTGCATCTTTCGTGTTACACAAGTAGTCTTGAGGCCACGCGGCTGCTGCTCGATCATGGCGCAAATATCCATGCGCAGGACAATGACGGCAAGACTCCTCTGCAGCTTGCGTCAGCTCGAGGACACCAGGAGATCATACGGTTGCTGTCGGAAGATGCATAGAGAGATTAGTGTTTTCATGATAGCTGTTCTCGCTTTTACCCCAATACGGACATCTTTTCAACTTGTTATGCAACTCATTATAGTGCTATATATCAAAATTTGCGGACGGTATTTTCTTTCCATTTGTACTAAACAAGATGTCCGAATGGTGTTGCTCACTTCACGACATGGTCCTCCGCTTGGGCACACTAGATGCATCTAAGCCATTATTCTGCTCATCGCCATACGCTAGCCTGCATCTCGGCCCATCGCTACACCATCATCGCGCTACTCCTCTCGTACATGTACCTATCACGGACAAGCAACGCAACAACTGCGAGCACCGTCGCACGTTCTTCCGTGAGCCCGCGCATTTTATGGGTTTGCTTGGCCCTCAGACTCTTGCTCCTGAGCGCTTCACGACGAGAAGCAAACTCGAATCTGAATGGCACTATACTGCACGCACGCGACGGCGGACTCGCAGGTAGATGGCAGCCTTTTTGGTCCTCATCCTTAGATGCCATTCTTACTTCCTCGTCCTCGTGCGACTGCAATGGGCATCAGGAAGACCCGAAAATGCTTAAATTCAACTTAACCAACTTAAATGCCTTAAATTTCATTGTAAGCAGTTTAAGGAAATGAATGGTCTTATTTTTGTCTTAAATTACTTCTTAAGTCATACTTAACTAGCTTAACTGGCCATTACAGTGCTTCCAGAAAACCATGTCCACATCAACTTTTTTTTTTTTGAGTGTCTAGGTTCCTGGTAGTTACTGAGTGCAATTGTAACTGCATCAGCAAAATGGAAAATTATATTCCGAGTTTCCACTGGTTTTTGCTAGTTTCGGGTTTCCAGAAACTCAGAAACCAGAAACCAGGAAACATGCAATAGTGGTGGAGTAGACTACTGAAATGTCAACTACGATATGGGGACTGATGTAACTATTGACTTGTGATAAATTCATGGGTGTGATGATCAACAAAATGGTTTACGAAGAAGGAACTGAAGCTGTCTAGAGCATCATGATGAGAAAAATCATCAGGTACCCTTGCGGAACCATAGATGGGTAGCAAATGAGCTGCATGTGTGATTGTCTCAAGGGGAATGACTTGTGCCATTGGTTCTCCCTTCTGGTCACATTCTAACTGGACAGTCCACATTTCTGTGTCAGCATCAGGCTCATTGTTGTGGACAAACCAGTTAATAAATGCATAAGAATAGGGCTTGCGATGATAACAAAATGAGAAGAAAAGCAGAACACACCCAATCTCCATCCCTTTCATGCCAGGCTTTGAATCATCTAGTACAACAAAAACAGTATCATGGGGGGATGGCCATGAAAAGCAGGAGTTGATCGGATTCTTTCCTGGCACATGCCACCTGCACCACACAAATCACTAGGAGCATAAAAGGTGGCAACAGCAGAATGGTGCACCTTGATGTCACCCTCAAATCGAGGGCAGCAATCAATTGCCAAAGGTGGCAGTTGGTCTGGATGGTTGAGCATGGATAGAAATTGGTAAAAGGCAAGGGGGAATTTGGGTTGTGATATGTGTGCTGCAAGCTTCTTGAGATCTCATGGATAGCCATATTCTAGGATAAAAAAAGGTTAGAACATCGATTATAATGCCACAATGATTGTGTTAGACACATGGAACCTGGCAGCAAGATTTGTGACAAACAGTGCACTTGATGGATCATCTGGTATTGCTCCACCATCCTCTTCCTCATCTTCTTCGTTTGAAGACACTGTGGCTTCCTGGTCCTCTTGGGTTGTCATGGTGGACTATTGGGACGCTTACGCTTACTAATATACTTGCCTTATATGTACATATTTCCCACAGCTCGGCTGGAGTCGTCACCACTTCCCCCTCCTTACCTTACCCTACCGCTATTACACTCCTGCCGATCCCTTCTGCTGTTGTGTTGCCTCGGCTTATTACTAGATTACTTACACTAATATGCCGACGAGTTTCGTGGCCTTACTGCCGCTGAAACGCGTCATAGACTGCCGATGACTCCACCTAAATACTTGTGTATAAATACGCTCATAGAAGGGGACCAAAGCCTTAAGCTTGGTCTCTTGTGAATCCTAGACATTCTCAGAGCAATCCTCCAAGTGATTCGAAGCTTCCCAGCCCCTTTTCCCTCCCACTTGCGCCCTAGAACGTACCCTAGGGTCTGCTAAGTGACTTAGTGACACGTTTCACTTAATCTACCATATATAGTAAACCGAGTCCCGATTGGGAACTCTTCGAACTCCGACACATACGTTAAGCGCTCAGAAAGGCGTTGCCTTTCCTCGCTTCAGACAGACGAAGGTCACTGAGTAACGGACCTCTCAGTGCTCTATAGAATCGCCCTATCTGCACCAGAACCCCCAGCAGGAAGGAGCAGCTCCTTCCATTCACGACCTTAGTGGCATACCAACGAACTAAGTGCAATACAAGGCGTATCAGCACTCCAGACATCCCTTCCTTTGGACACTCATCTTGAGTATCCAAATCGACTCCTTCACATCTAGATCCCCTTCCTCCTTCAGGAGATAGGGAATGACAGCAGCCAGCACCGCCACTACCCACAGCCGTTCTAACAAGGCGTTAGAACTCCACAGAAGACGACCAAGACGACGGTCACCGACGCAGATATCATCCTACACTTACAGCAGAAAGACAGAGACAGGCCAGACGCCCTACCCCTCATAGCAATAGAACAAACAGCCAAGGAGGCTGCCAGACAGAAACATTGACAGAACCGCCACGCTCTGTCCAGCGTGACATGGGTAGTCATGATGTTGGCCATATAGGAAGATGTTGTACCAATCAACATCCCACAATCTGAGAATATCCGATGCAACACAGTCATTTTCTCCATCTGCACAATGATCTGAAGCATCTGAATAAGTGCTTGGTATTGACTTGATTGACGCCAAGGTTCCTTAACCGCTTTGATATGCTTTGACTCTGTGATTGACGAACAGAGGCCATTGGGAGAGCCAAAAAGATGAATAGAATTATAGAAATGTTTCAGGGCATGTTGGCATGGCAATGATATTGAGTCCATACACCTGCCTCAATGAAAATGTTCTATAACTCATGAAACTTTTCAACACTTTTGTGAAAGTGTTCAAGTGCAGGTGCTGTGATGGCATTACAATGAGCAATATAACAGGCATCCATGAAGCTTGTGATGCTCTGAACCATGGCAGAAGGTATATAACCAGCAATGGTGGCGAGAAATACCTGTGAACAACAATCACATGTCTTGAAATGGAAGGTGAAAATACATGACATACCTTCATCAATGCCTTTGAGTCATTGCCTATCCATTGGTTGTAATCTCAGCCATTGGGGAACCGTTGAAGCCCAGGGAATGATGGAACAGCAGAGATGCTGGGTAGCTTGTGAGCATGCAATGGCAAAATTCCCAGTACTTTGACATTCCTTACCAATGGTCAATATCCTCAATAATCTCAAAGGCTGCCATTTCACCATGAGCAACATGCAAGTAATCCATTACCCAAGCCACCAGGTGGTCCTTGAATGTGCCCTTTATAAGCTGGTGTAGGAGGTCAGGTGCAAGAAGTTCATGAATGTCTGCCCATGGAAAGGCATGTGTAAAAGGCTGGCAGAATGATATTAATGAGTGATGCTTTAAGCACAGAAAGAATCAAACAAACCACAATATCATGCTGAATTCCGAAGTTGTCCCAGAGAATTTCTGGATCAAAGTTCTTGATGAGGAAGTCTGTCTTCTTGTGTGTACGTTGATGACTTTCAGGGCCATCAAGGTCCGTGGGCAGAGCATCACACCTAGAACAGATATAAAACTATGATGAAGAGACACTGCCGGAACTTACTTTGGGCACCAGTGAGAGACAACTCCTGCCAGCCAGACTTGTTCAGGATAATCAGCAATATAGGGACCAAGGCTGAATATAGCACAGCAGAAATGCCTATTGGGACACCTAATGATCTTTGGCTTCTCCATATATGGCTTAAGAGGGCTGAAGACGAACTCCAAACAAAGATGATAGAGTTGACAACAAAACTTCTGGAACTCAACCTTTTTTTGTTGGTGTTTGCTTGCCACAAAGAAAATATTGGTTGGGTTACATAAGATATATATCAGTAACATGGCACATACTTTTTGGGATTGGTAGGAAGGCAATGGGCAATACAGCATTTCCATGTCCATGATGAGCAGTATTTGATATGTTCCCAGGTGAGGCATATACTGGATGATACTCCTGATGTCCTGTTGCAACAGAGACAGTTGTCTAGTCACTGCCAGCCACTACAGGTACTAGCATTGCACCATAAGTTGATACGTCTGTGGCGATCTTGTTCTAAATATGACACATTAATAAATACCCCCTATCCTTAGAAGAAAATCATACCGCTTCTCAATTGGCCCAGTATCCTGACATAAGATTTGAAAAAACATGATGCCCTGCATGATCGTACTCCTCATATGGTGTCATCTCAAACTGTCCATCAAATTCTGTGGTGCCTAGTTGTTGTTCAAGGGTGACAAGTACATCTTGGGCATTGAGGTCATAGGTCTCCTCCATCCATCGAGGTGGCGTATGCGGTTTTGGCCCTGAATAACAGAATTTAAAGGTCGTCCAGTTAACGTCTCCAGCCTTTACAGAGTCAAGTGTCTCGTAAAGGTCTTGGGCGTTCTTCCAGGGTACATGGTCAGTTTCCCTGCATTTGGATTCATGCTTGATGACAGTAGGATGCCAAATGTCAAGACCTTCGAGAATTTCATCCACTGATGACTGAAGGTGCACATAATGATATTGAGCCCAGTCAAATGCCAGCCTATCAGGAAAGGGAGCCCATGGATTCTCAGGGGTGGCATCAGGTGGTTGGACAGGTTCGGATCAGGTATAGGCTCCTTAAGAAAAATGCTGTCAGGTGTGCCTGGCTTTGCTAATGGAAATGATACATTAGAAAGGTCATGGAATATTATATATCAAAGGACTACCTGTGAGATACTGGTGACGAATCCACTTATACTGAGAGGCTTCTTTGGGTGGCAAAATGTTGGGGTGCATTGATTTCTTATGGCAAGTGAGTCCACTGTTTGAAAGACACTTGCATCCACAGATTGTGCAGGAATAAGAGACTATTTTGGGGATTGGAGGTGAAGTGTGTCGAACTCAGAAGCTAGGACAGCGGAGAGTGAGGAGTGTGTGGTGACAGAGGATTGGAGTAGCACATCAGATGTTTCAAGGGCACGCATGCTGCTGGCAAGCAAAGCATCAAGGCAAGGAACGGTAGAGAGTCAAGTGAAAGGTCAGTGCTCCTATAGATTC
Source organism: Russula compacta (assembly GCA_022376555.1). NCBI lineage: Eukaryota > Fungi > Basidiomycota > Agaricomycetes > Russulales > Russulaceae > Russula > Russula compacta. The sequence continues at coordinate 67,101 of WTXH01000128.1, forward strand.
AAAAAAGTGGTATTGATGTACAGATTGTCATTGTACATGAGGAATGGAGGAACGGTAAGAAAATTGTTAGCAAAATGTCAAGAGAAGGCTAAGAAATGTATAACATGGGCATGCTGGTGCTGAGCTGTTGCAACCATGTCAGGTAGGTGGCAGGCTCAATAGGGACAAGGGCCTTTTGGAGATGGAAGGTGCTGTGATTGTTCGCTGTCTTCTTGGTACCGCTGTTTTCTTGCACCAGTAGCTGAGGGTAGGGATTGGCTTGGGTATACCCCTGGGTATCCAGGGGCGTACCCACACCGTACCCTATGACATACCCACACCCTCACTTGGGTATGGGTTTGGACATGAGGGTACAGGACAAGCTGACCTGCACATGCACCCACATCCGCACCCGTACCCACACCCGCATGGAGGACAAGAAGAGCCCTTTTGAATGGGCGCTGCAACATGGATGGAGCCAGACGAGAGCTTGCGTTTGACAAGCAGTTGGCATTATCCAACCTCTGGCCCATGATAGTTGTCTGGACATGATGTATATTGTGACAATAGGCAGATGTGTGGGATGGCAAGGCACATAATAAATCGATATAGCTACAGGATAAATCATGGTCACTGCTTGCCTTGACCCACAGCCTCTTCAAGTTGCTGACTTCTAGTAGTTGAGTGTCAACATGTTCTGCAGGTAGTTGGACATATCGCACAATGGAGCCATGTATGAAACAGTTCTTCACTGCCATCTAGGACAAGGGCACAGGTAAGGCGATGACTCTCGAACTCGAAAGTCCAAACATGATGCTAGGCGCACCATATGAGGATGCCTCACCTGGTCCAACACTTCAATTGCATCCAAGCGAATATTTAAAAACCTACCAAAACACAGTTATCAAAGAATATCCGCATGTTGATACTGGAGAGAGGGGGGATCGACGGATTTCAGGGTGCCCGTGATGGACAGGTCATTCTTGAGTTTGACCATGACGCGCTGATTAGTGAGCGTCCTGAAAACTGAGAATGAGCTGAGCAGGAAGAGGCTGGAGCCAGGCAGATGATGGGACCACAATATTCGACGAAGACAAGGTACGTTCCGCAGACAATGGGCCACCTTGGTTGCCAACTGGCTGGAAGAGAGGAAGAGGAGGAGGGCGTATGAAAGTTCAGCCACGTGGAATGAGGCAGCCATCACTTACCCACACCCCAACAGTTCCATCTGTTACTCATCATCCACCATGGATTATGATCGCAAATCAGCAGTATTGTCATTCCAGGTTGTCACTGTCGTCACCATTGTGGTCAGAGTCATCGCTCTCTGGTAACGTGAGCTTTTGCGAGTCACCAAAGAGTGACAGGAACAAGAGGGCGAACCTCCGTCACCTTTTTGGGTTTTGTGTAGCTGCATCATCTTGAAGACCGACAGGTTGTTGTTCTTCGCGGTGTCGGCCTGCGTCCCCGTGATGATGCACGCGTTCATGGGGAACTGCTGACGCTGATCACCGCCGTCATCACGGAGCACGTCGAATGAGAGGCACGGCCAAGTTGTTCTCATTGTATGCCGCACAATGTATACCGACTCGTCAGCCTCGAGCACCTCATCCTTTCCGAGGGTGTGCAGGCCCGGAATGAAAACGCTCGGTGCCTGGGGCTTTTCATCTGATTCCTCAATCCGCAGTGAAGGAGAGAGAGTGACCATCATCCACCTCACGCCACTCCTGTCGTTGCGGCGACTGCTCTCGTTGCTCCTTGTGCTGGCGCTGCTCTTCCTCTTCGTCCTCCTCATTGAGAATGAGGTCGAGCACAGGAAGTACCGTACCGCCATCAGAACCATCACGGTCGAGTACAGGGTCCATGGAGGTGTTGTTACGTGTGAGGGAACGCAGGGCGACAGGGGGGCGACGAGGTGAGCCACCTGCAATGGACGCCTGGCGAGATGACGGGTGGGTGGAATCTGGGGCTGAAGCGAGGGTATGACCAGCAGCGATCGACGCCATGGAGGGAATGCGAAAGTGTGTATGTGTTATCGGTTGCGATGCTGCCATGAGAGTGGGTAACTCCCTAACCCATGCACCAACTCCCTGGCACCGATGCGCTGGGAGTCATTGGTGGGATCCTCAAGGATGCAGAACACCTTATCGACAAGGAAATTCGCAACAGGGAGTGTCATACCGGTAAATTGTCGCATGAAAAAGTTGGTCGGATGGGCAAGGTATTGTTCAAAAGAAGAGCAACCATCCTGGATGTGTCCACCCAGGGATTGCAATGATACAGCCTACAGAAGAATCGGGATGAGCAAAGATCCCGAGGAAGAAAAAGGGAAAGGAAGGTGGATACGTACATAGTAATCAGAACAACACCCAAGGACCATACATCAGCAGCACGAGGTTTATACATGGGAGCCACGTTGTTCCTGCACTCTGTGATATGAAAGAAGTGAGTTAGATCGAGATGTGGGGGGAGAGAGGGAAGGATAACGTACCATAGCTCATATACGGAGCGCTACCACAGTCAAAGTCAGATGAGATGGCGTCGCAAGTGGAGAAACCAAAATCAGAGACCGTCCTGGTTGATGACCCAACGGTCTGTGACGATGAAGTTCTCCAGCTTAATATCACAATGAAAGACGGAAGCATCATGGCAAGTAGTGACAGTGCGGCCCTAACCCCTAACCTAAACCCACATTGGGGGTACAGGTCTTCAGAGTTACGGGTACGGGTATGTGACCTGCACGGGTCAAGCTAAGCCATGCCAATCTCTAGTTGAGGGGGAATGAAGGGAGCATGGGAGGCAGTGGGCGAGAGACAATGGAAGTGAGGCAGTGAGGTATTGGTATTGAAAGAGAGAGGGACAGCTCACAAGTCAGTCTCACAGCTGACGGGTCTGACGTGGCTGATCCATCCTGATCTGAGCATAGTTCCGGGGCCTCCGGGGCCTACCTTATAGCAGGAAGTTGAATTCATTTCAACTTTGGCCAAACTGAATGGCACGTGAAGTTGAACTGCTGGGGGTCACATCAGCTCATTTCAGTGTTGTGTTTGCATCAGCGTTGCACCTAAACCTCCCCTCCCCTGTCATGCCTATGACACGGTCCAACAATACTAAACCTAAGCCTCATATTAAGTTGGATGCTGAAAGTGCAGATCCTCCTAGGATGCAATGTGGTCAGGCAGAGGTCCAGGCAGAAAGATTGGGCTCCAACGTACCATCTGACAATCCACCTGACCCTAGGATGCGGGCCAACTATTGGCTAATGTTGTAGCACCAGGTCACAGCTTGGCCAATGGTGATGACACTTCCTTGCCTGCTATTACTGGGACACGCAAACGTGGCCAAAAACTTACTGAAATGATCATAAATGAGCCAGATGAAGATCCAGCCTCAAAACGAGCCAAAAGTGGCAAGGGGGAGGCTTCCCAGTCATCCAAAAAAGGGAAGGCTGTGCATCGACAGAAGCAAGCAGCGATGTTTGTCCCCAGGGATCCACTGCCTGATCGTCCTGGAAGAAATGTCCATCCTGCTAAACCAACAAACACTCACTGGACCTCACAGAAGGTTGCAGCTAGTGCTGTCACGGCTCGGCTTGAAGCCGCTCACAAGCTGAGCCGAGCCGATTTGGAGCCAAGCCGAGCCGCTGAATGGCTCAACAGCCTCGAGCGGCTCAGGAACGGCTCAAGCCATTTCTGAATGCCATATTTGGTCAGTTTAGAGGCCGGATTTGGTCAGTTCAAGCTCGGAGCAGCTCAGGAATGGCTCAATGCCATTTTCAGTCATTAGAGAATTGCAAGTGCTCACACTCATCTACCATTTGATTTATGATAATGCAGCATGTATTATGATAATATGTACTTTACAAATAGTATTATACAATAAACTATCCTCCTTGACACAGGGCATGCAAGCAAGATCCCAGACACTGGATGCATTCATGCGCACGTTTGAGGGCCTGTTGCAGTCGTGGGGATAGGGGTGAAGTCGGGCGGGCGGCTGCTGCTGCCGTTGCTGGTCCTGGTGGTAGCGAGGGGAGCAGCAGCGCTGCTGGTGCTGGTGCTGGTGCTGGTGGAGGCAGCGTGGCAGTGGCAGCAACACTGGTGCTGTCGATGTTGCTGTTGCTGGTGGTGGTGGCAGCCACGGTGCTATTGCTGTTGCTGCCGCTGGCCCTGGCCCTGGTGCTGGTGCTGATGCTGGTGCTGGTAGAGGCGGCGGCAGCGGCAATGCTGCTGTTCCTGCTGTTGCTGGCCCTAGTGCTGGTGGGGGCGTGGTGTAGACCCTGTTTCCAAACATAGAAAAGATGAGATGCACATGTATCAGATCATTATATCATAAATGAAAGGGGATACTAAGTGATGCAGCACATGGGCGGTGGCGGTGGTGGCGCTGCTGTTGCTGCCACTGGCCCTGGTGCTGGTGGGAGCAGCAACGGCGCTGCTGCTGGTACTGGTGCTGGTGTTGGTGCTGGTGTTGGTGCTGGTGGGGCGGCGGCAGCGGCGGCGCTGGTGCTGGTGCTGGTGCTGGTGGAGGCAGCGGTGGCACTGCTGCTGGCCCTGGTGTTGTACTGGTGGAGGCAGCGGCGCTGCTGCCGTTGCTGCTGTGGCCCTGGTGCTGTTGGGACCGGCGACGGCACTGCTGCTGGCCCTGGTGTTGTGCTGGTGGAGGCAGCGGCGCTGCTGCTGTTGCTGTTGCTGGCCCCGGTGCTGGTGGGGTGGCAGCGGCGGCGCTGCTGTTGCTGGCGCTCGCGCTGGTGCTGGTGGGAGCAGCGACGGTGCTGCTGCTGGTACTGGTGCTGTTGCTGTTGCTGTTGCTGTTGCTGGTGCTGGTGGAGGTGGCGGCGGCTGGTGGTGGTGGTGGCAGCACTGGCAATGCCGTTGCCAGTGCTGGTGCTGGTCGAGGGGGCGGTGCCGGCGACGCTGCTGCTACTGCTGGACCTGGTGCTGGTGGGGTGGTGACGGCGCTGGTGCTTGGTGCTGGTGCAGGTGGAGGCAGCGGCAGCGCTGGTGGTGGTGGAGGTGGTGGAGGTGGCAGCGCCAGTGACGCTGCTGCCGGTGCTGGGCTGGTCGATGGGGCGGCACCAGCGATGCTGCTGCTGGGGCGGTGACGGTGCTGTTGCTGTTGCTGTTGCTGGTGCTGTTGCTGGGCTGGTGGAAGTGGCGGCGGCTGGTGGTGGTGGTGGTGGCAGCGCCGGCAATGCTGCTGCCAGTGCTGGTGCTGGTCGAGGGGGCGGCGCCAGCGACGCTGCTGCTACTGCTGGACCTGGTGCTGGTGGGGTGGTGACGCGCTGGTGCTTGGTGCTGTGCAGGTGGAGGCAGCAGCAGCGCTGCTGGTGGTGGTGGTGGTGGAGGTGGCAGCGCCGGGACACTGCTGCCGGTGCTGGTGCTGGTCGATGGGGCGGCGCGGCGACGCTGCTGCTGGCTGGTGCTGCTGGGGCGGTGACAGCGCTGGTGCTGGTGCTGGTGGAGGCAGCAGCGCTGGTGGGGTGGCAGGGGCGACGCTGGTGGTGGTGGTGGTGGTGGTGGTGGAGGTGACAGCGCTGGCAGCACTGCTGCCAGTGCTGGTGCTGGTCGAGGGGGCGGCGCCGGTGATGCTGCTGCTACTGCTGGACCTGGTGTTGGTGGGGCAGTCACAGCGCTGGTGCTGGTGCTGGTGCAGGTGGAGGCAGCGGCAGCACTGCTACTGGTGGTGGTGGTGGAGGTGGCAGTGCCGGCAACGCTGCCGGTGCTGGTGCTGGTCGAGGGGGCGGTGCCGGCGATGCTGCCACTGGCCCTGGTGCTGGTGGGGCAGTGAGGTGCTGGTGCTGGTCGAGGGGGTGGCACTGGTGACACTGCTGCTGTGGTGGTGGTGGCGTGGTGACGACGCTGGTGCTGGTGCTGGTGAGGCAGCACCAGTGACGCTGCTGCCATTGCTGCTGTGGCCTGGTGCTGGTGGGAGCAGCGACGGTGCTGCTGCTGGCCCTGGTGTTGTGCTGGTGAAGGCAGCGGCACTGCTGCTCTTGCTGTTGCTGGCACTGGTGGAGGTGGCAAGTGAGATCTGTACATTATTGTGTGACTATGCACAGATGACCACACTGCCCAATCGCTACAACACCTGCTGATACAGGGGGATGATAGGGATGTTGCCTGACCCGACACGCTTGCTGTGAGGTCTTCAAACCCACTGAGGACCTTCATCACCTAGTTTGAGTGAGTCATGCAATGGTGGCTGGGCATGATCACGGTACCTGTGTGGGTCAAGGGGAGTGTGGGCAAGGGCATATGGCCAGCCACGCCGTTGCGCCCTCTGCAACCTCACTTCAGCCCCAACTCTCACGTCTTATCCTGCACAACATCTCTGGTCCTTTTAGCAATCTAATGGCTGGGAGAAAAAGGCAAACTAACCCTATAACTCCATCTCCAAGGAGGAGGAGGTCAAGCAAGAGATCCCGAAACGCTGAGGCTGCACAGGAAGAGACTCAGGAACATCTTCCGGGCGGAGCACTTCAGACGACATTTCAGATTGACGGTGCGTTATTTTACCTCTATTAATTTTCTAAAATTTATTATTATTATCATCCTTTTCAGCTAATGCTGCAGCACCTCCCTCAACACCAAGAGGTCGGGGTCAGCATGTTACATTCCACCCACATGTTACTACCTTGGGTGAGGGTAGTAACATAACTAGGCCTCTCCAGGACCATCAAATGGATCCTCATGATCCATTCACAAGCCCAGGTGGCCCCAGTGATAGTTTATTCTCAGCTCAGGTCTGTCTGTCATTTTATTTATTTATTATAAAATTATAAAATTATAATTTATTTAGACATCACCTTCACATCCACCTGCTCCTCTGGATGATGAAAACTTCAACCTCAATGTGTCTCCTGGGTCTGAGGAAGAAAGGCCTAGGGTGCATAATGCTCCAATGGAGCCACTGCCTCTTTCTCCCAGTCATAGGCAGCTCAGGGCAGAAAGTAGGGCATCTGGCCCTGCAGGTAGTAAAAGGGCCCAGGTAGCTGCTGATACCTTATCATTTTATGAGGTTGCTAGGGACAGAAAAATATGTAAATTTTGTTTGTGAGTATTTTATTTTATTTCTTCTTTTTAATTGCTAAAAAAATGTCAGGTTTCTTTATGAAAATGATGGGACAAATAAGAATCAGAAATATGGTAAATCAACATCCACAGGTGTTCTTAGAAAGCATCTGTACATCCACCATATGGAAGAGTGGCTTGTAGAGTGTGCTAGTGTAACCGGCCTGGGGTGATGGTTCAACACCATCGCGCCCCTGTAAGTTGCGGAACTGGCCAAATAGAGGACTTGTGCCCTGTTTCATGTTCGTGCCCCGTTTCATGTAGATCAGCTTGTGATTTTCTTGAGTGTCTTGTGCTATTGGCTGTTATTGTTCTGGTTGTATAAATAGGTAGCACTGCCCCTTCAGGCCCTAGGCCTGCCCTCAAGTACTATGTACTATAAATAGGGGACTCATTACGCCTGGTAGAGGCAAGTTGAGTCTCTTGTCTCAATACTAGCAGTGTTCTATCTCATTGCAGGTGGCTACTGAGTCGGAGCTCAGCAAGCGGTAACCCAGGATCGACATCGACTTGAAGGTCGACTTCATCTCTACACATCTTCTAGGACATGTCGAGTCCTAGCTCATCGACTTAGTGTGTCTATTGTTGCTGTCAAACCCTTGGCGGTGACATTAGACTCAACTTTCTTTCAATACGGCTAGCAGTTCAGAAGGGACACTGCAGACTACGACCCTTGATTGGGTAGATGCCATTGGAGGCAGAAGGAACCACAGGGTTCGATACATCTCTAAAGAACACCCGGCCAATCCCACAGATCGGGACATACAAATCATCGTCTCAGCAAGAGGCAAAGCACCAACCAATCCAAAGCTGGTGTGCATCCACAACAACAGGTGGAAGGAGGTTCATTGGGACGAAGGACGATATACTCTAGGAGCAGTGGTCCCACAGCTACACAAATACGATACAGAAGGATCAGAAGCCGATGAGCTCCTCGACGAAGAGCTAGAAGAGCCTGAAGTCGTCTCAGATACTGAATTAGACGAGGCAGTCAAAGAGATCGACGACGCATTCAACAAAATCAAAATCACCCCAGTAGAAGAAAGGGCACCAGCATTCCCCATTAGAACCCTCACACCACTACAAGGGCTACCTACCGACGCCATACCAGCGGGAGCAAGAATCCCCAGCATCTCACAGACCATGTCCACCCAAACCACTACAGCCACAGCTGTGGCTGCCCAACCATCCACAAACACCCAAAGCGCACCACAACACATACAGAACGTCCTCAGACAGGTCCTTAAAAGGACAGGACCCCCGGGAGGATCCGGCAGAGGACCAGGAGGACCAGGAGGACCAGGAGGACCTGGGGGACCTGCAGGGCCACCAGGACCAGACCCAAATGCACCACAAATACCGGTGGCCGCAGCTGCCGATGTAAAGACCATGGGGGCACTCCCACAAGTCTTCATGGGAGACAGATCCAAAGCCAACGACTTCATCGAAGAAGTAAAAGGGTACCTACACCTGAATGCAGACGTAGCAGGATATAACTCCCCTTTCAAAAAAATCGCCTTCACCCTGACCCTCATTAAAGGAGAAAATACGGCCCAATGGGTCAGAGATATGGGCGAATGGATCGATAGGTTGAATATGCCCCAAGACAACATCCCAGCACTATGGGATCAATTCCTCCTGGAATTCAGTCAACAATTCCAGGACACTCAAGCAGCACAGCGAGCCAGAAACGAAATCTGAGACTGCCGGATGAAAGGCTCTGATTATGATGAATACATCACCAGATTCGAGAGCCTGGCACGGAAGGCAGGATACACACTGGGAAACAAAGAACCTACAATATCTTCCTGCAAGGGATCCCAGCATCACTACTACACGACACCCTGAAGCCACCGATCCCCCTTAACTACCACGACCTCAAGAAAAGGTCAAGACAATCACCCAGGGAAAAACCATAATAGATGGCATTCTAAAGAAAACCCTGGGAGCCCAATCACCGTTCCAGCGGTTCAATAACCCACCCAGGCCACCACCATTCCAACAACGGAACTGGCAACCACGATACAACCTGGGGAACCGCCCTCAGTACAATTCGACGAATGCACCCCTGTCAATGAATAACACCCCAGTCCCCATGGACCTATCCAGAGGTCGCACCCCTAATAACTGGAGGGGACGAGGGAATTGGAGACAAAGAGCAGGACCGCCCGCAAGGGGAAACATATCAGCGCCAGGATACGAAGCAATGCAATGCTTCAATTGCGGAAAGAAGGGCACTTTGCCCGTGCCTGCCCCGAAGGGCGACGACAGCCTAGAAACCCATACAGACCAGGCCCTAGACAGGCCAACCTCATTGACTTCCAAGAGGAAGAAGATCAAGATTACCCAATGGCGGAGCCATCGGAGGGAACCTCAGTGGCTACCATGCGAGCGCAGTTAGAGGGGATGTCCCTTGACGACCAGATAAACTGGCCAAAGAGATGGGAGTCGCACAGGATTTTCCCTCTGCCTAATCAGATCGGCCCTGCTTAGGCGGATCCACAGTGAGAACGTGTATATATCAGCAAGGAAATCAATGACAGTTCGCTTCTATGCACGATCGATCGCAAAAAGAGCCGAAGGAGTAGCCCTCATAGACTCAGGGGCTACCGAAAATTTCATGAGCCTAGACTACGCCAGATGGCTATGACTCCCCATCAAACGACTAATAAACCCAAGGCCATTGTTCAATGTCGACGGGACAGAAAACAAAAGCAGAGCCCTTAAATATTATACTGACCTACAGTTCAAAATGGGAACGCAAACCACGAATCAGAGGTTCTTCCTCTCCGATCTGGGAGACCATAAGGCTATCTTTGGATACCCGTGGTTTGCCTTGGTCCAACCAAAGATTGATTGGAAGAGGGGATGGATTGACTTCACTCATCTCCCCATTGTCCTCTCAGCACCAAACGCTACGAAAGCAGTATATGTACCACGAACCAGGAATGTACCACGACCCCTAAGAAAACAAACCGACACATACCTCCTAGGAAGAGTAACGATAGGAGGCACTGTGAGTACCCCAGAACAAAACGACTCCATACCAACCGAATACAGGCAACATAGGAAAGTCTTCAGTGAAGAAGACTCGCAACGGATGCCTAGTTCCACCATATGGGATCACGCCATAGAACTATTACCTGGAGCACCCGACACAATGCCTGGACGACTACTACCCCTCACACAAGAAGAGAAGGCCGAAATGCACAAATTCATGCAAGAGCACCTGAAAAGAGGGACCATTCGCATCTCGAAATCACCATACGCGGCTAACTTCTTCTTCGTAAAGAAGAAGATGGGAAACTGAGGCCGGTACAGGACTACCGCCCCGTCAACAATGGACGAGAAAGAACAGAAACGTCTCACCCCTCATCCCACAAGTCGTGGATCGACTCAGTGGATGCACAAATTCACGGTAGTAGATGTGCGATGGGGCTACAACAACATCAGGATCAGGAAGGAGACGAATGGAAAGCTGCTTTCCTCACCCACAGGGGCTGTTCAGCCCACAGTCATGTTCTTCGGCCTCACCAATTCCCCAGCAACCTTCCAAATGATGATGAACACCATCTTCTGGCAGAGGTAGGAGAAGGCTGGCTTTCAGTATACATGGACGATATCGGGTTCATACGGCCAGGCAACCGCATGAAACAGAGGAACAGCACACTAGCCAGCACCGAGAATACGTCCATCGATGTTGGACAAACTAGAGGAGAACAATCTCTATCTGAAGCCGGAGAAATGTCAATTCGAAAAGGACGAGATCGAGTACTAGGGGTCATCGTAGGGAAAGGCCACCTCAGGATGAGCCCAAGAAGCTGTAAGGAATCGCAGACTGGTCCCCGCCAAGGAACCCACCGATGTCAGAAGCTTCCTGGGTTCACAGGCTATTACCGCTACTTCGTACCAAACTACTCAAAGATCGCACGACCCCTGCTCGAACTAACAAAGAAAGCCACACCCTGGCACTGGGGAGAAGCACAAATGCGGGCATTCAAAGAACTAAAACCAGAATGTGCAGCAGCCCAGTGCTGATTCAACCGGACGTCGAAAAACAATTTACGCTACATGTCAACGCATCGGCATACGGCGTGGGCGCCATACTCTCGCAGGAGGGCAGCACAACCTCACACCAACACTGGCCCAATGACACAAACCAGTGCTACATCCAGTGGCATACTATTCAGCAACGTTCACACCCACGAACGAAACTACGACATCTACGAGCGAGAACTGCTAGCTGTCATGAAGGCCCTGGCCCACTGGAGACACTACTTGGGATGGACAAAAACACCATTCATCATTCGAACGACACGCAAACCTTCAATACTGGAAATCACCCAGGAATCTGAATCGACGAACTGCACGATGGCACGCCGATCTCCAGGAATACGACTATATACTGGAATACATCCCAGGCAAAACGAACACCGCAGCAGATGCGCTATCCAGACCATCAAATGCGGACCATGGCAAGACGACAACAAAGATATCACAATCATCCCAGCACACCGAATCCGAGCAGCGCAAACAATAAATGGGAAAACCATCGTACCAAACCTCAAAGAACTCAGGCGAGCCATCGTCAGAAATGCCCACAACACCCACGTCCGGTCACCCAGGAAGAGACGAGACCTTGAGGAAAGTGCAAGAACGATACTGGTGGCCCAAAATGAAAGAATGGATTGCGGACTATGTCCAGGGATGTGCGACATGCCAACAAGCCAAAATCTTGACGCACCGACCCACGTCCCACTCTATCGAATCCCCTCGGAGCCGGTACACTACCATTTCAAACCATAGCTATGGATCTGATCACCGGACTACCACGAAAGCGAGGACTGGATGCAATCCTCACCATTGTGGACCACGGATGCTCCCGTGCCGCCCTATTCATTCCCTGCTCCACCGACATCACAGGACCGGGGATCGCCCAGCTATACCTAGATCACCTCTACCCATGGTATGGACTCCCAGAAAGATCATTAGCGACCGAGACCCCGGTTCACGTCGAGCTTTGGAAAGGCGCTCACCAAGAAGCTAGGGATCCAGCAGAACCTGTCTACAGCAGCCCACCCCCAAACGGACGGCTTATCTGAACGAAAGAACCAGTGGATAGAGCAATATTTGCGACTGGTAACAGGTGGACAGCCAGACGACTGGACGGAATGGGTGGCCGTGGCAACCGCGGTGCACAACAATCGGAGAAACAGCACGACCGGGCTATCGCCCAATCAAATCCTGATCGGCTATGAGCCGACATTGAGCCCCGGAGATTTGGGAGTCCGAACCAACAACGAGGCAGTGGAGCAACGAGCACAAAGGATGGAAGAAGCACGCAATCAAGCGATAACGGCAATCAACAGAAAGGCGGCCAGAGTACCCCAGCCAATACAAGACAGGGGACCAGGTATGGTTAGAGGGGACCCACCTCAGACTCCCACACCAAGGGTCCAAACTAAACCCGAAACGATACAGCCCCTTCAAGATCCTTAAAGAAGTATCTCCGGTCGCCTTCATGCTACAACTCCCCGCCTCATGGTTGATCCACCCGGTATTCCACGCCTCCCTCCTTACCCCGTATAGGGAGACGGACACCCACAGGCCCAATTACGCCCGACCTCCCCCTGCAATGATAATGATGAAGAAGAATATGAGGTGGAACAGATTAGGAACCATCGCCTTCAAGGGCGATCAAAGAAGCTACAATATCTCATAAAGTGGCAGGGCTACCCGAAAGTGACAACACCTGGGAACCAGCTGACCAGGTGCATGCCCCGGATCTCCTTCGGAGTATCACAAGGCCGGCCCTTGAAGGAATAAAAGGGAAGCAGAAACCCCCGGCGAAAGCATCAACCCACTCCTCTTCCACTCTCAAAAACATCATTGCCTCACTATGTCCTCTCCTGTCCCAGTCCCAGTCCCAGCCCCAGCCACGGTGTCGCATCCGAGGAGGCTGTCCGGCCTCCCTCCGCAGCGGCCAGCCCCGGTCGCCCCACTACCGCCCCTCCTCCAACACCATCCACCTCCCGGGTGCATTCCCCAACCTCGAAACAAACGCCTTCTGGGAAGGCCCCTCTCTCCGGGCACCGTGCGATCCATCCTGGACGGATACGAGATCTCGGCCCTGTCCAGCTCCGACAGCTGGCCACGGCCTGCCTCCACTTTGCAGCAACGGGAGGCCCTGTTCCAAGAGGAGGCGGATGCCTCAAGCAGCAGTTCAAGGACGTCAACCGAGACAACCGAGAACTCAAAGCACGAATTCAGCAGATCGACGGGGAGCCCCTCCTGTGCCCGGACGGATACTCGAGAACGACGGGAGGCTCCCGGAGTTCACAATTACCACCCCTGACGGCGAGAAGCCCGCTGTTTTCATCAAACAGTTGGACGACGGACGAGTGGCCGCCTGGCGGCCAACACGACGGGCGATCACGACGCCCAATTATTGAGCTCTATGCTCGCCCTGACTTCGACGACTTCCCCTTATCCCCGCTCCCACCTTGGTTCCGTGCCCGCCTGTGGGGGACGGAAGTCACTACCACCCCCTGCACGAAGCGTCATCGATCTGGATGACTGGCCCCTGCTCGCCGAAGTCACAAGGTACCGAGTCCTGGATCGCGAGTGCGACACGCTACGCGCCGAGCTATGCCTGGCTCAGGCAAATTTGGCGGCGTCTGAGGCCGCAAAAGAAGCCTGCGAAGACAGACTCATTGCAGCAAGGGCCGCGAAGAAGATCCCGACAGTGGGGGTCGAGCGGTATTGGTCGCAGCTGGCAAGACGATCAGGATGGAGGAAAACAGGATGAGGGCATCCTGTCTAGCGGGGGAGTGATGTAACCGGCCTGGGATGATGGTTCAACACCATCGCGCCCCTGTAAGTTGCGGAACCGGCCAAATAGAGGACTTGTGCCCCGTTTCATGTTGTGCCCCGTTTCATGTAGATCAGCTTGTGATTTTCTTGAGTGTCTTGTGCTATTGGCTGTTATTGTTCTGGTTGTATAAATAGGTAGCACTGCCCCTTCAGGCCCTAGGCCTGCCCTCAAGTACTATGTACTATAAATAGGGGACTCATTATGCCTGGTAGAGGCAAGTTGAGTCTCTTGTCTCAATACTAGCAGTGTTCTACTCATTGCGGGTGGCTACTGAGTCGGAGCTCAGCAAGCGGTAACCCAGGATCGACATCGACTTGAAGGTCGACTTCATCTCTACACGTCTTCTAGGACACGTTGAGTCCTAGCTCATCGACTTAGTGTGTCTATTGTTGCTGTCAAACCCTTGGCGGTGACAGCTAGGCTAAAGATTTCAATTAAGGCAAAGGAAGCATTAGAAGCTATTGCAGCCTTTCAAGGTGTCAAGCCTGGATCTCAGACTCAGCAAAGGCAACAGTTTACTCAAGAGCACTTTATCAAGGCTCTTATAGAGTTTATTGTTGCTACTGATCAGGTTTTTTTTTTTTTTTTTTGCTTTAAATTTTACTTATCATAGTTTTATAGCCCATCAGTATTGTGGAATCTAAGGAGCTTAGAAAGCTCCTTCTTTTACTTAGAGAGGGTCTTCAAGAAAAAGATATCCCTCATCGCACCACAATAAGAAAGGGTATTCTAGAGCTTCAACAGGAACAGGCTGAGAACTTATCAGCCAATATGCTAGTAAGCCTATCTAACCTATCACCTACAATTTGTTAATTTTTTCTAGAATCAGTCTATGGGAAAAATATCTTTTACCATGGACTTATGGACAGATTTTGATAAAAAGCCTTACATGGCTGTTACTGCTCACTGGCTAGAGCAGGAAGGGCAAACAATTACCCTTTACACAGATCTCATTGGCTTTATGCATATTCCTGGTTCTCACACTGGAGAGCACCTGGCAGAGGTATTTCTCTTTATTATAAATCACCTCAATTTAGTTAAAAAGGTAAGTTCATTTTTAAAAATTATAAATAAAACTCAAGCTATATAATTTAATAGATTGGATGGATCACCATGGATAATGCCTCAAATAATGACACCTTTGCATCCAGTCTAGAAAGGTTGCTTCCCCCAGAGATTTCCTTTTCTGCTTCTACACAGTGCATGCGGTATGTGCAATATTTTTAGAAATATTGGTCTAACTTTTTCTTTATAGTTGCTTTCCCCATATTGTTAATCTAGCTTGTAAAGCTATAATAGAAGAAATAAGCAATGATGTTGAAGAAGACCTTATCAAAAAACTGCGAGGTATTATCCACAATGTAAGCTTTCAAGCAAATAAGTGAATGTTTGCTTAAAAATTATAGATTCGTGCATCAGCTTTTAGGTGGGAAAATTTTGCCAATATTTTAGCTATGTTGGAATTGCCAAAGCTTCAATTAATTTGTGATGTTGATACAAGATGGTCATCAACCTTTCTAATGATTGAGAGAGCTTTGAAACTTCAAAATGTAAGTTAGTTAAATTTTTTTAAATAAATATACTAAATCATTCAAACTTTAGGCTATTGATCAATATTTGCAAATACAAGGCACAGCCATTCAGCTTACAGCAGCTGATTGGGATAAGTTGTCTAAATTAAAGAAAATACTTGAGGTATTTAAGTTTCAAATTCTTGTTTAAAAAATCTACTAATATTTTATCTAGCTGCCACATGCTTATCAGCAGTTATTATCTGCTGAAAAAACTCCCACCATCTGTGAAACTCTTTCTGCATTTCAAGGGCTGCTTAAAAGTCTTGAAAAATACCAAAGTGAAAATTATGAAGATAGTTATATCTATGGTATCATTCAAGTTGGCATACTTAAGCTAGAAGAGTATCAGCAAGAAGTTGAAGAAATTCCAGCTTATATAGTATCTGTCTGTGAGTTATCTTACTATTATAAATGCTTCTCTTGTTAATTTTAAATTTAGTGTTGAACCCTAAAAGAAAATTACAGTGGTTTAGAGAGCATACCAGAACCTCTGTAGATCTAGCAAGGTTGACTTTGCTTACAGCTGTATGATTTACTGTTCTTAGCAATGTTTATCTCCTCTAATAATGCTTTTTAGGCTAATCCCTATCATGTAGCATCAGCTTCAAGACATTCATCTCAACCTCAAACTAACAGGAGTCCTGATCATACACAAAAAGCACTTGAGATGCTTGGGCTTAGGCATCCATCACAAGTTGAGTCTGAGGCTCAAGACTTGCCTGCTGAGGTGGACAGCTATCTTGCTGTTCCCACTAGAGGCAACATAGATTGCATTACTTTCTGGCAGGTAAGTTGAATTTTAAGTTTTGGTAAACACCACTTAGATGATTACCAGAACAATAAAAATCAATTCCCAACCCTATTCAAGCTTGCAATGGACATACTTCCCATACAAGCTTCTGCAGTCCCATGTGAAAGGGTATTTTCATCCAGCAAGGAGACAATAACAGCCAGGAGAAATTCTCTTAGTCCTCAACTTGTGGAAGCCCTTCAACTTCTCAAGTTTGCAGCAAAGCAGGGTAGATCACTGAGTTTTACAGAAGGCTTGGATAAGGATATGGAGCTTGCAGAGCTGGAGCAAAGAGAGAAGGGACAGTCTGTTGAGGAGATATCCATATTCCTTCATGATTTGCAGCTGTAATGTACTCAGAATACTATGTGATGTTATTGTCTGGTAAAAGGAGGCAAGATGCATGAGACTGAGCCAAGACTCACAAGACTGAGCCAAGCCAAGAGAGACCAAGCAAGACCAAGCAAGACTGAGCCAAGCCAGGTGAGACCGAGTGAAGCCACGTGAGACCAAGCAAAGCTGTGCGAGACCAAGCAAAGCCATGTGAGACCAAGCAAAGCTGTGCAAGACTGAGACAAGATGAGCAAGACTGAGCCGAGATGTGTGAGACCAAGCCAAGCTGAGCGAGACTGAGCCAAGATGTGTGAGACTGAGCTACACAAGACTGAGCCACATGAGACCGAGCCGAGCCGAGCGAGACTGAGCTGAGCAAGACCGAGATGTGCGAGACCAAGCCAAGATGCGTGAGACCAAGCCACATGAGACCAAGACACAGACCGCCAAGCTGAGATATACAATGCCGAGCCAAGATGAGAAATGCGACACTGAGCCAAGCTGAGATGCACAATGCTGAGCCAAGATACATGAGATGAGACCAAGGTGCCATGCACGAAACCGAGGTGCCGTCTGTGAGGTGCACAGAGCAAGACTGAAGTTATGTGTGTGAGACCGAGTCCATCCACAAGCCCAGTAAAGGTGGGACATCAGCCGGCCAGGAAAAGCCCAGGCACCAAGTGATGGACATTGAGGCCAAGCGCAGGGCCCAGGTGCACCCCAGTACCTTGACGCAAAGTTTGGCAGGACGGCATGTGGAAGGAAGGGGCAAGAGGGAGCACAGCCAAGACATACAAGACCGAGCTGAGATGCACAATGCCGAGCGAAGACACATGAGATGAGACCAGGGTGCCATGCATGAAACCGAGGTACCATCCGCAAGGTGCACAGAATGAGACCAAAGTTATGTGCATGAGACCGAGACCATCCACAGTCAGCCAGCCAGGAAAGCCCAAGGCACCAAGCAACAGACATTGAGGCCAAGCACAGGGTGTCACGCTGGACGGAGCGTGGCGGTTCTGTCGATGTTTCTGTCTGGCAGCCTCCTTGGCTGTTCATTCTATTGCTATGAGGGGTAGGGCGTCTGGCCTGTCTCTGTCTTTCTGTTGTATGTGTAGGATGATATCTGCGTCGGTGACCATCGTCTTGGTCGTCTTCTGTGGAGTTCTAACACCTTGTTAGAACGGCTGTGGGTAGTGGCGGTGCTGGCTGCTGTCGTTCCCTATCTCCTGAAGGAGGAAGGGGATCTAGATGTGAAGGAGTCAATTTGGATACTGTATCCAAAGGAAGGGATGTCTGGAGTGCTGATACGCCTTGTATTGCACTCAGTTCATTGGTATGCCACTAAGGTCGTGAATGGAAGGAGCTGCTCCTTCCTGCTGGGTTTCTGGTGTAGATAGGGTGATTCTATAGAGCACTGAGAAGTCCGTTACTCAGTGACCTTCATCTGTCTGGAGCGAAGAAAGGCAATGCCTTTCTGAGCGCTTAACGTATGTGTCGGGGTTTGAAGAGTTCCCAATTGGGACTCGGTTTACTATATATGGTAGATTAAGTGGAACGCGTCACTATGTCGCTTAGCAGACCCTAGGGTACGTTCTAGGGCGCAAGTGGGAGGGGAAAGGGGCTGGGAAGCTTCAGATCACTTAGAGGGTTGCTCTGAGAATGTCTAAGATTCACAAGAGACCAAGCTTAAGGCTTTGGTCCCCTTCTATGAGCGTATTTATACATGACTATTTAAGCGGAGTCTTTCGGCAGCGTCTGACGTGTTTCAGCGGCAGTAAGGCCACAAAAACCGTCGGCAGATTAGTGTAAGTAAGTTAGTAACAAGCCGAGGCAACACAACAGCAGAAGGGATCGGCAGGAGTGTAATAGCGATAGGGTAAGGTAAGGGGGGGAAGTGGTGACAACTCTAGCCGGACTGTGGGAAATATGTACGTATAAGGTAAGAAGATTAGTAAGCGTAAGCGTCCCAATAGTCCACCATGACACAGGGGCACCCCAGTACCTTGGCACAAAGTTCAGCGGGACAGTGTGTGGAAGGAAGGGGAGCAAGCAACTTGAAAATTGTTCAGACCTCAAGAGTTTTGAGAGCTTGAGTGCCTGGGCTGTTTGATGCTTGAGCCATCCTTAACCGCCATCCTTAAGCGTAGACACAGCCTGCAACCAAGATATCAAATTGAAATTCTGACATACCTAGATGCGCGTGCGTACACTCAAGGGCGTGCAACACACATGTGAAGGTGGGATACGGGCGGCAGTGCTGCTGCTGGTGCAGCTGCTGATGCTGATGCTGCTGCCGGTGGCAGCGAGTTAGATTCCATGGGCGCATGCACCCTCGCATACGCACTCATGCTTTGAGCCAAGCTGTGCGTCGGCGCGCCTCGCTTGAGGGCCTGCAGCACAGGCATGAGGGCGGGGAGGGTGGGCAGCCTGCTGCTGCTGCCATAGTGCTGGTGCTGGTGCTGGTGGACGTGCACACATCAGCGGTGGTGCTCGTGCTCGTGCTTGTGCGGCTGCTGGTGCTGGTGGGGTGGAGCTGCTGCCGGTGCTGCTGGTGCTGGTGGACGTGCACACAGCAGCGGCGGTGCTCGTGCTCGTGCTTGTGCTGGTGCTGGTGCGGCCCCTGGTGCTGGTTGGGTGGCGCCGCTGCTGGTGCTGGTGCGGCTGCTGGTGCTGGTGGGGTGGCGCCACCGCCAGTGCTGCTGGTGCTGGTGGACATGCACACAGCAGCGGCGATGTTTGTGCTGGTGCGGCCGCTGGTGCTGGTGCTGGTGTGGCTGCTGGTGCTGGTGGAGGTGCGCGCAGTAGCAGCGGTGCTGGTGCTGGTGTTGGTGCTGGTGCGGTTGCTGATCACCAAGCTAAAGAACCAGAGTAAGTTTACCCAGATGGCATGAGCACATTACTGTTACCATCTGCATCTAGGATCAGGGTTGGCCCGGTTGGGGCACAGGAACCCCACACGGTCGAGGCCAAGCGCAGGGCCAACTGACCCCCACGAGAATGGCGACTGAGCTGGAGCGCACCACCTTGAGGGTTGAGCCTGAGCGCCGATGCTGTTCAGCAGGATGGCGTGCGAAAGGCAGGGGCCAGAGGGAGGGTGAGACTTGAGTGGAAGCTTAAGGCCGTCGTTGAGGCCGTTGTTGAGCATCAACGTTGCATCAACGTCTTGAGCGCTTGAGCCGTTCTCAAACTGTAGATACCGCCAAAAAAGGATACGATTGCTTTAAAGAGAAGTGGCATCCAAAAAATCCAAATGAAGCTCTGAGCCGTGGCTCAAGTGGCTCACAGCGGCTCAGCTCGGCTCATCCTATTTTGGCTGAGCTGCTCTGAGCTGAGCCAAGCCAAGCCAAGCCAAGCCATGACAGCACTAGTTGCAGCTGAGTGTGAAGCCAAGAAACAGGCTATGGAGGAGAAGATATGTGAGGGGGAAAGAGCAAAGGAGTTCTTGGTGCTGATGAACATAAATGAAGACCTCAACAATGAAGAACTACTCACTGAAAACCTACAATGCTTATCTGCAGTGATTTGCAAGCATGGAAGAGCATGTCTTGATGATAGTGATGGTGAAGGCGAGGTGTTTGATTTTGATGCTGTCGAAGACGGGGTATATTTGGATGATCCAACAGTGGGGCCTGCAAAGATGAAAGGGAAGACAGTAAGTCAACATGTGCATGCATGTGGTGGATTGACTAACCTCACTGTTTCAAGGTCAGAAAACCAAAGAAGGCAGCAAAAGGAGAGCTGCGCGGCAACATAAAGGCAAAGGAGATGAGACTACGTGGCAAGGAAGATGACAGTGGGAGGGAGGCGATCAACAAGGCAGTGAATGTGTGGTAGGTTGATCATATGTTACTCTGAATCTATCCTGATGTCCGCTTATCTGCGCAGTTTTACTGCTTTTGATTCAGCACCAAAAAATTATCAAAATGCTGGTCTGCGAGAAGATCTGAAGTCAAAGAGGGCCCCTGAAATCATTGACCCTTTTCAAAGTGGTGGCCTTGATGATGAGGATATCATCTCGGACTGGCCTTCATTCCCTTGTCCCCATAATGTGGCTGTCCCAGCGATTGTGTACCCTGCAGATCTTCAACATGATCATTCACACAAAAACTGTCACTGCCAAGGGTTTGACAGCAACAATAGACACACTGAGTCGACAAGCTAGGACTCGAAGTGTCCTAGAAGACTTATAGAATGGAAGTTGACCTGCAAGTCGATGTCGATACCAGGTTCCCGCTTGCTGAGCTGCAACTCAGTAGCCACCCACAAGGAAGTAGAACACTGCTAAGATTGAGACAAGAGACTCAACTTGCCTCTACCAGGCGTAATGAGTCCCCTATTTATAGTACATGGTACTTGAGGGCAGGCCTAGGGCCTGAAGGGGGCAGTGCTACCTATTTTAAAGCCAGAACAATAACAACCAATCGCGCAAGCCACTCAAGAAAATCACAAGCTGATACGTATGAAACAGGGCACGAACATGAAACAGGGCACGAATCCTCTAGTTGGCCGGTTCTGCAACTTACAGGGGCGTGATGGTGTTGAACCATCACCCCAGGCCGGTTACAAAAACAAGGTGCATACCCACACTCCTCTGAGCCCTCCTTCCCTAATATCACTCATCTATATCAGCTTGTTGAGGTAGTGGCCAAGAGTGATTCTGGCAGTATCCCAGTCACAGTAAAGGTGAGACTCCCTCAGAGTAACAGCTCATTGATCTTACTGAGATGATGCCGAACTCTAAAGTCCGGAAGGCTACAAAACTGCAGCATATGACTCGGAAGGAAGACCCAAAGGCTGACATGGACCTTGGTGTGGATCACCCAACTGCTGCCAAGTTCCTGCATGATCCGCATTGGGCGAATGTGTTTATCCCAACAATCACACATGCCCTCTATATATCACAGGAGCCCTGTCTCAACTTTGCCTCTGAATCTCCTATGTTTCTCACCACTGTCCAAAAGATTTTTAATCTTTCATTCCCAAATGTGGACTTGGTGTTGGCTTCTGATGATCCACTTGTTGTCACGGTGCAGATTTTCCATCATATCTTGTCAACCACTTATCAATGAAAAATGATAGCATATTAAGCTTATAAATGAATCAATAGCTGAAAGTCCAAGCTTGCGAGTGGAATTCTTGAAGCAATTACCAAGTTCTTCAACTGTGATATGTTTATCAATCAACCAGAAAAAATTCGGGACCACATTCATTGGGCGATCAAAGGAGATGGTCCTGCCTATTACAAGACTCCAACCCCAAAAAACTCCAACATTGCTCGTGACGATCCATGCTACCAGGTGGGTTATATTTTTCCATATTTGCCACTTGTAATCTTACATACTGGCTCTATAATGATGACACATCAGGCCCCCGATAGCTTCCTACAGTCCCAATTCATTGCCCCATCTGCTGAGCAGCATCTGAAATATGCAAAAAACTCCATCCTCTATCCACTGCTTGATGCAAAGCACCCACCCAAGGGTCTATATGCCCTGCTCCTTACTGCAGTAAGATTTCTGTGTGTCCCATGATAATTGTTGTTGATGATGAATTTAGCAGGTGGAACGTGCCTTCACTATGTTCTTAAGTGGCATGTATATTGAGCCCCCACTTTTTGCACACAAGCATTATTGGCGTGCAATAAGGGTCTTTCTTGGCCATGTAGAACGTATTAGTGAGAGATGCTGGGGGTGTAACCAGCCTGGGGTGATGGTTCAACACCATCGCGCCCCTGTAAGTTGTGGAACCGGCCAACTAGAACGTTCTGACCCTGCTGTGTGTTTCCCGCCCTGTTTCATGTACATCAGCTTGTGATTCTTGAGCGACCTTTGCTACTGGTCACTATTGTCTCCTTCGCGTTTCAGATATAAATAGGTAGTAACACTGCCCCTCAGGCCCTAGGCCTGCCCTCAAGTACTATGTACTATATATAGGGGACTCATTGCACCTGGTAGAGGCAAGTTGAGTCTCTTGTCTCAATCTTATCAGTGTTCTATCTTCCTGTGGGTGGCTACTGAGTCGGAGCTCAGCAAGTGGTAACCCTGTAGTTGATATTGACTTTATCTCTATAAGTCTTCTAGGTCACTTTGAGACCTAGCTCATTGACATAACGTGTCTTCTGTTGCTGTCAAACCCTTGGCGGTGACATTAGACTCAACTTTCTTTCAATACGGCTAGCAGTTCAGAAAGAATACTGCAGACTATGACCCTTGATTGGGTAGATGCCACCGAAGGCAGAAGGAACCACAGGGTTTGGTACATCTCCAAAGAACACCCAGCCAACCCCACGGATCGGGACATACAAATCATCATCACAGCAAGAGGCAAAGCACCAACCAACCCAAAGCTGGTGTGTATCCACGACAATAAGTGGAAGGAAGTCCACTGGACTGAAGGACGATACACCTTGGGAGCAGCAGTCCCACAGCTACACGAATACGACACTGAAGGATCGGAAGCTGACGAGCTTCTCAACAAAGAACTAGAAGGACCCAAGGTTGTTTCAGACACAGAGTCAGACAAAGCAGTCAAAGAGATCGATGACACCTTCAATAAGATCAAGATCACTCCGGTGGAAGAAAAGGCACCAACATTTCCCATCAGAACCCTCACGCCACTCCAAGGATTGCCAACCGATGCCTTACCAGCAGGAGCTAGAATCCCCAGCCTTTCACAAGCTATGTCTACACAAACCACTACAGCCACAGCTGTTGCCGCCCAGCCATCCACAACCACCCAAAGTGTCACCGCCAAGGGTTTGACAGCAACAGAAGACACGCTATGTCGATGAGCTAGGTCTCAAAGTGACCTAGAAGACTTATAGAGATGAAGTCAATATCAACTACAGGGTTACCACTTGCTGAGCTCCGACTCAGTAGCCACCCACAGGAAGATAGAACACTGATAAGATTGAGACAAGAGACTCAACTTGCCTCTACCAGGCGTAATGAGTCCCCTATATATAGTACATAGTACTTGAGGGCAGGCCTAGGGCCTGAGAGGCAGTGTTACTACCTATTTATACCTGAAACACAAAGGAGACAATAGCAACCAGTAGCAAAGGTCGCTCAAGAATCACAAGCTGATGTACATGAAACAGGGTGGGAAACACACAACAGGGTCAGAATGTTCTAGTTGGCCGGTTCCGCAACTTACAGGGGTGCGATGGTGTTGAACCATCACCCCAGGCCAATTACACAAAGCGCACCACAACACATTCAGAATGTCCTCAGACAAGTCCTCAAAAGGTCAGGACCACCAGGAGGGTCCGGAGGAGGACCAGGAGGACCAGGAGGACCAGGAGGACCAGACCTGAACGTGCCACAGATACCCATGGCAGCAGCTGCCGACGTAAAAACCATGGGAGCACTCCTGCAAGTCTTCATGGGAGATAGGTCTAAAGCCGATGACTTCATCGAAGAAGTAAATGGGTACCTACGCCTGAACGCGGATGTAGCAGGATACAACTCTCCCTTTAAAAAGATCGCTTTCACCCTCACCCTCATCAAAGGAGAAAACACAGCCCAATGGGTCAGAGACATGGGCGAATGGATTGACAGACTACAAATGCCCCAAGACAATATCCCAGCATTATGGGACCAATTCCTCCTAGAATTCAGCCAACAGTTCCAGGACACTCAGGCAGCCCAGCGGGCCAGAAATGAAATTAGGGACTGCCAGATGAAGGGGTCCGATTATGATGAATACATCACCAGGTTTGAAAGCCTGGCAAGGAAGGCAGGATACACATTGGGAAACGAGGAGACCTACAACATCTTCCTACAAGGAATCCCAGCGTCACTCCTACACGACACCCTGAAGCCACCAATCCCCCTCAATTATCATGACCTTAAAGAAAAGGTCAAAACCATTGCACAAGGAAAGACCATCATAGATGGCATTTTAAAGAAAACCCTGGCAGGACAATCACCCTTCCAATGGCTTAACAATCCGCCCCGACCACCACCATTTCAACAAAGAAATTGGCAACCATGATACAATCAGGGAAGCCACCCCCAGTACAATTCAACGAATGTGCCACCATCCATGAATAACACCCTGGTACCCATGGACCTGTCCAGAAGTCGCACCCCTAATAACTGGAGGGGGCAAGGAAACTGGAGACAAAGGGCAGGACCACCCACTAGGGGAAATGTATCAGCACCAGGGTATGAAGCGATGCAATGCTTTAACTGTGGCAGAGAAGGACACTTTGCCCGCACCTGTCCTGAAAGATGGCAGCAGCCCAGAAACCCCTACAGGCAAAGCCCTAGACAAGCCAACCTTATCGACTTCCAGGAGGAAGAGGACCAAGACTACCAGATGGCAGAGCCATCAGAGGGAACCTCGGTGGCCACCATGCGAGCGCAGCTGGAGGGAATGTCCCTCAATGACCAGATCAAACTGGCCAAAGAAATGGGAGTTGCACAGGATTTTCCCTCTGCCTAATCAGATCGGCCCTGCTTAGGTGAATTCATAGCAATGATGTGTACATATCAGCAAGGAAATCCATGACAGTCCATTTTTATGCACGATCAATTGCAAAAAGAGCCAAAGGAGTAGCCCTCATAGACTCAGGGGCCACCGAAAACTTCATGAGTCTCAACTATGCTAGATGGTTACGACTCCCCATTAGATGACTTGCGACCCCAAGACCATTGTTCAATGTCAATGGAACAGAAAACAAAAGTGGAACCCTCAAATACTACACTGACCTACAGTTCAAAACCGGGACGCAAACCACGAACCAAAGGTTCTTTCTCTCTGACCTAGGAGACCATAAAGCCATCTTTGGATATCCATGGTTTGCCTCCATCCAGCCAAAGATCAACTGGAAGAGAGGATGGATCGACTTTACCCATCTCCCTATTGTTCTCTCAGCCCCAAATGCTGCCAAAGCAGTATACGTATCTCGAACAAAGAACGTACCACGACCAATCAAGAAAAGAACTGACACATACCTCCTGGGAAGGGTGACGATAGGAAGTGCCACGAATGACCCAGAGCAGAACAACGCCATACCAACCGAGTACAGGCGACATGGAAAAGTGTTCAGCGAAGAAGACTCACAGCGAATGCCTAGCTCAACCATATGGGATCATGCTATTGAGCTATTACCGGGGGCACCTGATACCATGCCAGGATGACTGCTACCCCTCACACAAGAGGAGAAAGCCGAAATGCACAAATTTGTCCAAGAGCATTTAAAGAGGGGAACCATTCGCATCTCAAAATCGCCATATGCAGCCAACTTCTTCTTTGTAAGGAAGAAGGATGGAAAGTTGAGGCCGGTACAGGATTACTGGCCTGTCAACAAATGGACAAAGAGAAACAGAAACGTCTCGCCCCTCATCCCACAAGTCGTGGACTGACTCAGTGGATGTACCAAATTCACAGTGGTAGATGTGCAATGGGGCTATAACAACATCAGGATCAGAGAAGGGGATGAGTGGAAGGCCACCTTCCTTACCCACAAGGGACTGTTCGAACCCACAGTCATGTTCTTCGGTCTCACTAACTCCCCAGTGACCTTCCAAATGATGATGAATACAATCTTCCAGCAAGAAGTAGGAGAGGGCTGGCTCTCTGTCTACATGGACGACATCGCCATTCACACAGCCAAATGACCATACGAAACAGAAGAACAGCACACTGCCAGACATCAGGAGTATGTCCATCGCATGCTGGACAAGCTAGAGGAGAACGACCTCTACCTCAAACCAGAAAAATGTCAATTCGAGAAGGAGGAGATTGAATACCTAGGAGTCATCATGGGAAAAGGTCATCTCAGGATGAGCCCCAAAAAGCTGCAGGGAATCACAGACTGGTCCCCACCAAAAAACCCAACCGACATCAGGAGCTTCTTGGGATTCACAGGCTATTACCGCTACTTTGTTCCAAACTACTCAAAGATCGCACGACCCCTACTTGAACTAACAAAGAAAACCACACCTTGGCATTAGGGAGAGGCACAGATGAGAGCATTCAAAGAGCTGAAAACAAGGATGTGTAGCAGCCCAGTACTGATCCAACCAAATGTCAAGAAGCAGTTCACACTTCACATCGATGCATTGGCATATGGCGTGGGTGCCGTACTCTCGCAGGAGGGACAGCACAACCTCACACCAACCTTGGCCCAGCGACATAAACCAATCCTACACCCAGTGGCATACTACTCAGCAACGTTCACACCCACAGAACAAACTACGACATCTATGAACGAGAACTGTTAGCCGTCATGAAGGCTCTAACCCACTGGAGACACTACTTAGGGTGGACCAAAACACCATTCATAATCCGCACCGACCACACCAACCTCCAGTACTGGAAGTCACCAAGGAACCTGAACTGACGGACCG
The DNA here is from genome assembly GCA_022376555.1 of Russula compacta. Classification (NCBI taxonomy): domain Eukaryota; kingdom Fungi; phylum Basidiomycota; class Agaricomycetes; order Russulales; family Russulaceae; genus Russula; species Russula compacta. The sequence goes on from WTXH01000128.1 coordinate 94,085, forward strand.
CACAATGGCACGCTGACCTCCAAGAATACGACTACATACTGGAATACATCCCAGGCAAAACGAACACCACAGCAGACGCGCTGTCCAGACCATCAAATGCAGACCACAGCGGGGACGATAACAAAAACATCACGATCATTCCGCCCCACAGAATTCGAGCAGCACAGACAATTCATGGGAAAACCATTGTACCAGACCTCAAAGAGCTCAAACGAGCCATCGTTAGGAATGCCCATGACACACCCACATCCAGCCATCCAGGGAGAGACGAAGCCCTAAGGAAAGTACAAGAGCGGTATTGGTGGCCGAAGATGAAAGAATAGGTTGTGAACTACGTCAAAGGATGTGCGACATGCCAACAAGCCAAGATACTAACACACTGGCCCCACGTCCCACTCTACCAAATCCCCTCAGAACCGGGGACACTACCGTTCCAAACCATATCCATGGACCTAATCACCGGACTACCACTGAAGCAAGGATTAGATGCAATCCTCACTATTGTAGATCATGGATGCTCTCGTGCCACCCTATTCCTCCCCTGCTCTACCAACATCACAGGGCCAGGGATTGCCCAACTTTACCTAGATCACCTCTATCCATGGTACGGGCTACCGAGAAAAATCATCAGCGACAGAGACCCACGGTTCACATCAAGTTTCAGAAAGGCGCTCACCAAAAGACTAGGGATACAACAAAACCTGTCTACAGCAGCCCATCCCCAAACTGATGGCCTATCCGAACGAAAGAACCAATGGATGGAACAATACCTGCGATTGGTGACAAGTGGACAGCCAGATGACTGGACAGAATGGGTCACAGTCGCAACCGCAGTGCACAACAACCGAAAGAATAGCACCACTGGACTATCGCCCAATCAAATCCTGATCAGCTATGAACCGACGTTGGGGCCCGGAGATCTGGGATCCAAACCAACAATGAGGCAGTAGAACAGCGGACACGGAGAATGGAGGAAGCACAACATCAAGCAATTGAAGCAATCAATAGAAAGGCGGCTGAAGTACCAACGGGTCAATACAAGACTGGGGACCAAGTATGGCTGGAAGGGACCCACCTGACGCTCCCACATCAAGGGTCCAAATTAAACCCGAAACAGTACGGCCCTTTCAAGATTCTCAAAGAAGTATCCCCGGTCGCCTTCCTGCTACAACTCCCCGCCTCATGGCTGATCCACCTGGTGTTCCATGCCTCCCTCCTTACCCCATATAGGGAGACGGACACCCACAGGCCCAATTACGCCCAACCTCCCCCTGACTTGATCGATGACGAAGAACAATACGAGGTGGAGCAGATTAGAAATCATTGCTATCAAGGGCGATCAAAAAGGCTGCAATATCTCATAAAGTGGCGGGGCTACCCCAAAAGTGACAACACTTCGGAACCAGCTGACCAAGTGCATGCCCCGGATCTCCTTCAGGAGTATCACAAACACCGGCCCTTGAACAATATAAAAGGGAAGCAGAAACCCCCAGCGAAGACATCAGCTCAATCCTCCTCCACTCACCACAACACCATCGCCTCCTCATGTCTTCACCCGTCCCAATCCCAGTTCCGGCCCCTGCCACACATATCACGCCCAAGGAGGCTGTCCGATCTCCCTCTGCAGCGGCCAGCCCCAGTCAGGCCACTACCACCCCTGCCTCCAACACCATCCGCCTCCCTGGCGCATTCCCCAACCTCGAAACCAACACCTTCTGGGAAGGCCCTCTCTCCCCAGGCACTGTCCGATCCATCCTGGATGGATACGAAAACCTCGGTCAGACCCAGCTCCGACAGCTGGCCGCAGGCCTTGCCTCCACACTTCAACAGCGGGAGGCACTCTTTCAAGACGAGGCACGATGCCTCAAACGCCAGTTCAAGGAAGTCAACAGGGACAACTGCGAGCTTAAAGCGCAGATCCAGCAGATCGATGAAAAGCCCCTCCTATGCCCCGACAGATATGTCAAGAATGACGGGAGGCTTCCCGAATTCACCATCATGACTGTCACCGGCGAGAGCAGTGACACTTAGACATCGTCAGTATCCCACGTTTCAATTGAAACTTCGGATAACTCAGCGGATACGCCCACTACTGCTGGTGGGAAGTAGCTGTCGTCGCTACCTAGAGACTCGTTAATAGTACTAGAACTGGGATTGACGTTCGGCCCGTCGGTGACTCGAGGGGCACAGAGAAGTAAGCACAAGAAACTCAGGAAAGCAAAACAAGCCACGGCTTTCCTAGAGACAATGAAACGAAGTCACTACTCGTTGCTTGTGAGACAAGGAGACTTGACTTAGAGTCTCGTCTCCGTACGCGCACGCGTACATATACTACTGTACATGTGACTACTGCTACTACTCGACCGTTTTCCGGTCATTCGGCTAACTAGTTTGCTGACTGAGGGTCGTGACAAAGCCCTGGCATACACTGACTAAAGGTCCGACCTGTATTACCAACCCCAGGCCTAGACAGGCCCACCACGCCTGGGGGTCAAACGCGTCTCTTACATGCCATCAGCGGTTCTCTTGCCCCCACGCAAGCCGCCCTGTGACATCACCCTCGGTCTAGAAACGAGCCGCACCGCGGCGTGAGCTGTGTGGGATGGAGGAGAACTTACGCCCCTTGTCTCCGCAGAGCAAGGGCTCGTCGTGAAGTTTGCGGAAGAGAGTGTAGCTCTCGTATTGATGGGAGGCAAGGAGGCGGCGTCGGCATTGTTCCTCCTGGTAGTGGAGGGAGTCGATGTGGGCTTGGAGTTCCCGGGCTTCGATGTGAAGCCCGGCGAGGTCAGTGACGGTCTCGTGATAGCGCTGGAACTCAGCTGCGGTTCCCCAATCTCCTCCTGGTTCGTTGGCTTGACGCAGCATGGCGTTGTAAGTGTTGGGGTTAGTGAGAGCGTCGAAGAACCACTGGGGATACTCCCCTTCTTCGACGATGGTGGCACGGTTGGGAGCAAAGAGCTCCTGGCGATAGATGGCCTCCCCCTTTCCGGAGGTGCCAAGGCAGTACATCCCGTCGCATTTGACGTAGGCTGCGAGGGTGTGCATCATGTAAGTTCCGTCAGTGATGGGAATGAAGAGATCGGGTACTCGCCCTTCGTTCTCTTCATACCCTTCGGGTACCCCCAGATCTTCCTCGTCGGCTGCAAGCTGTTCGTCCCTCCAGTGTTTGTAGGTCGCTTCCAGGCGAGCCGCATTCGCCTCACGCTCTGCCAGAGCGTCGGATCGTCCTTTGAGTACGGCGAGTTGGTCACGGTTCTGCTTTGATACTTCCTCGTTCTTGCGCACAATGCTTGCCAGCCCTTGAGCGATGAGGACGAGTTGTTCTCTGGTGGGGCTGTTCCCTTCGAGAGCAGCATGGACGGTCCTTGGAGAAAGTTGAAACTCACTGAACTCGGTGGACGAGGCCACCACCTCCATGGGGACAACGAGGGGCTCTGGCTGCTTGCCAGAGGCAGATTGAGTGCGCGGTGGGATCGGCAGGGGTTCGTCGCATCCACTGGGGCTGGCTGTGATGTAAGAGGGGACAGAGAGGGGTGAAGACATGCTGCGTTCAGTTGCGAATGGTCGGAAGAGTGAGAGGCGGTTGATTTGACCCATGTTGCACGCTTGGGTCCTTTGTACTCGGTCTCTTCCTTTGTGGAGTGTCTTCTATGATACTGTCTTACCAAGGCAGGGGCATGTACTTGGTCAGCGGGCTCCCAGGTATCGTCGGACACTGAGTAACCTTTCCATCTGATGAGGTATTGAAGCTGACGTTTTCTCCCATGGTGCCTGTGGTTTATAATTTGCTCCACCTCGTATTCCTCAGCATTATCAATCATCTCTGGTGGTGGTCGTTGGTAATTGATCCCGTGTTCTTCGGTTTCTTTGTAATGGGTGAGTAAGGAGCTGTGGAATACGTCATGGATGGTCCAGGCCGCCGGCAGTTGTAGTTTGTAAGCCACTGGCGAAATTTCTTTCACTACTTTGAAGGGTCCGTGGCGTTTGGGTGCAAGTTTGGCTGATGCGTAGGGGAGTGACAGGTGTTTTGCTTCGAGCCAAACTTGTTCTCCCTCTCGATATTGCGCGTGAGGAGTGGCTTTAGCGACTTCGTTGAGAGCGTGAACCGCTGCTTCTCGATGCGCTTTCGCACGTTTGTGTCTGTTCTCCATGGCCTCGTTACTGGTGATGGGTATGGGCTCTTCAGCCGCGCTAGGGCGATATCCAAGAATAATTTCATGGGGACTCAGCTTGGTTGTGGCGTTGGGCCATCGATTGTGCACAAACGTTGCGATCGGCAAGAGCTCCTCCCAGTCATCTTGTCTAGCTGAGGTATAGAGTCGAAGGTATTGCTCCACCCATTGGTTCTTTCGCTCGGTGAGTCCGTCAGTCTGTGGGTGAAAGGCTGTGCTAATGTTTTGTTCTATCTTCAGCTTAGTGGTGAGGGCTTTGGAGAAGTTAGACGTGAAGTGGGGATCACGATCGGAGATCACTTTTGACGGTACGCCGGACCATGGAAACACGTGCTGGAGGTATAGCTGGGCTACTCCTTCGCCAGTGATGGTCGTCTTGCACAGGATAAACACGGCTGCTCTGGAGCATCCTTGATCGATGATGGTGAGGATCGCATCCATTCCGTTGGCTTTCGGCAACTGAGTGATGAGATCTAGGGCGATGTGGTTAAAGGGACGCATCTGTGGATCTCCTGGTATGTGATACATTGGTACTTTCTTTTTGTTGTCCGAATTTTGTGCTGTTGGCATTGTGCACATCCAGCAACATATCTCTCTACCCATGTGTTTATTCCTGGCCACCAGTAACGCTGGTTGATAAGAGCGATGGTGTTGTCTCGACCTGGGTGTCCTGCGTAGGTGAGTCGTGGAAGTGGGTTAAGATGTCGCATCTTAGCTGTAATCCTGCTGGTACTGCCAATCTCCACCCTCGTACATAGCCTTCAGGGACTTTTCGTACATCTTGTGAGTCGCACCACAATTCCATTTCCGCCGTTGTTTTTGCTGAGCTTCTTTTACTCGTTGTTCGAGGGGGTCCATTCGTGTCGTCGTGGTGGCGATGAACATGGGTGGTGGAAGAAGGGTTAAGTTTGTATTGTCTTCGGCTCCGTGATCAGCTCCTGGCGGTCTAGACAGCATGTCGGGGGCGGTATGGATTTTTCCGGGCACGTGTTTGATGACTAGATTGTAGTCTTGAAGTTCTGCGAACCATCTGGCCACACGTCGGTTGACCTTTCGAGGGGCTTTCCAGTATGTCAGATTAGCATGATCGGTGAGGATAGTGACTGGTATTTCTGTGGCTGCTACGTGAGGGCGGAAGCGTTTGAGGGCTTTCAAGACCCCTAAGAACTCTCTTTCGTAGATGTCGTAGTTGCGTTCTGTCGGGGTGAAGGTATTAGAGTAGTACGCAATCGGGCATAACATGGGTTTTTGTGTGCGTGGGTTAATTTCTCCCTCCTGCGAGAGTACGGCGCCCACGCCGTATGCCGAGGCATCTGTGGCAAGAAGAACGCTTTGGAGTAGTCGGGTTGACGGAGGATGGGTTTACTGCACATCAGCATTTTCAGGCATTCAAGGGCTTCTTTGCAGTCGCGACTCCATTTGAATGGGGTGTCTTTTCGTGTCAGTTGGATCAGAGGGTGCGCTATAAGGGAGTAATTGGGTATGAAGTATCGATAAAATCCCGTGAAGCCCAAAAACGCGCGGACGTCTTTGACTGTTTGCGGTTGAGGCCAATCCACAACCCCTCGTGTCTTCACTGGGTCCATTTGGACCGTACCATCCTCTAGGATGACTCCTAGAAATTCCACCTTTCGTTTTTCGAAGATGCATTTCTCCGGTTTGAGATATAGGTCATGCTGTCTTAACTTTTCTAAGACTTTGTGGGTGCATTCTTCGTGGAATTTAGGGTCATCTTTCGTGGCGATGAGGAGATCGTCCATGTATATGATAAGCCATCCTTGTGCCATTTCTTCAGCGAAGATCGCGTTCATCATGGTTTGGAAGGTCGCTGGTGAATTCATCAGCCCAAAGAACATCACAGTGGGTTCGAATAATCCCTGATTGGTGATGAATGCTGCTTTCCATTCGTCTCCCGCCTTGATGCGGACATTGTTGTATCCCCATCGGATGTCAAATTTTGTGAAGAGTTTCGCCCCTTGGACTTTCGCTATCAGTTCAGGAATTAGTGGAAGGGGGTAACGGTTTCGAATAGTCCACTCATTTAGGCGGCGATAGTCTTGTACTGGGCGCAGTTTCCCGTCCTTCTTTTTGATAAAGAAGAAGGGTGCTGCGTATGGGCTTTTCGAGGGGCGTATGTAGCCTTTTTTTTGTTGCTCTTTGATGAATTCCAACAGCGCCTTTTGTTCTTCTTGCGTAAGTTGATACACCTTGCCTGGTATCGAGGACAGTGCTTCTGGTTTTAATTCTATCGCATGATCCCAGATGCGCGGTTCTGGGAATCGCTGGGCAGCTTCTTCGCTGAAAACATGAGCGTGTCTTTGATACTTGGTTGGGATTTCGCCGCTTCCTTTGTGGGACCCTGCTTCTTCGGCCAGCTTTGACGCTAACGTCTGTCCTTTTCCTTTTGCCGCAGGGATGACGAGTTTGGCCATGTGGATAGATCCTGGTATAATTTTGGCTCGTCGCAGGGGTGCTTTGCGACCTTGCGGGGTAGCTCTACATTTCCCTATTCGCACTTGGGTCGCCAACTTTGTTCTGAGGATGAGGGGTAGTTGATCGCTTTCGAGCCATCCTCGTGCCCAGTCAATTTTGGGTTGTGTGGCAGTGAACCACAGGTATCCCAAGATGACCTTCTGTTCTCCCAGATCAGTAAGGAAGAATCGCAACCAGGTCCGTTGACTCCCCGTTTGCATCTCTAGATCTGTGTAGTTTTCTATATCTCCGTTCTTATTTCTCGTCCCATCTATGTTGTAGACTGGTCTGGGTCTTTCCAGTCGTTTAATGGGGAATCGCATTTCTTTTGCATACTGCATACTGATGAAGTTTTCGGTAGCTCCTGAATCTAGGAGCGCTATTGTTTCGGCCCTCTTCTTGGATAGATGGATGAACAAACGTAGCTGCATGGATTTTCGTACAGAGAGATACATCCTATCTGATCCCGTTCTCCTAATCCAGGCCGTACGGATTAGGCCTCCGAAAAATTTCCTTCTTTCGCTCCAAGACGATTCATCAGCTCCTCCTGATCTTCGGACGAGAGGGTCTCAAGTTGTTGGTGGAGATGATCCACCTTTGAGACATTGGATTCAGTCTCGTTATCTTCGGGCGTCCAGTCGATGAGTTGGGCGGTGCGTGTATTTGCGCGATGCTGCTTGGTGGGGCAGGCGCGAGCGAAGTGTCCTTGTTGTCCACAAGTGAAACACGCACCCTGTGTCCCTCTTTGGACTCTGTGGTCGTCCGTCCTTACGACGTTTCCTCTTGGTGGTCCTCCACCTCTCCCACGCCAGTTCCCTCGCGGTGCTCTGGTTCAGTCCACGTCCATCGGTACTGGTTGGTTGTTCCATGCCCTAGGCGCCGTGGTAGAGTTGTAGGGGGTTTGTCCAAACCCTTGTCGCGGTGGTCGAGGGTTTTGTGGCTGTTGAGTACGGTACTGCCAGTTAGTCTGGAATGGAGTACGCCTGGCGTTGTTGTTGTTGCTGGGACGTGTGTATAAGGCATCGATGATTCGCTGCGATGCAGTCACATTGATAGCTTTGGCCTTCATTGATCATAGGTGTTGATGGTTGTGTCTTCCAACACCTTCTGTCCGACGCTACGCGGTAGTCCTTGCAGGAATAGTTGCATGGTGTTCTGGTCCATCAGATTGTAACCAGCTTTATGCGCTATGCTCTCGAACGTAGAGATGTACTCATCTATTTCTGGCCATCTCATCTTTAACTCTTGCAGCCTGATGCGTGCTTTCTGCGCTTTTTGCGAGTCGAGGAATCGGTTCTCGAAGTTCTGCACGAA
>WTXH01000129.1:0-101221 GCA_022376555.1 Russula compacta
AAAAGCACAGAAAGCACACATCAGACTACAAGAATTAAAAATGAGATGGCCAGAGATAGATGAGTACATCTCTACATTCAAAAGCATAGCACATGAGGCTGGCTACAATCCAATGGATCAGAACACTATGCAGCTATTCCTGCAAGGACTACCATGTAGCGTTGGACAAAAGGTGTTGGAAGATACAATTGTCAACACCTACAATCAGATAAAAGTCAAAGCCATTAATGTAACCGCATCACAACGGATAATCGATGCCCTGTACACACGCCCCAACAACAACAACAACACCAGACGCACCCCCTTCCAAAACAACTGGCAATATCGCACTCAGCGACCACAGAATCCCCAACCACCTCAACAAGGGTTTGGACAAACTCCTTACAATTCTACCATGGCACCCAGAGCATGGAATAACCAACCAGTGCCCATGGATGTAGACTGAACAAGAGCACCTCAAGGGAACTGGCAGGGACGAGGAGGTGGACAATCCAGAGGAAATGTTGTAAGGACAGACGATCATAGAGCCAAAAGAGGGGTGCAGGGTGCGTGCTTCACTTGTGGACAACAGGGACATTTCACTCGCGCCTGCCCCACTAAACAGCACCATTCAAACACACGCACCACCCAACTTATCGACTGGACCCCTGAGGACAATGAAAGTGAATCCAGCATTTCAAAAGTGGATCATCTCCATCAACAACTCGAAACACTCTCACAAGAAGATCAGGAAGAGTTGATGAACCATCTCGGAGCTAAGGAAGGAAATTGTTTGGAAGCCTAATCTGTGTGGCCTGGATTAGGAGGACTGGATCAGATAGGATGTATCTTTCCATATGAAAATCTATGCAGTTACGTTTATTCATCCATCTATCCAAAAAGAGGGCCGAAACAATTGCGCTCCTAGACTCAGGGGCGACCGAAAATTTCATCAGCATGCAATATGCAAAAGAAATGCGATTCCCTATTAAACAACTGGAAAGACCCAGGCCAGTCTATAACGTAGACGGGACGAGGAACAAGAATGGAGATATAGAGACTTATACAGATTTGGAAATGCAGACAGGGAGCCAATGGACCTGGCTACGATTCTTTCTCACTGATTTAGGAGAGCAGAAAATTATCCTAGGATACCCATGGTTCGCAGCCACACAACCAAGAATTGACTGGGCAAGGGGATGGCTCGAAAGTAATCAATTGCCCCTCATTCTCCGAACCAAGTTAGCAACCCAAGTGCGAATAGGAAGATGTAGAACCACCCCACGAGGTCGTGAAACACCTTTAAGACAAGCCAAGTACATCTAAGGGTCCATTCACATGGCCAAGCTCGTCATCCCTGCAGCAAAAGGAAAAGGACAAACACTAGCATCAAAACTGGCCGAAGAGGCAGGGTCGCACCAAGGGAGTGGCGAGATCCCAACCAAATATCAGAAACACGCTCACGTTTTCAGTGAATAAGCAGCCCAGCGATTCCCCGAACCATGCATCTGGGACCACACAATCGAATTGAAACCAGATGCACCATTGTTGATACCAGGCAAAGTGTACCAACTTACGCAGGAAAAACAGAAAGCACTATTGGAATTCATCAGGGAACAACAAAAGAAAGGGTACATACGTGTCACCGCCAAGGGTTTGACAGCAACAATAGACACACTAAGTCGATAAGCTAGGACTCAATGTGTCCTAGAAGACGTATAGAGAGGAAGCCGACCTGCAAGTCAATATCGACACCCAGGTTACCACTTGCTGAGCTTCAACTCAGTAGCCACCCTGAATGAAGTAGAACACTGCTAGTATTGAGACAAGAGACTCAGCTTGCCTCTACCAGGCATAATGAGTCCCCTAGATATAGTACATAGTACTTGAGGGCAGGCCTAGGGCCTGAGGGGCAGTGCGGCTACCTATTTATACCTGAAATGCAAGAACAACAATAACAGCCAGTAGCAAAGGGAGCTCAAGAAAATCACAAGCTGATGTACATGAAACAGGGCACAAACTTGAAACGGGGTCGAAACACTCTATTTGGCCGGTTCCACAACTTACAGGAGCGCAATGGTGTTGAACCATCACCCCAGGCCGGTTACATCACTCCCTCGCTAGACAGGATGCCCTCATCCTGCCCTTCTCCACCCTGATTGCCTTGCCAGCTGGGGTCAGAATCGTTCGACTCCCACTGTTGGGACCTTCTTCACGGCTCTTGCTGTGATGAGTCAGTCTTTGCACACCTGTTTTGCGGCCTCAGATGCTGCCAGATTTGCCTGAGCCAGGCGCAGCTCGGCACGCAGGGTGTCGACCTCGCGATCCAGGACCCGATACCTCGTGACCTCTGTGAGGAGGGGCCAGTCGTCCAGGTCGATGATGGCTTCACGGAGTGGGTGGTAATCAATCTCTGTCCCCCAGAGGTGGGCGCGAAACCATGGCAGGAGTGGGGAGAGGGGAAAATCATCGAACTCAGGGCGAGCGTATAGCTCGATGATTTGGGCATCATGGTCGCCCGTTGCATTGGCCGCCAGTCCGGCCACTCGCCCATCGTCCAACTGCTTGATGAAGACGGCTGGCTTCTCGCCATCCGGGGTGGTGATCATGAATTCAGGGAGTCTTCTGTCGTTCTCAACATATCCATCGGGGCAGAGGAGGGGTTCCCCGTCGATCTGCTGGATCTGCGCTTTAAGCTTGCGGTTGTCCCTGTTGACCTCCTCGAATTGTTGTTTGAGGCATTGTGCCTCGTCTTGGAATAGTGTTTCACGCTGCTGGAGCGTGGAGGCAAGGCCCGCCGCCAGCTGGTGGAGCTGGGTTGGGTCGAGGTTCTCGTATCCATCCAAGATGGATCAGATGGTGCCTGGTGAAAGAGGGCCTTCCCAAAACACGTTGGTTTCGAGATCAGGGAATGCGCCGGGAAGGCGGATGGTGCTGGAGGTGGGGGTGGTAGTGGCCCGACCGGGGTTGGCCGCTGCGGAGGAAGGTCCGCCAATCGCCTCAACCTCGATATGCATGGCAGGGGGCGGAACTGGGACTGGGGCAGGGGAGGACATAGCAAAGCAATAATGTGTCTGAGAGTGGAGAAGGATCGAGCTGATGCCTTTGCCGGGGGTTTCTGCTTCCCTTTTATGTTGCTCAAGGGCCGGCGCTTGTGATACTCCCAAAGGAGATCCGGGGCATGTACCTGGTCAGCTAGTTCCCAGGTATTATCACTTTTGGGATAGCCCCGCCACTTTATGAGGTACTGCAGCCTTTTTGTTCGCCCTTGATGGCGATGGTTTTGGATTTGCTCCACTTCATATTGTTCTTTGTCATCGATCAGGTCAGGAGGGGGTCGGGTGTAGTTGGGTCCGTGGGTGTCTGTCTCCCTGTATGGGGTAAGAAGAGACACATGAAACACTGGATGGATCAACCATGATGCGGGAGCTGCAGCAGGAAGGCGACCGGGATACCTCTTTGAGGATCTTGAAAGGGCCGTACCGTTTTGGGTTCAATTTGGACCCTTGATGTGGGAGGGTCAGGTGGGTCCCTTCTAGCCACACTTGGTCTCCGATTTTGTATTGACTCCTTGGTGTTTCAGCTGCTTTTCTATTGATAGCCTTGATGGCTTGATCCCGTGCCTCTTCCATCCTTCACATTCGTTGTTCTACTGCCTCATTATTGGTCCGGACCCCCAAATCTCCAGGTCCCAACATTGGTTCATAGCTGATGAGAATTTGATTGGGCAATAGCCCGGTGGTGCTGTTTTTCCAGTTGTTGTGTACTGCAGTTGCGACCGTGACCCATTCTGTCCAGTCATCTGGCTGTCCGCTTGTTACCAGCTGCAAGTATTGTTCCACCCATTGATTCTTTCGCTCTGATAGGCCGTCGGTTTGGGGGTGGGCGGTCGTGGATAGGTTTTGTTGTATCCCCAACCTTTTGGTGAGTGCTTTTCCGAAACTCGACGTGAATCATGGGTCCCGGTCGCTGATGATCTTTCTTGGCAGCCCGTACCATGGATAGAGATGATCCAGGTAGAGTTGAGCAATTCCTGGCCCTGTGATGTTGGTTGAACAGGGGAGGAATAGGGCGGCGCGGGAGCATCCGTGATCCACTGTCACCGCCAAGGGTTTGACAGTAACAATAGACACACTAAGTCGATAAGCTAGACCTCGCAGTGGTCTAGAAGACTGATAGAGAGGAAGTCGACCTGCAAGTCGATGTTGATGCCTGGGTTACCGCTTGCTGAGCTGCAACTCAGTAGCCACCCACAATGGAGGAGAACACTGCTTGTATTGAGACAAGAGACTCAACTTGCCTTTACCAGGCGTAATGAGTCCCCTATTTATAGTACATAGTACTTGAGGGCAGGCCTAGGGCCTGAAGGGTGCAGTGCTACCTATTTATACCTGAAACAAGAGGAGAACAATAACGACCAATAGCAAAGGTCGCTCAAGAAATCACAAGCTGATCGATATGAAACAAGGCGCAAACATGAAACGGGGCACGAACTCTATACTTGGCCGGTTCCGCAACTTACAGGGGCACGATGGTGTTGAACCATCACCCCAGGCCGGTTACATCCACAATGGTGAGGATTGCATCCAATCCTCGCTTCAGTGGTAATCCAGTGATCAGATCCATAGATATGGTCTGGAATGGCAGTGTGCCTGGTTCTGAAGGGATTCGATAAAGTGGGACGTGAGGCCAGTGCGTTAGTATCTTAGCTTGTTGACACATTTCGCATCCTTTGACATAGTCCGCAATCCATTCTTTCATTTTTGGCCACCAGTACCGCTCTTGCACTTTCCTCAGGGTTTCGTCTCTCCCTGGATGACTGGATGTGGGTGTATTGTGGGTGTTTCTGACGATGGCTCGTCTGAGTTCTTTGAGGTTTGGTACCACGGTTTTTCCGTGGATTGTCTGTGCTGCTCAAATTCTGTGGGGCGGAATGATTGTGACGTTTTTATTGTCGTCTTCGCCGTGGTTGTCACCGGCGTGAGCAGTGACACTTAGACGTCGTCAGTACCCTCGATGCTGATGGAATCGTTTGACAACTCAGCGGATATGTCCACTACGTTTGGCGGAAAGTAGCTCTCACGACTCCCTAACGACTCGTTGATAGTACTAGAGTCGGAGTCGACGTTTGGTGTGCCAGCGACGCGGGGCACACAAAGGATAAGACACAAGAAGCCTAGGAAAGCAAAACAAGCCACGGCTTTCCTTAGAGACAATAGGCGGAAGTCACTACTCTTTGATAGACAAAGGAGACTCGACTTAGAGTCTCGTCTCTGCACGCGCTTGCATACAAGTACTACTGGTACACGATGACTACTACTGCTTACTTGACCATGTTCTGGTCATACGGCTGACTACTATGATGACTGAGGGGTGACAAAGCCCCGACATACGCTGACTATGAAGTCCAACCTGTATTACCAACCCCAGGCCCAGACAGGCCTACCACACCTGGGGGTCAAACGCAGTCCCTACATGTCATCAGCGGTTCTCTTGCCCCCGTGCAAGCCACTCTGTGACATTACCCTCGGTTTAGAAATGAGCCGCACCGCGGGTGAGCTGTTCGGGATGGAGGAGAACTTACGGTTTTGTCTCCTCTGAGTAGGGGCTTGTCGTAGAGCTTGCAGAAGAGAGCGTAGCTCTCATATTTGTGGGAGGCGAGCAGGCAGCGGCGGCATTGCTCCTCTTGGTAGCGGAGGGAGTCGATGTGGGCCTGCAGTTCTCGGGCCTCGATGTGAAGTCCTGCGAGGTCAGTAACGGTCTCGTGGTAGCGCTCGAACTCAGCGGCAGTGCCCCAGTCTCCTCCTGGTTCACAGGCTTGATGCAGCATAGCGTCGTACGTGTTGGGGTCAGCGAGGGCATGAAGAACCATTGGGGATACTCCCCCTCTTCGATGATAGTGGCTCGGTTGGGAGCGAAAAGCTCCTGGCGGTAGATGGCTTCCCCTTTACCAGAGGTGCCAAGGCAGTACTGCCCCTCGCGTTTGACGTAGGCCGCGAGGGTGTGGATTGTGTGAGCGCCATCAGTGATGGGAATGAAGAAATCGGGCACTCGCCCTTCGTTCTCCTCATACCCTTCGGGTACCCCCAAATCCTCCTCGTCGGCTGCGATTTGATCGTCCCTCCAGTGCTTGTAAGTGGCTTCCAGGCGAGCCGCGTTCGCTTCACGCTCTGCCAGAGCGTCGGCTCGTCCCTTGAGTACGGCGAGCTGTTCTTTGTTGTGTCGTGACACGTCTTCATTCTTGCACACAACACTCGCCAGTCCCTGGGCGATGAGAACGAGCTGTTCTCTGGTGGGGTTGTTTCCTTCGAGAGCAGCGTGGACGGTTCGTGGGGAGAGCTGAAACTCACTAAACTCGGCCGATGAGGCCACCACTTCCATCGGGACGACGAGGGGTTCGGGCTGCTTGCCGGCAGCGGTTTCAGTGCACGGTGGGATCGGCAGGGGTTCTTCACATCCGCTAGGGCTAGCTGTGATGTAGGAAGGGACGGAGAGGGGCGAAGACATGCTGCGTTTAGTTGCGAAGGGGCGGAAAAATGAGAGGCGGTTGATTTGACCCATGCTGCACGTTTGGGTCCTTTGTACTCGGCCTCTTCATTCGATGGGTGTCGTCGATGATATTGCCTTACCAATGCAGGTGCATGCACTTGGTCAGCGGGTTCCCAGGTGTCGTCAGAAGCTGAGTAACCTTTCCACCGGATGAGGTATTGAAGCTGACGTCGTCTCCCATGGTGCCTGTGATTGATAATTTGCTCCACTTTGTATTCCTCAGCATTATCAATCATTTCTGGTGGGGGTCGTTGGTAATTGGCTCCATGCTCTTCTGTCTCTTTGTAAGGAGTGAGTAAGGAGCTGTGGAACATGTCATGAATGGTCCAGGCCGCTGGCAGTTCTAGTTTGTAAGCCACTGGCGATACTTCCTTTACTACTTCGAAGGGTCCGTGACGCTTAGGCGCGAGCTTGGTGGATGCGTAGGGGAGTGTCAGGTGTTTAGCTTCGAGCCAAACTTGATCCCCTTCTCGATATTGCTTCGGAGGCATTGCTTTGGCGACTTCATTAAGGGCTTTAACTGCCGCTTCTCGATGGGCTTGAGCTCGCTCATGTCTGTTTTCCATGGCTTCGTTGCTCGTGATGGGTATAGGCTCTTCAGCAGCACTGGGGCGATATCCGAGAATGATTTCGTGAGGACTCAACTTGGTTGTGGCGTTGGGCCATCGGTTGTGCACAAACGTTGCGATCGGTAGGAGCTCTTCCCAGTCGTCTTGCCTGGCCGAAGTGTAGAGTCGCAGGTATTGTTCCACCCACTGGTTCTTTCGTTCGGTGAGTCCGTCAGTTTGCGGGTGGAAGGCAGTGCTGATGTTTCGTTCTATTTTCAGCTTCGCGGTGAGGGCCTTTGAGAAGTTGGACGTGAAGCGGGGGTCGCGGTCTGAGATTACTTTTGATGGCACTCCAAACCATGGGAACACGTGTTGGAGGTACAGCTGGGCCACTCCTTCGCCTGTAATAGTAGTCTTGCAGGGAATAAATAGGGCCGCCCTCGAGCAGCCTTGGTCGACAATGGTGAGGATGGCATCCATTCCGTTTGCCTTTGGCAGTTGAGTAACAAGATCCAGGGCGACGATATTAAAAGGACGCATCTGTGGGTCTCCCGGTATGCGGTACATCAGTGTCTTTTTCTTTGTCGTTCGGATCTTGTGTTGCTGGCATTGTGCGCATCCCGCGACATACCTTTCCACCCATGTGTTTAGTCCTGGCCACCAGTAGCGCTGACTGACGAGAGCAGTGGTATTATCTCGTCCTGGGTGCCCTGCTGTAGGTGAGTCGTGAAAGTGAGATAATATGTCGCATCTTAGCTGTAATCCTGCGGGTACTGCTAGGCTCCATCCTCGTACATAACCTTCGGGGATTTTCCAGACGTCTTGTGAGTCGCACCACAATTCCATTTCCGCTTGTTGCTTCTGCTGAGCTTCCTTTACTCGTTGCTGTAGCGTGCTCATTTGCGTCGTTGTAGTGGTGATGAACATGGATGAGGGGAGGAGAGTTAGGTCGGTGTTGTCTTCGGTGCCGTGGTCAGCTCCTGGTGGTCTAGATAGCATGTCGGGTGCGGTGTGGATCTTTCCTGGCACATGCTTGATGACTAAGTTATAGTCCTGGAGCTCGGCGAACCATCTAGCCACGCGTCGATTGACTTTTCGGGGGGCTTTCCAATGCATCAGGTTGGCATGATCTGTGAGGATGGTGACTGGTATTTCGTGGCAGCTACGTGAGGGCGGAAGCGTTTGAGGGCTTTCAGTACTCCTAGGAACTCTCTTTCATAGATGTCATAGTTACGTTCTGTTGGGGTGAATGTGTTAGAGTAGTACGCAATTGGACATAGCATAGGTTTCTGGGTGCGCGGGTTTATTTCTCCCTCCTGCGAGAGTACGGCACCCACACCGTATGCTGAGGCGTCGGTGGCGAGGAAGAATGCCTTGGAGTAGTTGGGTTGGCGGAGGATGGGTTTGCTGCACATTAGCGTCTTCAGGTATTCGAAAGCTTCCTTGCAATCATTAGTCCACCGAACGGGTGTCTTTCGCGTTAGTTGGATCAGAGGGCATGCTATAAGGGAGTAATTGGGTATGAAATATCGATAAAAGCCTGTAAAGCCCAAGAATGCGCGAACGTCTTTGACGGTTTGTGGTTGAGGCCAGTCGGCAACTCCTCGTACTTTCCGGGGTCCATTTGAATCGTGCGTCTTCCAGGATGACTCCCAGGAATTCTACCTTTCGTTGCTCGAAGATGCATTTTTCTGGCTTGAGGTATAGGTCGTATTGTTTTAGTTTGTTTAGGACTTTGTGGGTGCATTCTTCGTGAAACTTGGGGTCATCTTTGTAGCGATGAGGAGGTCATCCATGTAGATGATGAGCCATCCCTGGCCATTTCTTCAGCGAAGATTGCATTCATCATGGTTTGGAAAGTCGCTGGTGAATTCGTCAGCCCGAAGAACATTACAGTGGGTTCGAATAATCCCTGATTAGTGATGAACGCGGCTTTCCATTCGTCTCCCTTTTTGATGCGGACGTTGTTGTACCCCCATCGAATGTCGAATTTTGTGAAGAGCTTTGCTCCCTGGACCTTCGCTATTAGTTCTGGAATCAGTGGGAGGGGGTAGCGGTTGCGAATGGTCCATTCGTTCAGGCGACGATAATCTTGTACTGGCCGTAGCTTTCCGTCTTTCTTTTTGATGAAGAAGAAGGGTGCTGCGTATGGGCTCTTGGAGGGGCATATGTAGCCTTTCTTCTGTTGTTCTTTAATGAACTCCAACAATGCCTTCTGTTCCTCTTGCGTGAGTTGGTATACCTTGCCGGGTATCGAGGATGGGGCTTCTGGTTTTAGTTCGATTGCGTGATCCCAAATGCGTGGTTCGGGGAATCGTTGGGCAGCTTCTTCGCTGAAAATGTGAGCGTGTTTCTGATATTTGGCTGGGATTTCGCCACTTCCCTTGTGTGACCCTGCTTCCTCGGCTAACCTCGATGCCAATGTCTGTCCTTTTTCTTTTGTCGCAGGGATGACGAGTTTGGCCATATGGATGGATCCTTGGATGACTTTGGTTCGTCTTAAGGGAGTCTGGCGTCCCTGTGGGGTGACTCTGCATTTTCCTATTCTCACTTGGGTGGCCATTTTGGTGCGGAGGATAAGGGGTAACTGCTCGCTTTCGATCCACCCTCGTGCCCAGTCGATTCTTGGTTGCGTGCTGCGAACCATGGGTATCCTAGGATGACCTTTTGCTCTCCTAGGTCAGTAAGGAAGAATCGTAACCAAGTCCGTTGACTCCCCGTTTGCATTTCCAAGTCTGTGTAGTGTTCTATATCTCCATTCTTGTTCCTGGTCCCATCTACGTTGTAGACTGGTCTGGGTCTCTCCAGTCGTTTGATGGGGAATCGCATTTCTTTTGCGTACTGCATACTAATGAAATTCTCTGTCGCCCCTGAATCTAGGAGCGCTATTGTCTCGGCCCTCTTTTGGATAGATGGATGAATAAACGTAGCTGCATAGATTTTCGTACAGATAGATACATCCTTTCTGATCCAACTTTCCTAATCCAGGCCGCACGGATTAGGCCTCCGAAAAATTTCCCTCCTTCGCTCCGAGGCGATTCATCAACTCTTCCTGGTCTTCAGACGAAAGCGTCTCCAGCTGTTGGTGAAGATGATCTACTTTCGAGACGTTAGATTCAATCTCGTTGTCTTTGGGTGTCCAGTCGATAAGTTGAGGGTGCGTGTTTGTGCAAGGCTGTTTAGAGGGGCAGGCGCGAGCGAAATGTCCTTGTTGTCCGCAAGTGAAACACGCACCCTGCGCTCCTCTCTGGGCTCTATGGTCGTCTGTTCTTACGACATCCCCCTGGGCAACTCTCGTCCTCGTCCTCGCCAGTTCCCTCTGGGTGCTCTGGCCCGGTCTACATCCATGGGCACTGGTTGGTTGTTCCATGCTCTGGGTGCCGTGGTGGAGTTGTAGGGGGTTTG
Organism: Russula compacta; assembly: GCA_022376555.1. NCBI lineage: Eukaryota > Fungi > Basidiomycota > Agaricomycetes > Russulales > Russulaceae > Russula > Russula compacta. Next base: position 10,482 of record WTXH01000129.1, read on the forward strand.
TCCGAACCCTTGTCATGGTGGTCGAGGATTCAGCGGCTGCTGGGTGCAGTGCTGCCAGTTAGTCTGAAATGGGGGGCGTCTGGTGTTGTTGTTGTTGCTGGACGTGTGTACAGAGCGTCGATGATTCGTTGCGACGCGGTCACGTTGATGGCTTTGGCCTTCATCTGATCATAAGTGTGAACCGCTGTATCCTCCAGCACCTTTTGTCCAACGCTGCGCAGTAGCCTTGTAGAAACAGCTGCATGGTGTTCTGGTCCATTGGGTTATACCCGGCTTCGTGTGCGATACTTTCGAAAGTAGAGATGTACTCATCTATCTCTGGCCATCTCATTTTCAGCTCCTGCAGTCTGATACGTGCCTTCTGCGCCTTTTGCAAGTCGAGGAAGCGGTTTCGAAGTTCTGTACGAACGTTGTCCATACTGCGCGTGCGTCGTCTGCTGGTTGGAGTGTGCTTAGCCAATCTAGTTGTTGTTCCATCCATCGGTTGACTTCGGTTCCTTTGATGCAGGTGAGGGCTATGGCCACTCTCTTGATGAAAGAGGCTAGGGACGGAACATTGTGATTAACGAGGAAGTACGCTCGGAGTTCTCGTAGGAAACTCTCAGCTTTGGCTCGATCTCCTTCAAAGATTGTTGGCAGGGCTCCCATTGGTTTATCATCTGCTTGAATTGGTTGCTGCAGTTGTCCACCTCCTGGGCGCCTCCACCTCCACCTCCTGGTGGTCGCCTCCGGGTGGACCTCCGCCTCCACTGGGCCCCCCACCGCCTCCTCCTGTGGGTGGTCCAGTTCTTCCTCCTGCTTGCGTGGTGGTCATGGCAGTTGCTGCGGTTGACATTGTAGCGATGTTGGTTGGTTCGCTGTTAGGGATAAGTCTGCAAGGGCTGTAATAGCTATTGACAGATCGATGGGCGAGTTTCGAATCTGTTGGTCGAGGGGACTTTCTTCTTCCTCGCTGTCGGAGCCTTCACTCCAGTTGGTAATGGTAGGGGCCTCTTCGTACGTATTTGCTGCCGCTCCTTCGTACCGCCCGTTGTACTGATCAATACGTCATGCTCTTTGGTCAAGAAACGGGGACTCTCCTTCATTTCCCCAGTTAAGAGTGTACCAATGTCGGTTATGCAGATGAACTGCTCTGATCTGCGTTCCCCTACTGGATCGCGTATGCTTGGAATGGAAAGGTCTGGTCTTCCCAGTAGACCGCTGTATTCTGTAATGCTCGTTCCCTATCAATGGGAAGCTGGACGTATTGTCTCCCTTCAGGGGCCGTGGTGATAAAGAAGTCGAGTCTAATGTCACCGGCGTGAGCAGTGACACTTAGACGTCGTCAGTACCCTCGATGCTGATGGAATCATTTGACAACTCAGCGGATATGTCCACTACGTTTGGCGGAAAGTAGCTCTCGCGACTCCCTAACACTCGTTGATAGTACTAGAGTCGGAGTCGACGTTCGGTGTGCCAGCGACGCGGGCACACAAAGGATAAGACACAAGAAGCCTAGGAAAGCAAAACAAGCCACGGCTTTCCTTAGAGACAATAGGCGGAAGTCACTACTCTTTGATAGACAAAGGAGACTCGACTTAGAGTCTCGTCTCTGCACGCGCTCGCGTACAAGTACTACTGGTACACGATGACTACTACTGCTTACTCGACCATGTTCTGGTCATACGGCTGACTACTATGATGACTGAGGGGTGACAAAGCCCCGACATACGCTGACTACGAAGTCCGACCTGTATTACCAACCCCAGGCCCAGACAGGCCTACCACACCTGGGGGTCAAATGCAGTCCCTACATGTCATCAGCGGTTCTCTTGCCCCCGTGCAAGCCGCTCTGTGACAGTGGTCCACGTTCGATGGTCTGGACAGTGCGTCTGCTGCAGTGTTTGTTTTTCCTGGGATATATTCCAGGATATAGTTGTACTCTTAGAGGTCAGCGTGCCATCGGGCGGTTCGTCAATTTAGGTTTCTCGGTGACTTCCAGTATTGGAGGTTGGTGTGGTCGGTTCGGATTATGAACGGTTGTTTTGTCCACCCTAGGTAGTGTCTCCAATGGGCTAGGGCTTTCATGACGGCTAACAGCTCTCATTTGTAGATGTCATAGTTCCATTCTGTGGGTGTGAACATTGCTGAATAGTATGCCACTGGGTGCAAAATGGGTTTGTGTTGTTGGGCCAATGTTGGTGTGAGGTCGTGCTGTCCCTCCTGCAAGAGTACGGTGCCTACGCTGTATGCCAATGCATCGACGTGAAGTGTAAATTGTTTCTCGATGTCTGGTTGGATCAGCACTGGGCTACCGCGCATTCTTGTCTTCAGCTCTTCAAATGCTTTCATCTGTGCTTCCCCCCAGTGCCATGGCGTGGTCTTCTTTGTTAGTTCTAGTAGGGGGCGTGCAATTTTGAGTAGTTCGGGACGAAGTAGCGGTAATAACCCGTGAATCCCAGGAAACTTCTGATTTCGGTTGGGCTCCTTGGTGGGGACCAGTCCGCGATTCCCTGCAGTTTCTTGGGGCTCATTCTGAGATGCCCTTTTCCTACAATGACTCCTAGGTACTCGATCTCCTCCTTTTCAAATTGGCATTTTTCTGGCTTGAGGTAGAGGTCATTTTTCTCTAGTTTGTCTAACATTCGGTGGACATATTCTCGATGCCTGGCCGTGTGCTGTTCTTCCGTTTCATGTGGTCGTTTGGCTGTGTGAATGGCAATGTCGTCCATGTAAACAGAGAGCCAACCCTCTCCTACTTCTTGTCGGAATATGGCGTTCATCATCATTTGGAAGGTTGCCAGGGAGTTGGTGAGGCCAAAGAACATGACTGTGGGTTCAAATAGTCCCTCGTGGGTGAGGAAGGCGGCTTTCCATTCATCTCCTTCTTTGATTCAGATGTTGTTGTAGCCCCATCGCACATCTACCACTGTGAATTTGGTGCATCCACTGAGTCGATCCACAACTTGTGGGATGAGAGGTGAGATGTTCCTGTTTCTCTTTGTCCATTTGTTGACAGGCCAGTAATCCTGTACCGCCTTAGTTTTCCGTCCTTCTTCTTCACAAAGAAGAAGTTAGCTGTGTAGGGCGATTTCGAAATGCAAATGGTTCCCCTTTTCAAATGCTCTTGGACGAACTTGTGCATCTCTGCTTTTTCCTCTTGTGTGAGGGGTAGTAATCGTCCCAGCATGGTGTTGGGTGCCCCAGGTAGTAGCTCGATAGCGTGGTCCCATATGGTCAAGCTGGGCATTCATTGGGAGTCTTCTTCGCTAAACACCTTTCTGTGTTGTCTATACTCGCTGGTATAGTGTTGTTCTGTTCTGGGTTGCTCGCAGCGCCTCCTATTGTTGCCCTTCCTAGGAGGTATGTGTCGGTTCTTTTTCTGAGTGGTTGTGGTACATTCTTTGTTCGAGGTACATATACGCTTTGGCTGCATTCGGGGCTGAGAGGACGATGGGGAGATGGGTGAAGTCAATCCACCCCTTTTTCCAGTCAATTTTGGGCTGGATGGACGCGAACCATGGATACCCAAAAATGGCCTTGTGATCCCCTAAGTCGGAGAGGAAGAACCTTTGGTTCGTGGTTTGCGTCCCTGTTCTGAATTGTAGGTCGGTATAGTATTTGAGACTTCCACTTTTGTTCTCTGTCCCATCAACGTTGAACAATGGTCTCGGGGTTACGAGTCGTTTGATGGGGAGTCGTAGCCATCTGGCATAGTCAAGGCTCATGAAATTTTCGGTGGCCCCTGAGTCTATGAGGGCCACTCCTTCGGCTCTTTTTGCAATTGATCGTGCATAGAATCGGACTGTCATGGATTTCCTTGCTGATATATACACGTCATTGCTATGGATTCGCCTAAGCAGGGCCGATCTGATTAGGCAGAGGGAAAATCCTGTGTGACTCCCATCTCCTTGGCCAGCTTGATCTGGTCATCGAGGGACATTCCCTCCAGCTGTGCTCACATGGTGGCCACTGAGGTTCCCTCTGATGGTTCGGCCATCTGGTAGTCTTGATCTTCTTCCTCTTGGAAGTCGATAAGGTTGGCCTGTCTGGGGCCCTGTTTGTAGGGGTTCCGGGGTTGTTGTCACCTTTCGGGGCAGGCATGGGCGAAGTGCCCTTCTCTACCGCAGTTGAAGCACCGCATTGCTTTGTACCCTGGCGCTGATACGTTTCCCCTTGCGGGTGGTCCTGTCCTTTGTCTCCAATTCCCTTATCCTCTCCAGTTGTTAGGGGTACGGCCTCTAGATAGGTCCATCGGCACCAGGGTGTTGTTCATGGATGGTGGTGCATTTGTTGAGTTGTATTGGGGGCGGTTCCCTGGTTATATCTGGGTTGCCAGTTCCTCTGTTGGAATGGCGGTGGTCTGGGTGGATTGTTGAACCGTTGGAACAGCGACTGTGCTCCTAGGGTCTTCTTCAAGATGCCATCTATGATGGTCTTCCCTTGCGCGATGGTATTGACCTTCTCCTTGAGGTCGTGGTAGTTGAGAGGGATCGGTGGTTTGAGCGTATCATGTAGGAGCAAAGCCGGGATTCCTTGGAGGAAGATGTTGTACGTTTCCTCGTTTCCCAATGTGTATCTGGCCTTCCTTGCCAGGCTTTCGAACCTGGTGATATACTCTCATAGTCAGACCCCTTCATCCGACAATCCCTGATTTCATTCCTGGCCCATTGGGCCGCCTGTGTATCCTGGAACTGTTGGCTGAACTCCAGAAGGAATTGATCCCATAAGGCTGGGATGTTATCTTGGGGCATCTGCAGTCTGTCAATCCATTCGCCCATGTCTCTGACCCATTGGGCCGTATTTTCTCCCTTGATGAGGGTGAGGGTGAAGGCAATTTTCTTGAAGGGGGAGTTGTATCCTGCTACGTTCGCATTTAAGCGCAGATATCCTTTTACTTCTTCAATGAAGTCGTCAGCTTTTGACCTGTCTCCCATGAAGACTTGTGGGAGTGCTCCCATGGTCTTCACGTCGGCGGCTGCTGCCACCGGTACTTGGGGTGCATTCAGGTCTGGTCCTCCTCCTGGTCCTCCTCCTGGTCCTCCTGGCCCTCCTGGTCCTCCTGGTCCTCCTCCGGACCCTCCTGGTGGTCCCGACCTTTTGAGGACCTGTCTGAGGACATTCTGGATATGCTGTGGTGCATTGTGGGTGTTTGTAGATGGTTGTGCGGCAACAGCTGTTGTCACCGGCGAGAGCAGTGACACTTAGACGTCGTTAGTATCCCGTGGTTCAGATGAAACCTCGGATAACTCAGCAGACGCGCCCACTACCGCTGGTGGGAAATAACTATTGTCGCTGCCTAGCGACTCGTTGATGGTACTAGAGCTAGAGTCGACGTTAGGTGTGCCCGCTACTTGAGGGCCCAGAGAAGAAGACACAGAAGACTAAGGAAAGCGAAACAAGCCACAGCTTTCCTAGAGACAATGAAACGAAGTCACTACTCTTTGTTTGTGAGACAAGGAGACTCGACTTAGAGTCTCGTCTCTCTGCGCGCGCGCGCATATGTACTACTGTACACGTGACTACTACTACTACTTCGACCGTTTTCCGGTCATACGGCTACTTTGGTTGCTTACCGAGGGGCTGACAAAGCTGACATACATGCTGACTACGAGTCCGACCTGTATTACCAACCCCAGGCCTAGACAGGCCTACCACGCCTGGGGGTCAAACGCGACTTCTACATGTCATCAGCGGTTCTCTTGCCCCTTGCAAGCCGCTCCGTGACATTACCCTCGGTCTAGAAACGAGCCGCACCGCGGCGAGAGCTGTGGGGGATGGAGGAGAACTTACGATTTTTGTCTCCTCGTAGTAAGGGCTCGTCACGTAGCTTGCGGAAGAGAGCGTAGCTCTCGTATTTGTGGGACGCGAGGAGGCGACGACGGCATGCTCCTCTTGATAGTGGAGCGAGTCGATGTGTGCCTGGAGTTCTCGGGCCTCGATGTGAAGCCCGTTGAGGTCAGTGACGGTCTCGTGATAGCGCTGAAACTCAGCTGCGGTCCCCCAATCTCCTCCTGGCTCGACTGCTTGACGCAGCATGGCGTCGTAAGTGTGGGGATCGGTGAGGGCGTCGAAGAACCATTGGGGGTACTCCCCCTCTTCGATGATCGTAGCACGGTTGGGGGCGAAGAGTTCTTGGCGATAGACCGCCTCTCCCTTGCCCGAAGTGCCGAGGCAGTACTGTCCCTCGCGCTTGACGTAAGCCGCGAGGGTGTGCATGGTGTATGCGCCGTCAGTGATTGGAATGAAGAAATCGGGCACTCGCCCTTCGTTCTCCTCATACCCTTCGGGTACCCCCAGATCCTCCTCGTCGGCTGCGAGTTGGTCGTCTCTCCAGTGTTTGTAGGTTGCTTCCAGGCGAGCCGCGTTCGCCTCACGCTCTGCCAGAGCGTCGGATCGTCCTTTGAGTACGGCAAGCTGGTCTCTGTTCTGCTTTGAGACCTCTTCATTCTTGCGCACAACGCTTGCCAGTCCCTGGGCGATGAGGACGAGTTGCTCTTTGGTGGGGCTGTTCCCTTCGAGAGCAGCGTGGACTGTCCGTGGAGAGAGCTGAAACTCACTGAATTCAGCCGACGAGGCCACCACCTCCATCGGGACGACGAGGGGTTCTGGCTGCTTGCCGGTGGCGGACTGGGTGCGCGGAGGGATGGGCAAGGGCTCTTCACATCCGCTGGGGCTGGCTGTGATGTAGGAAGGGACTGAGAGGGGGGAAGACATGCTGTTCTTAGTTGCGAAGGGACGGAAGAGTGAGAGGCGGTTGATTTGACCCATGCTGCACGTTTGGGCCCTTTGTACTCGGTCCTTTCAGTTATTGGGCGTCGTCGGTGGTACTGCTTTACTAATGCCGGCGCGTGTACTTGGTCAGCCGGCTCCCAGGTGTCGTCAGAGGCTGAGTAACCTTTCCAGCGGATGAGGTATTGAAGCTGACGTCGCTTCCCATGGTACCTATGATTGATAATCTGATCCACTTCGTATTCCTCAGCATTATCAATCATTTCTGGTGGCGGTCGTTGGTAATTGATTCCATGCTCCTCGGTCTCTTTGTAATGGGTGAGTAAGGAGCTGTGAAATACGTCATGGATGGTCCAGGCTGCCGGCAGTTGTAGTTTGTAAGCCACTGGCGAGACTTCCTTCAAGATTTTGAAGGGTCCGTGGCGTTTGGGCGCGAGTTTGACGGACGCGTAGGGGAGGGACAGGTGCTTTGCTTCGAGCCATACTTGGTCCCCTTCTTGGTATTGCGTCGGGGGCGTCGCTTTTGCTACCTCGTTGAGGGCTCGAACCGCAGCTTCTCGATGGGCTTTAGCGCATTCGTGTCTGTTTCCATTGCTTCGTTGCTCGTGATAGGTATAGGTTCTTCAGCAGCACTGGGGCGGTATCCGAGGATGACTCATGAGGACTCAACTTGGTTGTGGCGTTGGGCCATCGGTTGTGCACGAACGTTGCTATCGGCAGGAGTTCTTCCCAGTCGTCTTGTCTGGCCGAGGTGTAGAGTCGAAGGTATTGCTCCACCCACTGGTTCTTTCGTTCGGTGAGTCCATCGGTTTGTGGGTGGAAGGCTGTGCTGATATTTCGCTCTATCTTCAGTTTAGTGGTGAGAGCCTTGGAGAAATTGGAGGTGAAGCGAGGGTCGCGGTCTGAGATCACTTTTGAAGGTACTCCGAACCATGGAAATACGTTTTGAAGATATAATTGAGCTACTCCTTCTCCAGTGATGGTCGTTTTGCATGGGATAAACAAGGCGGCTCTAGAACATCCCTGGTCGACTATGGTGAGAATGGCGTCCATTCCATTGGCTTTCGGCAATTGAGTGATGAGATCTAGGGCAATGATATTGAAAGGACGCATCTGTGGATCTCCCGGTATGCGGTACAACGGTGTTTTCCTTTTTGTTGTCCTAATTTTGTGCTGTTGGCATTGAGCGCATCCCGCGACATATCTTTCCACCCATGTGTTTAGCCCTGGCCACCAATAGTGTTGACTGACGAGTGCGATGGTATTATCTCGGCCTGGGTGTCCTGCAGTGGGTGAGTCGTGGAAGTGTGACAGTATGTCGCGTCTTAGCTGTAATCCTGCTGGCACCGCTAAGCTCCATCCTCGTACATAACCTTTGGGAATTTTCGGACGTCTTGTAAGTCGCACCATAGCTCCATTTCTGCTTGTTGTTTTCGCTGAGCTTCGTGTACTCGTTGTTTCAGGGAGTCCATTTGCGTCGATGTAGTGGTGATGAACATAGGGGAAGGGAGAAGAGTTAGGTCCATGTTGTCCTCGGTGCTGTGATCAGCTCCTGGTGGTCTAGATAACATGTCAGGGGCGGTATGGATTTTTCCTGGCACGTGCTTGATGACTAGGTTATAGTCTTGGAGTTCTGCGAACCATCTGGCCACTCGTCGGTTGACTTTTCGAGGGGCTTTCCAATACGTCAGGTTAGCGTGATCAGTGAGGATTGTGACGGGTATTTCCGTGGCTGCTAGTGAGGGCGGAAGCGTTTGAGGGCTTTCAAGACTCCTAGGAATTCTCTCTCATAGATATCGTAGTTGCGTTCTGTCGGGGTAAAGTGTTAGAGTAGTATGCAACTGGACACAACATGGGTTTTTGTGTGCGTGGGTTAGTTTCTCCCTCCTGTGAGAGTACGGCGCCCACGCCGTATGCCGAGGCGTCTGTGGCGAGAAAGAATGCTTTGGTGTAGTCAGGTTGACGGAGGATAGGTTTGTTGCACATCAACGTCTTCAGGCGTTCGAGGGCTTCTTTGCAGTCACGATCCCATTTGAACGGAGTGTCCTTGCGTGTTAGTTGGATGAGAGGACGCGCTATAAGGGAGTAATTGGGTATGAAATATCGATAGAACCCTGTGAAACCTAAGAACGCTCGGACGTCCTTGACTGTTTGTGGTTGAGGCCAATCTGCAACGCCTTTGACTTTCGCTGGGTCCATTTGGACTGTACCATTTTCTAGGATGACTCCCAGGAATTCTACCTTTCGCTGTTCGAAGATGCACTTCTCTGGTTTGAGGTATAGGTCGTATTGTTTTAATTTGTTCAGGACTTATGAGTGCATTCTTCGTGGAATTTAGGGTCGTCTTTTGTGGCGATAAGGAGATCGTCCATATATACAATGAGCCATCCTTGCGCTATTTCTTCGGCGAAGATTGCATTCATCATGGTTTGGAAGGTCGCTGGGGAGTTTGTCAGTCCGAAGAACATTACTGTCGGTTCGAATAGCCCTTGGTTAGTGATAAATGCGGCTTTCCATTCGTCTCCTTTCTTGATGCGGACATTGTTGTACCCCCATCTAATGTCGAACTTTGTGAAGAGCTTTGCTCCCTGAACTTTCGCTATCAATTCAGGGATTAATGGGAGAGGGTAGCGATTGCGAATAGTCCACTCATTTAAGCGTCTATAGTCTTGTACCGGGCGTAGTTTCCCGTCTTTCTTCTTGATGAAGAAGAATGGTGCTGCATAAGGACTCTTTGAGGGGCGTATGTAACCTTTCTTTTGTTGTTCCTTGACGAAGTCCAGCAGCGCTTTCTGTTCTTCTTGCGTAAGTTGATACACCTTGCCCGGTATCGATGACGTGCTCTGGTTTAATTCGATTGCGTGATCCCAGATGCGTGGTTCTGGGAATCGTTGAGCGGCCTCTTCGCTAAAACATGAGCGTGCTCCTGATATTTGTGTGGTATTTCGCCGCTCCCTTTGTGCGATCCTGCTTCTTCAGCGAGTTTCGATGCTAAGGTTTGCCCTTTCCCTTTTGTTGCGGGGATGATGATCTTGGCCACATGAATGGGTTTTGGCGTGTATTTGGCTAGTTTTGGGGGCGTTCCGCGACCTTGTGGGGTGATTCTGCATTTCCCTATTCGCACTTGGGTCGCCAGCTTAGTTCTGAGGATAAGGGGCAATTGAGTACTTTCAAGCCATCCTCTTGCCCAATCGATCTTTGGTTGCGTTGCTGCGAACCATGGGTATCCGAGAATAATCTTTTGCTCTCCCAAGTCAGTGAGAAAGAATCGCAGCCAGGTCTTTTGACTTCCCGTCTGCATTTCCAAGTCTGTGTAGTGTTCTATGTCTCCATTTTTATTTCTCGTCCCGTCTACATTATAGACTGGCCTCGGTCTTTCCAGTCGTTTGATGGGGAAGCGCATTTCTTTTGCGTACTGCATGTTGATGAAGTTTTCGGTTGCTCCTGAGTCTAGGAGCGCAATTGTTTCGGCCCTCTTTTTGGATAGATGGATGAATAAACGTAACTGCATGGATTTTCGTACGGAAAGATACATCCTATCTGATCCAGTTCTCCTAATCCAGGCCGCACGGATTAGGCTTCCGAAAAATTTCCCTCTTTCGCCCCGAGACGATTCATCAACTCCTCTTGATCTTCTTGTGAGAGCGTTTCGAGTTGTTGGTGGAGATGATCCACTTTCGTAGTGCTGGACTCAATTTCGTTGTCTTCTGGAGTCCAGTCGATGAGTTGGGCCGTGCGCGTATTCACGCGGTTCTGCTTGGTGGGACAGGCGCGAGCGAAGTGTCCTTGTTGTCCACAGGTGAAACACGCACCCTGTGCTCCTCTTTGGGTCCTATGGTCGTCTGCTCGTACGACGCTCCCCCGAGTTTGTCCTCCACCTCGCCCTCGCCAATTTCCTCGGGGTGCTCTTGTTCGATCTACGTCCATGGGCACTGGCTGATTGTTCCAGGCTCTGGGCGCTGTGGTGGAGTTGTAGGGGGTTTGCCCGAATCCTTGTCGGGGTGATTGGGGTTCTGCGGTCGTTGGGTACGGTATTGCCAATTGTTCTGGAAAGGGGTGCGCCTGGTGTTGTTGGTGTTGTTAGGGCGAGTGTACAGGGCATCGATTATTCGCTGCGATGCGGTTACGTTGATGGCTTTGGCCTTCATTTGATCGTAGGTGTTGACGGTTGTGTCTTCCAGCACCTTTTGTCCAACGCTACGTGGTAACCCTGCAGGAACAACTGCATGGTATTCTGATCCATCGGGTTGTAGCCAGCCTCATGCGCTATACTTTCGAAAGTGGAGATGTACTCATCTATCTCGGGCCATCTCATCTTTAACTCCTGCAGTTTGATGCGCGCTTTCTGTGCTTTTTGCGAATCGAGGAAACGGTTTTCAAAATTTTGCACAAACGTTGTCCACACCGCGCGTGCGTCATCCGCCGGTTGGAGCGTCCCTAGCCAATCCAGTTGTTGTTCTGTCCATCGATTGACCTCCGTCCCTTTGATACACGTGAGGGCTATGGCCACTCGCTTGATGAACGATGCTAGTGATGGGACATTGTGGTTAACGAGAAAGTATGCTCTGAGTTCTCGTAGGAAGCTCTCAGCTTTAGCTCGATCCCCTTCGAAGATCGTTGGCAGGGCTCCCATTGGTTTATCGTCAGCTTGAATCGGCTGTTGCGGTTGTCCGCCTCCTGGTGCGCCTCCTCCTCCTCCACCTGGTGGTCCGCCTCCTGGAGGACCTCCGCCTCCACTTGGTCCTCCGCCTCCACCTCCGGTGGGTGGTCCCGTCCTTCCTCCTGCTTGAGTTGTGGTTACTGCGGTTGCTGCTGTTGACATGGTGGTTATGATGGCTGGTTCGGCGGTTAGCGATAGGTCCGCGAGGGCGGTGATAGCTGCTGATAAGTCGACTGGTGAGTGTCGAATTTGTTGGTCGAGGAGGTCTTCTTCTTCCTCGCTGTCTGATCCTTCGGCCCAGTCCTTGATGGTGGGCGCTTCTTCGTACGTGTTTACTGCTGTCCCTTCGTGTCGTCCGTTATATTGATCAACTCGTCGCGCTCTTTGGTCAAGGAATGGGGACTCTCCTTCGTTTCCCCAGTTGAGGGTGTACCAATGCCCGTTATGCAGATGGACTGCTCTGATTTGCGTTCCTCCTACTCGGATCGCGTATGCGTGGAAGGGAAAGGTTTGGTCTTCCCAGTAGACTGCGGTATTTTGCAGTGCTCGTTCCCTGTCGATGGGAAGCTGTACGTATTGTCTCTCTTCAGGGGCCGTGGTGGTAAAGAAGTCGAGTCTAATGTCACCGGCGAGAGCAGTGACACTTAGACGTCGTTAGTATCCCGTGGTTCAGATGAAACCTCGGATAACTCAGCAGACGCGCCCACTACGCTGGTGGGAAATAACTATTGTCGCTGCCTAGCGACTCGTTGATGGTACTAGAGCTAGAGTCGACGTTAGGTGTGCCCGCTACTTGAGGGGCCCAGAGAAGAAGACACAGAAGACTAAGGAAAGCGAAACAAGCCACAGCTTTCCTAGAGACAATGAAACGAAGTCACTACTCTTTGTTTGTGAGACAAGGAGACTCGACTTAGAGTCTCGTCTCTCTGCGCGCGCGCGCATATGTACTACTGTACACGTGACTACTACTACTACTTCGACCGTTTTCCGGTCATACGGCTACTTTGGTTGCTTACCGAGGGGCTGACAAAGCTGACATACATGCTGACTACGAGTCCGACCTGTATTACCAACCCCAGGCCTAGACAGGCCTACCACGCCTGGGGGTCAAACGCGACTTCTACATGTCATCAGCGGTTCTCTTGCCCCCTTGTAAGCCGCTCCGTGACAGCTGTGGCCGTGGTAGTTTGTGTCAACATGGCTTGTGAAAGGCTAGGGATCCTAGCTTCTGCTGGTAAGGCGTTGGTTGGTATTCCCTGAAGTGGAGTGAGGGTTCTAGTGGGAAACACTGGTGCTTTTTCTTCCACCAGCGTGATCTTGATCTTGTTGAAGGCGTCGTCAATTTCTTTGACTGCCTTGTCTGACTCTGTATCTGAGATGGCTTCGGGCTCTTCTAGTTCTTCGTCAAGAAGCTCGTCGGCTTCTAATCCCTCAGTGTCGTACTCGTGTAGTTGTGGGACCGCCGCTCCTAGAGTGTATCGTCCTCTGTCCCAATGGACTTCTTTCCACTTATTGTCATGAATGCACACCAGCTTTGGGTTGGTTGGCGCTTTGCCTCTTGCTGTGACGATGATCTGTACATCCCGGTCTGTGGGATTGGCTGGGTGTTCTTTGGAGATGTACCGAACCCTGTGGTTCCTTCTGCCTTCAGTGGCGTCTACCCAATCAAGGGTCGTAGTCTGCAGTGTTCCTTCTGAACTGCTAGCCGTATTGAAAAACAAGTTGAGTCTAATGTCACCGCCAAGGGTTTGACAGCAACAATAGACACACTAAGTTGATAAGCTAGGACTCGACGTGTCCTAGAAGATGTATAGAGAGGAAGCCGACCTGCAAGTCAATATTGACACCCGGGTTACCGCTTGCTGAGCTTCGACTCAGTAGCCACCCTGAATGAAGTAGAACACTGCTAGTATTGAGACAAGAGACTCAACTTGCCTCTACCAGGCATAATGAGTCCCCTAGATATAGTACATAGTACTTGAGGGCAGGCCTAGGGCCTGAGGGGCAGTGCGGCTACCTATTTATACCTGAAACACAAGAACAACAATAACAGCCAGTAGCAAAGGGAGCTCAAGAAAATCACAAGCTGATGTACATGAAATGGGGCACGAACTTGAAACGGGGTCGAAACACTCTATTTGGCTGGTTCCACAACTTACAGGGGCACGATGGTGTTGAACCATCACCCCAGGCCGGTTACAATACGCCCCTCGAAAAGCCCTTATGCAGCACCCTTCTTCTTCATCAAGAAAAAAGACGGGAAACTGCACCCAGTACAAGACTATCGGCACCTAAATGAGTGGACTATTTGCAACCGTTACCCCCTCCCACTGATTCCAGAACTAATAGCGAAGGTCCAGGGGGCAAAACTCTTCACAAAGTTCGATATCCGATGGGGGTATAACAATGTTCGCATCAAAAAGGGAGACGAATGGAAAGCCGTGTTCATCACCAATCAGGGATTATTTGAACCAACTGTAATGTTCTTTGGATTGACAAACTCCCCAGCAACCTTCCAAACCATGATGAACGTGATCTTTGCTGAAGAAATGGCGCAAGGGTGGCTCATCATATATATGGACGATCTCCTTATCGCCACAAAAGACGACCCCAAGTTCCACAAAGAATGCACCCACAAAGTCCTGGACAAATTAAGACAATACGACCTATACCTCAAACCAGAGAAGTGCATCTTTGAACAGCAAAAGGTAGAGTTCTTAGGAGTCATCCTAGAGGACGGCACAGTCCAGATGGACCCCGCCAAAGTCTGAGGCGTTGCGGATTGGCCTCAACCACAAACAGTCAAAGACGTCCGCGCATTTCTAGGCTTCACAGGGTTTTACCGATACTTCATACCCAATTACTCCCTTATAGCATGCCCCCTCATCCAACTGACACGAAAGGACACCCCGTTCAGATGGGACCACAACTGCAAGGAAGCCCTTGAATGCCTAAAGACACTGATGTGTAGCAAGCCCATCCTCCGCCAACCCGATTACTCTAAGGCATTCTTTCTCGCCACAGATGCCTCAGCATATGGTGTGGGCGCCGTACTCTCACAGGAGGGAGAAATTAACCCACGCACCCAGAAACCCATGCTATGTCCGGTTGCATACTACTCTAACACCTTTACCCCAACAGAACGCAACTATGACATCTATGAAAGAGAATTTCTAGGGGTCCTGAAAGCCCTCAAACGTTTCCGTCCTCATGTAGCAGCCACAGAAACACCGGTCACTATCCTCACCGATCATGCCAACTTGACATACTGGAAAGCCCCTCGAAAGGTCAATTGACGCGTGGCTAGATGGTTCGCAGAGCTTCAGGACTACAATCTAGTCATCAAGCACTGCCAGGAAAAATTCACACCGCTCCCGACATGCTGTCTAGACCACCAGGAGTTGATCATGGCACCAAAGACAATGCGAACCTAACCCTCCTTCCTCCACCCATGTTTATTGCCACCGCACCTATACGAACAGACCCTCTCGAGCAACGAGTAAAAGAAGCTCAACGAAAGCAACGAGCAGAGATGGAACTATGGTGCGATTCGCAAGACATATGGAAAATCCCTGAAGGCTACGTAAGAGGGTGGAGATTAGTGGTGCCAGCAGGATTACAGCTAAGATGCGACATATTATCCCACTTTCACGACTCACCCACAGCAGGACACCCGGGTCAAGACAATACCATCACCCTCATCAACCAACATTATTGGTGGCCGGACTGAACACATGGGTGGAAAGATATGTCGCGGGATGTGCACAATGCCAACAACACAAAATTCAGATGACAAAGAAAAAAGTACTGCTGTATGCATACCAGGGGACCCACAGATGCGTCCCTTTAACATCATCGCCCTAGATCTCATCACTCAATTGCCTAAAGCCAATGGAATGGATGCCATCCTCACCATCATTGATCAAGGATGTTCCAGAGCTGCCTTGTTTGTCCCTGCAAAACGACAATTACAGGTGAAGGGGTAGCCCAACTATACCTCCAACACTTATTCCTGTGGTTCGGGGTGCCGTCAAAAGTGATCTCCGACCATGACCCCTGCTTCACGTCCAACTTCTCCAAAGCTCTCACCACTAAGCTGAAGATAGAACAAAACATCAGTACAGCCTTCCACCCACAAACCAATGGACTCACCGAATAAAAGAACCAGTGGGTGGAGCAATATCTTTGACTCTACACCTCGGCCAGGCAAGATGACTGGGAAGAGCTCTTACCGATCGCATGTTCATACACAATCGATGGCCCAATGCCACGACCAAGCTAAGTCCCCATGAAGTCATCCTTGGATATCGCCCCAGTGCTGCTGAAGAACCCATACCCATCACCAGTAACAAAGCAATGGAAGACAGACATGAATGCACCAAAGCACACCAAGAAGCAGCAGTTCAAGCCCTCAATGAAGTCGCCAAAGCAACTCCCCCTGCGCAATATCAAGAAGGGGAGCAAGTTTGGCTCGAAGCAAAACACCTGTCGCTCCCCTACGCGTCTGTCAAACTCGTGCCCAAATGCCACAGGCCCTTCAAGGTGCTGAAAGAAATCTCACCGGTGGCTTACAAACTGCAGCTGCCGGCAGCCTGGACCATCCATGACGTGTTCCACAGCTCCTTACTCACCCATTATAAAGAAACTGAAGAGCACAGGATCAATTACCAACGACCACCACCAGAAATGATTGATAATGCTGAGGAATACGAAGTGGATCAAATTATCAATCACAGGCACCATGGGAAACAGCGTCAGCTCCAATATCTCATCCAGTGGAAGGGTTACTCAGCCTCTGACAACACCTGGGAACCCGCTGACCAAGTGCACGCCCCAGTCTTGGTAAGACAGTACCACCGACGACACCCATCAAATGAAGGGATCGAGTACAAAGGACCCAAACGTGTGACATGGGTCAGATCAACCGCCTCTCACTTTTTCGCCCATTCACAACAAAAAGCAGCATGTCTTCACCCCTCTCCATTCCATCTTACATCACGGCCAGCCCCAGTGGATGTGAAGAGCCCCTGCCAATCCCACCACACACACAAACCGCCCCAGCAAGCAGCCGGAGCCCCTCATCGTCCCCATGGAAGTGGTGGCCTCGTCCGCCGAATTCAGTGAGTTCCAACTATCTCCACAGACTGTCCACGCTGCTCTCGAAGGGAACAGCCCCACCAAAGAGCAACTCGTCCTCATCGCCCAAGGCTTGGCAAGCGTTGTGCGAAAGAACGAAGAAGTATCAAGGCACAACAGGGAGCAACTCGTGACACTCGAAGGACGATCTGACACTCTGGCAGAGCGTGAGGCAAACGCAGCTCATCTGGAAGCCACTTACAAACACTGGAGAGACGACCAGCTCGCAGCCAACGAGGAAGATTTGGGGGTACCCGAAGGGTATGAAGAGAACAAAGGGCAAGTGCCCGATTTCTTCATTCCAATCACTGACGGAGCTTACACCATGCATACCCTTGTGGTGTATGTCAAACACGAGGGGCAGTACTGTCTCGGCACCTCCAGAAAAGGGGAAGCCGTCTATTGTCACAAGCTCTTTGCTCCCAACCACGCCACTATCATTGAAGAAGGGGAATACCCTCAATGGTTCTTTGACGCCCTCACTGACCCTAACACCTACGACGCTATGCTGTGTCAAGCCGTCGAGCCAGGAGGGGACTGGGGGACTGCAGCTGAGTTCCAACGCTACCACAAGACCATCACTGATCTCACCGGGCTCCATATCGAAGCCCGAGAACTACAGGGCCAAATCGACTCCCTCCGCTACCAGGAGGAGCAATGCCATTGCCGCCTCCTCACCTCTCACAAATACGAGAGCTATGCTCTCTTTTGCAAATTACAGGACGAGCCCTTACTCAAGGGGGACAAACAACGTAAGTTCTCCTCTATCCCGCACAGCTCACATCGCGGCGCGGCTCATTTCTAAACCAAGGGTAATGTCACAGAGTGGCTTGCATGAGGGCAAGAGAACTGCTGATGGCATATGAGGATCAGGTTTGACCCCCAGGTGTGGTAGGCCTGTCTAGGCCTGGGGTTGGTAATACAGGTCGGACTCGTAGTCAGCATGTGTCATGGAGCTTCGTCAGCCCCTCAGTCAGCAATCAGTTAGCCGTATGACCGGAAAACAGTGAGTAGTAGTAGTAGTCAGCATGTACCAGTAGTATTTGTATGTGTGTGCGTGCAGAGACGAGACTCTAAGTCAAGTCTCCTTGTCCAACAAGAAGTAGTGACTGTTACACTATTGCCTCAGGGGAAGCCTGGCTTGTTTCGCTTTCCTGAGTCTTTTGTGCTTTCTCCTCTGTGTACCACACGTTGCTGGTACTCTGAACATTGACTCCAGCTCTAGTACAATCAATGAGTCGCTAGGGAGCGACCATAGCCACTTCCCACCTGCGATAGTGGGCACATGGCTGAGTCATCTGCAACCTCACTTGAAACCAGAGGTACTGATGACGTCTAAGTGTCACTGCTCTCGCCGGTGACATCTTCGCTGATCCTGATGTACATGATCTATCTAATGGATTGCAAACACATATTGATGTATCCACCAGGAGTGGGCAGACCTTTTCTGTGGCACCTTCATCCTTCAAACTTTTGCAGCACATATGAACACTATCTCTGGATCTGTCAAAGTCAGTGCCTTGGGAAACCCAAGAGAACCTAGTCAGTTACCAAGTACTGGTCTTGGGATATCAGCGGTGGCAGTATGTCTTAGTTTCTTCTGAAGTTCTGGCACTGATGTCAAAATAGGTTGAATGGGCTCTGACGCTCTGGAAAACAGGTGCAATCACCATTGACACAGTAGAAACCAGCCGTTCAACCAATAAGGCCATTGCCCTCAAATCAATGCTTAACAAATCAACAGGGAAAATATCTTTGGGCGTCCTAACTTTCAACAAAGCCAACTGGGGTGCAGCAAGCCATGCATATACACAATCCACACAGGAGATGGACCCTTATTGCCTGATCGAAATCATGGAGTTGGTGAATAAGTTCGTCAAAGCCAAGTCATCTCACCGCAATTGTGAGCCCGCCATCATCAGCATGGACTTGAATGATGTTCATGCAAGACTTGTTGACAAGCGCAAGTGTGAGTGAATTTTATATTCTCTTTTGATGTTGCTAATACATATACTTTGCCACTAGAATCAATACCTCGCACTTCTACATGCTCAACAAATGGACATGTTTCCCAGCAATTTGTATATTCTCACCAATTTTATTGGAACCATACTTATCCTTTGAGGACTACTTATTTTGGTGCTGAATATGTTCTTAATTTCATGCTTAAAATCATCTTAGTATTTCAATAAGTTCCTTAAGAGCCAGTTTAAGGATAAGAATTATGGTTTCTCTCAAGTTCAATAAGTTCCTTAAGACAGTTTAAGGAGACATTAAGGAAATGGATTAACTTAAAAAATGAAAATCTATCTTAAATATCAATGCCTTATATGTCTCCTTAAATGTACTTAAAAGCGGTTTAAGTACATTTAAGTTGCTTTAAGATTTTTTCCGTTTTCCTGATGTGAATGACCTTAATCCACGACATGTATATGTGTATGTATGCCTCATGTTGCTAGTTGTGCGCGGAATGGCCGTAGAACAACCAGTTAAATGAGCCTGTGGTCACAATGTCTTAAAGATGCCTGCCCATCGTTCCAGTGGCTGTTTGAAACCTCGTCATGTCATTGACAGTTGCTGTCAAAAAAGGGCGCAAACAAGACACCTTGTCAAACTTCGAGTCAATCAGGTGTCCTGGTGGCCGTGACTAGCATGGACAACCGCTCACTCCTAAAGATGAGGGTTGCTTTGGGCCAATGCAATTCCAGACTCTTTTCTCGCTCGGATTAAGTCTGACAAACAATGAATAACTCCAGATAGCGCATTTGTTTTTTAAAAGCATTTTGATTATCAAGAAACAGAACCACACTTTTGACTGCAAAAACGGATTGAAAGGGCGCCATATCTTATGGAGGCCTTAAACTTCAGAGCATTTCGTTCAAATCCTGGTAGATAGCAAGCACAGCTCAGCAACCGAACCCGTAAGTTACGGAAAAGTTTGAGGAACGCACGGCAGAGGAATAAGGTGGAACGAGATAGACTCGTTGTGTCCAAATACCTTCGCATCCAGGTCCAAATAGAGCCATTTATTTTTCAGATAAAACTTGGCCGATCCACTGAGGACGTGGTTGAGGGCAAAAGACACCTTGACGCCTTCCTTGAGATTTCCATTCACCCCCGCAATTTGGTGCGTTCCAATGATCGGAATGTGGACAGAAAATGTGGCGTCAATCTTAAGCGTAGATAGATCGACGTAACCATTGAGCTGATGACGAGATAAATCAGCGGTCATTTAACTCGATAGTTACTTGGGAAACTGACAATCCAGGTGACCCCAAAGTAATTCCACTGAGTGTTAAAGTTATGCCGACCTGCAGCTGCGGAAGCGGAAGGGGCACTGCCGAAGACGGGAGGGCCGCTAATGGCATAGACGTGGACTTCCTTGCCGGTCTTCTCGTCTTTGGCTAGATTGTGGTGATCACCGACCAAGTCAGGGATACCTGTATGGTCATCTCATCAGCGTCGGCATGACAAAAGCTAGATGGCCTATGCCCCCTACTGGCAGTGTGAGTGAGAGTGGGTGGAAGGCTCGTCATACTGATTGCTTTGCGAGTGTAAAAGTGGTGTATGTGATGGGGGGCTCTTGCTGGCCCTGCCCCCCCGTATTTATCCTCAAAACGTATTTGTGAGCCAAACAACACGAAAGCCCGGGCACAATTATACCTACCCATGTCATGCCCTTCACAGCCCTTCCGCGTCAATGAACGGGGGTAAGGCAGGTGCGGGTCTTCATTTCTGATAACCGTTCAAACCTCCGAAGAGCCCAGATCCAGATCTCCTACTTTCCCCTTCAACGTGACTGAATCTGGCATAACTCTGCGCAGTCTGCGGGGCAGCGAGGAGAATCAAGGCACGACACGGTGCCATGTACTAGTACGTTCGCTTTCTCGTTTCCTTTATAGTGTTGCAGTCCCAGTAGAAGGTAACGCACAAGCAGAAATATTTTTTGCCAGTATGACGCCAGGGGTGGGGCGACTTTCCAAGCAATTCTTGCTGCCCACGATGCGGAAGCGAGAGCCAAAAAGCCTGGAGGGCTAGTGCTGGAGTGCCACGTTCGCAGGCGTGGTGACCCTTGGGTATAGTTCTTTTAGAAGAGGAATATTAGAAACTGAAGGAGCCTGAAATTCCAGTGTAACGACCTGAACACTATAGTTTGCTGTTAAAGCCACTCGTGCAATACTACGAGAAGATCCCGAGTAGGATGAGGCTTCGGCACTGTATATAGAGGTAAGAATTACGAGTGGAAAGAGGTAATGGTCGGTTACTTGATTATGGTAACCGAGATACCCGGTCGAATTTCGTTTGAATTTTGTTGTTTTTGTATCGTTTTGTAAGCCGGAGCTTACCACTGGGCCAGTGCATAGGACTGGAGTCCAAAATGTATGGAAAGCGAGATTGAGCGTGAGCGCTACGGAGCTGAACCTGGACGGCTTATTCATTTTTTGAATCCACAGTACTGTATCAGTATAACTCGCACCGTGAATTGATGAATAATCGAGTGTATGCACATTACAGAGATGCGCGCGGGTTTTGAGTACACCCCCATTTGGTTGGGTCGTTCTGTGTACATACAGTACACATGGTGAGATAGTTCTCATTAAGTGGATGAACAAATCACATTAGCCGGAGACTTATAGTGAGCCGAAACTTCTCAATACTGTACTCGAATGTGAGCTGCCATGTAATTTCCCAGGCACCAGCACTCAAAAATGTCTTTCCCGTATTTTATTGTAGCGGCTTACTTTCACCCTCCACAAAAACCAATAGGTAACTGTTCATTGAGATGGCCTTTTGGAACGGCACTCTCGACACGTTTACGTTTGTTTGTTGGAATCGTTCGGTTGTTACACCCATCTGACACGTGACCTGGGGCCTGGGGAATGGAAACGTAGAGGATCTACAAGGACTCTCAAGGACTCTCTTCTACAATCTTAGGCACATGAATGTCGTGTATCCGCAGCCCGATATTGATTCAGTTTCTCATGTCAAGTCAAAACAGCAAAATTGGGAAGGCATTATGATGGATCCGCATGATACTTATCACCTCTTCAAAATACAGTTCCAACCCGATTATAGCAATTTACTAATTGTAGCCCATTGACAAGTGGTTTAGAATATGATTACAATGCAGACTCATTCTCAGACTCATTATAATGACCTTACAAGGCCGCGCAACTGCAGCCTCGGCCTTCTCGGGTGCGCTCAGGATGATGGTGCCTCCCTTGGCACTAAACTTGAATGGCCAATCACCATTACAAATGCATATGCATATCTTGTCATGCGATTTTGTGATTTGTAGGCGTCAAGCATGAGCGGCCTGCGCACTCAGCCGTATTGTAATCCCTCTCTGTCTGCCACTGGCAGTGTTGATGACGTTACCTCGGCCTATTGGTGCCTCGTTCGGTGATATAAGACTATTATAAAGAAAATGATGCACCACGGTAACAAACAACCAATCTGCTCGGGGTAGACGCTGTGTGGGCAGCAGGGTAACGTAACAACAATGAGTGGTAATCAGAAATGTGTGAGGGCAGCAATCTTGGAATGTGCTTGGAAAGATAAGATACCCCGAACATCCCACACTGGCATCTCGTAGCAGCATGCTAGCCCAAAGCTAGCGTAATTTCTTAGCACCTTTTAGTACGCTCTTGTCATTTGTTCTACTCCCAGTCATATGTGTGCAAAAACGTCATAAGATGCAGAAGTAATGATATTGTTGACGCCGGGGCTGGGTGTCAAGAAGACAACACGTGACTAGGCGTGCCTTGACCACGTTGCCGTCAGGAAAAGCGGGAAATATTTCAAATTTACTTAAATGGCTTAAATGGCTTAAAATAAACTTTGAGAACAGCTTATGAATTAATTTAAGATAAGATAAGTAAATCCATTTCCTTAAACTTCCTTAAAGCTGCTTAAAATCAAATTTAAGGTATATTAGCTTGTTAAGTTAAATTTAAGATTTTCCCGTTTACCTGATGCCTGGCCTGTGCAAAAAGTGGGTATGGGTTGTGAGAGGTTTGACCGTACATTCAAAATATTGTGACGGTGGTAGGTTTGCCATGAATTGTTCCAGCTCCTAATGCGGAAGAACTGAACTTCTTGTCACCAGCGTGTCTATCTACCGAAAGGCAAACAAGTTTTGATAACTATTCAACGTTATTCAACGGGCGGGGAGTGCGTATCTACGCTGATCCAAGCCTCGTTTTGTTGCGGAAGAGTTGCACATTGGTCACTAAGCACCAGCTGGGCTGATATCTATGCTGAACCGACTACCCGGTCAGTTTCACAAATCTAGTTTGTCTGAACCTGAGTCCGGTCGCTCCCACTGGCACTCAATACTAGACAGGACTGTCGTGTGCAATGATAAAACCTGCTGCATGGCTGCAATTACAGTACTGATGAGATCTGTGTCTATCAGTCGTGTATCACGGGTTTCATTCGCATTCCCGTCATTCCGAGAAACCCTGGTTGGTTGTGACTGAATGGAGCATAGCCCCACGGTAGTCTACGGGTATGAGGTTCCAAATACTTCCCGTTGGGCCATGGGGTTAAGGGTAGTCGTGGGTGAGAAGGAACCCACAGGGGTATGGAGCACCGGTACTAGTAACACGTCCACATAGCAAGTGCCTCACTAGGCCTAGGCCCTCCATATCACACCGATGAATGCCAATCGAGCAACTACTGATAGATGATGAGAATGAGATATTAGTGATAGTGCTTCGTCTTCTCTCCCCTTGACTTGTCACGGGGGAATTGGCACACTGTGCTCATCCCGAGATCCTACCGTCCCATCCTCATCCACTTGTCTATCATTTCCTCGTGCTACCAGAGACATTCGAGGCGGCCTTGCAGGACTGAGAAAAGATGACAGGGATGAATTTGATCGCAGACGATCAACATCATGAATACACCCACCGATCTGAACTGCACCCAAATTACACGCGGCCTTTGACAGGATGATAGACGCCAACGTTTGACATGCACGCGCTGAGTGCTCCGCTACCGCCACAGTGTCGTCGAGCTCGTAACACAACGCACCACCGGCCATGAACGTGATACGGGCCAGCGAATGCTTTAAGTGGCGGGGCCGACTGGAGCAACGTGTCCTGCTCTCCCTGCTCTCAGCACAGGTGCATCGTTGGGGAAAGGGGAGGACAAATCATTACATCTGAGGCTGTATTTCTGCACGAGGGCGATGATGGACCGTGCCTCGAGATGTGGCAGGCGGGCGACAGCGAGCAGGGGGAGGAGCTAACTCTATCGACGATGAGAATCGTCGAGCTTCGGACCGGCATAAGAGGTTCGCGCGAGCACTTGGAGAACGCGGTAGCAATGTCCTGAGAGCAAGGAGAGAGCAATGCCCTGCGTGGTGCACTATCAACCTGACGGAAGGTGGTTGGAGGCGTCTGGGGTGTATGCGGTGGGGTCGCAGGTTTCCAGCTGGGACAGCAGGGAGGTGGTTAAACTGTGCAATGAGCATCACTGATCCTCAGGAGGAAACCCTCCATAACCCAGAGGACGGACACTGTACTGTATTGGACATGGGAACAAAGTCGCACAGGAAAGCCGCAAGATGCCGTGATACTCTGATGACAGGATTCCAGACAAGAAGTTCAAAATGAGGACGGGTATTTCTCACGAGAAATACAAGCATGGTACCGAGCTCTGCCATACCTTGCGTAGAACTGAGTATTACTGGGCACGCTACTTCTCCCGCGATGACATCGAGTGGGTAAACTACTAACAAGAGACGAAGAGGAAACAAAACAGACTGGAATCGGGTTTCATGTGTGCATGTAGTGCGCAAGAAGAAGGGAAGTTGATTATTTGTCCATATTTGTACAGTATATCGTCTTTAATTCGCAGTAGGCAATCTAGTATCAGCTCTTCACCCTTCACCCTTGCAGACATAATACGGCGAGCAAGGAGCTTGGGAGCAAGATTGCGCCTTTGGTTGCAGCTCTTTCAAATTTTAAATTATGCCGAGTCGCCCGAGCGGTCCTCTTCTCTTCTCGGCGATTCGTCTACTTTCAACTTCCAACGAACTGCTTCCATCCAATTCTACCTCCACCTCCTTCAACTGAGCAGAAACTCTGCACTCGGTGAGATTCACAGCCATACACAGATAAATCAGTCCTAGGTTGCCCATCAAAGCCATTCCTTCTGCTTCATCAAATATGCTGCGATGTCCACGTGCGAACGTAAGATGCCAGTGGAGCAATGCACGGGACCTCCTTTATTGGACCCTATCGCTCTATCAACGACTTCGCAAGCCGCATCGCTGGTCTTCGAGATGGAAGACGAAAGGGAATCGCCCAACTGGACGATACGGGAATGCACTGCGGGAACTGGTTTTGAAAGAAGGATGGAGCAGTACCAGTCATCCGATGAATACCCACAACAGACGCGGGTGGGCACTGATGTCTGTCCCTGGTGAGGGACTACCGGCCTGGTTCTGAACCTTTCGTCTATGCGAGCAACTTGGTCGTCGTGCTTGTACGCGTCTAATATGGTGGTGCTAAGTAGTAAGACCGTTAGTAAGAGGTTACAGTATCGCACTTCCATCCTTTCCTCAGTTCAAGTTGAACTCCGATGTCCCATTATACGACTTCGGACCTACAGGTGTTCGCGAGTCACAACAAGCAAAGGTCGGGCGACAGAATCACCCCAGGATCCGGTTCCTCTTATCCTTTTTAACGTCCTTGTATCAGGGCCATGCTGACCAGGTTCGTCTCGGCCAGTTCTCACTAGAAATTCCATAAACCACATGGTGACGGGGAGACGTTTTTTTTTTTTTTAAATCCATTAACGTCCACCTCAGGGTGCAGAACCCTACGTAGGACTAGCCTGGATACAAAATGTACTAAAGGAGTGTATCTAGTGAGGTTTTGAACGAGTGCGGAAGACTACCCTAACTGTCTACTCTCCCTTTCTCAACAGTCATATCAGGATCAGGGCGACAAACGTGAAAGCCGGTACTGCCCGGGAGATGTTCCGCTTTTGAGGGCACTTCACCTCCTCCTCCTCCTCCTCCTCCTTCTCCTCTTCTTCTTACCTTTAGAGTTTGAAGTTGGGTGAGGGGTGGGGGAAATGGGTGAAGTCGGGCGCTTTCGGTGGTCAGGGTCGGGGGGAACCCTAGATGCGGGGTCTTGGAGCATCTGATCTTCTTCGCCTTCAGCCGCGGATGGCTGTTGCTCGGATGCTGTCTCGGCGGCTGCAGAATCAGGGTTGGGCTTTTGGGGGGGAGACGTACCTGCACCTTCGCTTCTCCTTGGGAAAGGAAAAGCAGGTACGACGGTGAATGGATGTATAAGCCATCGATGTCGGTGGGACTATCTGGTGTAAGGGACTTCCGGAGGAAGCGTGTACGCCGACGTGGCCTCCCTCGACTATATGTGAGCAGGTAACATGAGGACCCAACGTAGTACAGTATTCTGGTTCGTGAGTTCGAACTCTTTGAACCCGCTGCCCAATCGCCAATGAATTGTATTCTGTACGATCATTGATACGACTGCAACGTGGCTGTATGTCATTCTTTGGATCCTTCGTTGCCGAACTGCTTTATTCTATGCAAGGCGTTCGAGTATCAGTATATTGGGATATCTCGTGATGATACTCATCCTCCTTTTCAAACTTCTTCAGCAGACTCCTGTCATTCGAAGTGGCCTGCTTTTTCCCGCGGGAAAAGTATTATGCCAAGTACGACTTAATCCTGTTCAAGGCAATGCAAGTATCGACACATTGACTCGTGATGATACTCGCATTCATTTCGAACTTCTTGACTTCCCCTCATTCAAATTCGCCTTTTTTTTCCCCGGGGGAGAAGCTATATCATGCTGAGTTCTCTTCATTCTATACAAGGCATCGCGAGTCGGCATGTTGGCGTATTTCGCGATGATACTCCGTATACTTTTTTCACTGCCAGCGGTCGTGTGTTCTTTTCTGCCTTGTGGGAGAAGCGTTTTTCCACAAGTTAGGGATATGAGGAACCAAGACGTGGCTCTACGCCAGAAGGAATGCTTCGGTGTCAATACCAGTTTGAGAACAAAAGACTCCGTATCTCTATATAACAGCTGAGACGGCTGTAAAATGCTAGTCGGCAACGGTGTCCTCCTCTGACTGGTACGACTCACATCTTCACGCACCTTTGCATTGCTCTAATAATCTTGCTAGTCGAAATGTCCGACTCATCCAACTCTGGCTCAGAGTTTCTGGCGGATGTGGAGCTTCCGGTCGTGTTCACACCAGCAGACGGGACCGCAGCAAAGACATTTACTCGCCAGCCCGATGGGCAAGGTGGAGAAGGCATCGGTGTATGGAGAGATGGTATTAGGGCCTGGAAACTCTTCGCAACTCAGAACACTTACGACAGGACAAAGGGATACTACGACACCGCCATAGCAAAGTCCCTCCCTATAGGGAATCTCGATCCCGTTTTCAAGAAAGGGAAAGTTAAACAAGGAAATAGGGCAGCAACCGATGGCTTCGCCCTGATTACCGGATGGTTGGATGGAACAGAGTTTAACTTTCAAGGAAGACAGTTCGCAACAGCACTAGCGACTGAGAAAATCTCCCACAGCAGGAGTTCGGTTCAGTACAAACGGTATGTGTAGATTGGGATCCTTATTTGCTTCCTGCTGAGTGAGTTTTTTCCAGAATCTTGGCCGGGTGCCAAACTGCTCTGGATATCCACCTGAACGACGTCCAAGGAAAGGTCAACGGGAGTGGACCTGAATACATTGCTTTCTTCGACGTACACACAACCCCTTCTGGTACCCAAGCTGAGGCTCTGTTAGAAGTTCTCCGTGATTGGGGCACTTCTCCCTGACTGGGGCAAAGAAACTTGATCGCTGTTGTGCTGGGCTGTCTATTATACAGAACGTTGCCGTTTGTTGACCCCGGACGATTGTATAACGTTCGGACTAGTACAAAGATGATGACAGTCTCAAATGTTCCACATGCGCTGGCACATCTCATAAGTGTATGAACGGTTCGCGTGCCACAAGTTCGAAGCCTGATGATCACAACAGATACCTCTCGATGCAACGCTGGGCGAACATGGGCACAACTGGATGAACCCACGACCAGTCGTCAAACCCGTGTGAGGACGCGGTTGTCCGTGATTTAGCTAAAAGGATATGTCTACAATGTGAATTCAAATCGGTCTCATCCAAGTGACTGTCGGGCGACGTGAGGGCGCGTAGACGTCCCAAGGGAAGGCAAGTCCGGGTCTGGATCATATTGGGAAGGTCAGATCGTCCTGATACCAAACGTCGGCTCGGCAGCTATGACCGACATGACGCCAAGGTAGAGATCCTCACCCATCTTGATCCAATCCGAGCTTCAAGCATGCCCAGCTGAGTTATTTACCTCAAAAGGCACTCCCCACCCAGTGGCGAGGTCTCTTGAGTTTTGAGTAGACGAGTCTGGTGATCATTGGCGACGCCTGCATCGAATCGCGCTTTGCTGGCGCCCTGGCGCCCATCCTCTTTTCATTCTGAACACTTTTAGCCCACCAGGTCTCAGGGCTGGGGGCTGAGCAGCCGCCGTCCCACCATCCTTTCCACGTGCAGTCAACTTCCCATAACTATAAACACGGAGCAGACCTGTCCTGAATGGAGGCAAGCTTAGGATCAAGGGGCCGTAGGCGCAGTGACTATCCCATCACTGGCAAGGTCATGGAAGGCCGAGCAAGCGCTTAGACCCCGGGCTGGCTTCCGCTAGTTGACGAGAGCTTCTCATTAGCACCGGTGCGAAAAATTTCAGGCGCGTAGTAACGATCTCCCAGGACCGCTGGGGAGAGAGGTCGAGCCTAGCGAGCCTATTGAGTGTGCACGGACTCAAAGAAAGAGCTCCGAGAACAAGTGATACCGGACATGCCTGCTCAACCTTCGAAGGATCTCCGCAGCGTATCGAGAGAGACATCCTCATCGGTTTTGACCATGCAGCTTTTGCATCCGATACCATACTATTCGTGGTCAAGCCTGCAGTGCCCCTGATACTATCCTCACGCCCGCCACAACATCTCCTGAGTCCCCACGTGTGGGAGGCGCAAGAGACTGACAAGAGATTTAAGCGAAAGCAGCACGAGTCAAACACACGGCATTGTTTTCTTTTGTCCGTCGTGTCACTGGCATCAACTCACTGACATTCTTGTCATCTTTGACTTTGGCTACATGTCCTTCGCGACTAGTGTTCATGCGTCAAGTTCAAATTCAACTCAAATATAGCTTAGAGGATTCGTGGGCTCTAGAAAAGTGAGATGTGTGATATGCACATCTGTGCATATACCAATGTTGTCTGGCCGGTAATACGAGACAGAGACTAGTGGCACCAGAACATGAAAAGGTAGAGGCAATTGCTGGAGCTCTATATCTAGGTTCGATGTATGCAGGTCAGTAGTCTGTTAATGCCTGAGACTCTGTTGATGAATCACTTCTTAGCTGACACTCACACGGTACATGTCCGGGCAGATATTTGCGGGTATGCCAGTCCTATCAAGCCCGTGGTTTTAGATGGTGTCTTCCATTGTGTCGTTCTTCATAGAAGTTTTACTTTATCCAGACATACAGAAGATGGCACAGGAAGAACTTGATAATGCCAAGAGATATCGCCACAAGCCTGCGAGGTAGAACAAGCAGCTGCATCACGTAGCCACCATTATTTCGCGGATAGTGCTCGACGAAAGAGGAATCTCATAAAGGTGCAAAGTGTCTATTGGTACACCGGCATTTAGGTGCCCTGCAGCTAATATTTCAATCCCTGTGCTTGTACTTCAACTTACATCATTACTCGCCTGTAACTGAAGAGAGTTTCCAGAGGTGGGCAACGTTTGGCTAACTGGTAGCCATAATTGGGAGGTATCCATCGATTTATCACCGCCTTCAGAAGGAGCCATAGATGTGAGTTGTTAACGATTACGAAGGAGCGAGAGATTGCTCCATACCTGATCTCCGCCCAGTGCCCCATTCGAGTTCAGGAGAAAGCCTGTATCTTCTGAGTCTGGACAACGAAAACAAAATAAGAAAATGGATACGCACCGTTTGATCAGGGCTTCTCCGCGTTGCTCGAGCAGTAGCTGTTGCGCACGCAAACGTTCGTTCGTCGCCACGTCGAGGGAACCAGCAACGCGAAGGCGGTACGCTTCCGTGCGGAATGCCTGCGTGTCTTGACGGAGAGACTGAAGCTCGACCCAAATGTCCTGCCTCTCTTTGCCAGAGTCTTCTCATTCGCGGACGCGGACATCCTGAATTATGAATCGGATAGAGATAAGATGATGGGCGTGAAAGTGAAAGGTTCGCGCACGCCCGGGCCGAAAGCGGTAGTGTGACGTGATCATTACGATCACGTGCTATGTAATTATTACCTGCGCGGGCCTCCATGGATCGCCATCGAACGTGGGGTCTACTGGTCTACTACACCATCTGGTACGGCCTTGCAGCCCACTTTCTTTGAAGCGAAATATTTGGCACCAATCTGCGGCTGAAAGAGGCTAGAATATCGCTATAGATGCTCATCGTCTTGCCATCGCTCGGCCAAACAGTCCCATTAGGCCTATCGATTCCAACTCTGTCCATCGTATTACCTCAGGCCAGGTCATTATAGATCTGCAGATCACCGCCAAAGAGCCTGTAGAAAACTCCCCCGATGCAGGTGCAACGAATATTGGTCGGTACAATTTATCGTTCCGCAATATACCGACACCTAACTGTAGAGGTCCGCTTAAGGGCTATAGCTTGAAACTATCGAACTCAACGGGAGCGGTATTGCGCTTGAAGACTATGAATCGATTGGTATGCTGCCATCGCTCGAACACCTTCTACGTTCTTTGTGATCTTTGGACAGCATTGAAGCACCATACATCAAAGCTCGCCTCTTTCCCCGACCTGACCTCCATCCTTACGTTTTACTTCCGCGGGGAGGCCCTCTCTTCTCTATGTGCACTCTCTGAGAGCGTCTGCGTTACTACTGCGACCGCAGCGCAGGCACCTACGGACACCGTGCTTGTCTTTGATAACGTTGCGCGCCAGGTGAGCGTTTTCTAATGAAAGAACAATATCCTCTTTCCCATGCTGATAGTCATGACGAGTGCAGAACTACTGTCACCGTTACCGGCTTATTCGTTGCACTCCCTGTCAGGCGGAAGGAGCTTCAGCGCCGCGCGAAGCGGGAATTCATAAAAGCGTTGAATCTTCTCACCGCGTATGAACTCGTTCCGTGTACTCAGGAGAACAACGGCATCGTCCTGACCGTTTCCAAAACTCCTGACGGCGGGTACGTATCATACGTATTCTTTGAGTGCCCATGCTCTGCTGTTAAGGAGGCTAGCCGAGTAGTCAGAAAGAAGACCACCCAACTCCGGACAGACGGTGCAACCTCGGTCCAAACCTCTGTCGGAGTGCTCGGGGGTCCAAACCAACTTGACAATCTCGTCGACCTCGATCTGTCCTTTGACGTGATACCGGAGATGTTCTGCTTCTCACACTTAGTTTGAAGTCCAGCGCGCTTGCACTGTGAACGTCAATGACGTCAAGGTGCGGGTTTACACTGCCGATGCAAATTGACTAAATATTGAAAGTCAAACACCTTGACATATGCGTTTCGGACAAAAGGGGGCCCCGTACAAGGCACACCGCTGGCTACCATGATTCATTCATATTCATGGCTTGGTTCGAATGCAGCAGCTTTTGGACACCAGGCGTGGAACATACGGTCGGCTCTCTCATAACCAATAGCTACTCTATGTACAGGCGAACAAAGGTACCCCACTGGTACCCCCCATATTTTTTCGTTATTTTCTCGAGACTATTTCTAACACTTCTCTGAAAAGCATGGCCCCTATGAACGAACATTGACGCAATTTGACGGGCCATGGAAAGTGTATGGACTAGGAGAATGTCGACTGTGGTTACTCTGTGGCAGGGGACTGAAGGTGGCCAGTGGGGTTCTTGGGACATTGAGGGGCATTGGCATGGCAGCTGCCAGAATGAGTACTCTGGCCGCGTGTTGGCTTGGCACAGCAACGCACGTGTATTCCACTAGCTAGTCAGCCGAGTCCGACAGTCGGGATATATATACGTCCTCAGAGGTGGACAACATTGACAATTTACAATTTATGATGCTTTCGTCTATGAGTCCAGACATGGAGAGAAATACAGATTCTGCACTGGGAAGCACAGTATGGACAAATTCTAACATCATACGGTACAGGCTGAAAACAGCTTTGGATGGCCTTTCTCACGAGTTTCCCATGGCTCAGAGTATGGGAAAACTAATGGTCCTCAGGGTATTTCACCGGCAGCGGGAGGAATCGCTGGTTCCGAATCGCCACGCGCTGAACGGACACTCCTTCTTCCAACGCTTTGAGACATAGTCGCATCGGACTGTGCCCCACTCCAATATGCGCGCTTTCTCTTCATGAAGCACGTCCAACAGGACATCGCAGCTCTGGACGCACCAGTATTCCTCCCTGCCGCGCACTGCCTCAGCTTTTCCTTCCAATTCAGCGACACATCCATCTTTGCATCCCCGTCGGGGGAGGACCGCAGCGCACGCAAAGTCTGGAAGCATAATCCGCCCTACATTTGGGTAAGCGCAGATATTGCTGCTAGGGCTCGGCAATCTAGCTGCTGTTGAATACATCACAATTAAGCATTATTTCACTTCCGCGAGTGATGGGGCACTGTGCAAGAATATGAGTATATTGCTGACAAGAGGGTGGAAAGGCGCATACCGGAAAAGTTTTCGTCAAGGCGGACGAAGTGAAATTTGGCAGGAGAACAGAATATCCAGGCACATCGAAAAACTCGACTGTCACTGTCGTAAATTGTTCATGCACCGCGATGTGGTACGTGCCAACCATAAGTTTATTCTAGGGAGACCGCCTGAGACACCGTCCATTCCTAAATCGCATCATGGCCGCGACAACAGGAAGGAATGCATGAACACCCTGGTCTGGATCTGACTAGGACATGATTGATGATCCTCAGTACAAGATGATGGTCATAGTTGGCCCCGAGTAAGTACAAAGATGTCATGGCAAGTGGAAGGACAGAAAGCTGACAAGGCATGGGTAGATTGCGGAGGTGCGCAGAGACCGGAACGAGGCGGGGCAGGAAACAAAGCCAGTGAAAGTGGTAAAAGCGAAGGCGGAGGCGAGATGGGGGTGTGTATGGTTGAACCGACATTGGTAAGGGCGAAGTCAAACAGGCGCTTCGGTCCCAACGTTCGGCTTACAGGTCGGACCGAACAGTCCGTATGTGCGTGAGGAAGACAGATGGGGCTCTTATCTCGATGTTACAGTTTGCAGCACACACTTCGTGACTGTATGCACTGTGTGTTCAGATTGACTCCAAGCTTATCAAGGGTTCTAATGAAAGGACAATTACCTGTTGAACGTATACAGCATGATTAGTCTTCATGATGCGAGGAATGTCTCGTCCTGCATATGTGAACTGGGGCATTTCTCGAGTCCGTTCCCATCGACACGAACAGCGTTCTGCCTAAATAGGTCCAAACACGGCCACCGGCCATACACGGTGCCATAAATCCTCCAGCTCCTCGAGCCTGCAGCGATCCGAGTGCTCATAAGAGTGGCTCTCGCTGACGCGGTGATGGACCAGTGCAACATGCCAAGACTGCGGGAGTGGCTAATACTCCGGTTGTAATGCCTGGCTTTGTAGAGCATCAGAGGGCACAACCGCATCATCAGCACGATCCCCAGTTCTCTCTTGTTGGTCTCGTGATGGCCGCAGAGGGTGCACTAGGACTTACAAGGTTCCCGCGCTGAGGAGTGGCGCTGCCGTAACAATCATGGGCAGCGCTCGTACCAGATCCTGGTTGTGACGAGTTGCTTTTGCCGGTGCATTCAGAGCGCTCACACACACGGTCAGCGACCCTGCTCACGGCGGGAGTGGAGAAGAACCAGGAGAAATTTAAGGAACAGGCGGCGCACGTTCGGTAGGACTGTGACAACAACATTTCAGCGCGCATTGCCAAATACTCACGAGCCAATAAACATCTGAGAGCGCCATGAAGCTACTCCAAAAGTATATCAATGCTGTACGGAGAGAAAACTTGGATAATATAGTAGTGATGAACTGTGTGGCCGAGGATGGGTGTCGTGCATAACAAGAAAAAGAAGAAATGCTGGCCCTCGGCCCGGGCGGCGCGACTCACGCATGCCGATTATCCGGCGGTCCCGCTAATTTAATCGTCCAAGATGAGCCATCGCTGATGGTCCTCGAGTCACCGCCCATCGGCACGTACTTACGGAAAAACCTAAGATGAAGGAGAAGGGTATAAACATGAACAACAGATAATTCCAGTGGCCATGAATGTGCAACGCATCGCACACCCGATTATCTCCCTCACCGCAGTGCCTGCGCTCACCTCGGGTACACCTTCCATCGCCCGCACTTCTTCAGCGTCTCTGCGGTCCAACTCGAACATGTCTTCCTACAAACGACTGGTGAGCACTGAACAATATCCTAATATGTATTGCCACCTACAAAGATCACCAACGGACATCCCTGAATTACGCCCCATAGTGCACATAATTCACCCACCGCTCCAATGTCATCTTTTTCTTCTTTCTTAGATTCCTCACAGCATCCTGAAGTGCCCCAGCTGTTCTCTCATAATATGGCACCCCTTTCCGTTTATCTGAGAATACAGACTGGTAAAAGCTTTCAGCGAGCACTGGTCCGTCGATGTCCGCCATCGACCACATTGTCCCGACTACGCTCCGAAATCCGCTGTATTGAACTGCTGCGGCAAGGTGCAGTCCCTCATTCGCAATGCTTTCCTCTGTGATCTCAGCTGTATGACAAGCCGAGAGAAAGGCGAATTCGGCAGTGGGAAGTCGAGATCGTACGATGTCCAGTAGCGTAAGGCGTGTGTCTTTGTAAAGCTTGAAAAATGCGTCGAATGGCTTTCCTATCTCGAGTATCCCATGGCATGAAATGTGCGCAAACCGGTGATGCTTGAGCCCCTCGAGTATGGAAATGGTGTCGCCTTCTTCCGAAGCAGTATTTCCACCAATGGGCAGGCAGTCCGGACGATGCACATCTCTTGCAACGAACTCGGCATCTGGGCATCAGGTTGTACCACGAGCAGCACCGAAGGCATGTCCAATGCTTGTGTACTCGGTTTACGCGATTCTATGAGTGCAGAAAGCGTCGGAGTATATGAAGGGATGTATACGTCCATGAAGTACAGCTTGGTTGGGCCATCTGATCGAATCGGGCCCATAGCGTGGAGAGGAAGGGAGCAAAATACCGATGTCGGGCACCACCAGACACGCGACTGGTCTGGTACATTCAAATTGCGGAGTCTCTCGATCACGGGACGACCAACAAGATCATAGAGGTGCTCGAGTACATAACCCAAAGCGTCCTCGTATTCTCTTGAGTCAAGGCCCTTGTCTCGTGCAGCCAGTAACTTGTCATGCAATCCTTTTGCGCGGTCATAGAAATCGTCGTTTGTCGGAATAAGGGAGGGAGGGGAATCAGAGAGAAGAATAATGATGTCGGAACGCCATTTAGAATGATTGATTAATATCACAGGCCCACCCGTAGCGGCAGAACGAAGGGTGTCGAATGAAGGTGGGATCAAAAAGGTGTCGAATCCTGGTTGGGCTCGGATCTGAGAAATAAGCCTGTCGCGCTCCTCAACAAGTTTCCGTTGCTTCACCACCAGGCGACCAACCGGGTCCATCCCCTCGTGACCACCGACCTGGCCATCCTGCATCCCGACGACTGCCGAGCCTGAGATTGTCAATGCTTCGAGGTCCCGATTGACAGCTGCAAATTTCTCAGCCAAGGACAAGTTGACTGCACGAAGCTGGTCAATTGAAGCGCGGAGGCCCCGCATCTCTGACCACAGGAGGCCCCTCCCTCGTTCGAGAGTCTCGATGGCCTGCTTTAGTTGACCGATCTGGACGAGATAGGATGCGTAGTCGAGTGGCAGCTTCTCGTACTCATCGCGCATTGCTACAAGACGGAAATGTTGAATTGCGAGGGTAGGAGCGAAGGACAGAGATTGTTGCATGAGCGAGATGGCAGTCTGATACGCGGTGAGTGTGGATGGGTGCTGGAAGACCGTGCGCCATGCGTCCATAGGTACGAGGTGGGGAATCGACTGGGCACATCTGTTCTTGTGTCGGTAGCAGCGACGGCGAATAATTCCATGATTTCTTCAATGTCCCTTCTGTCCTTGAACAGATCGAACCGGGAGAGTAAGCGATAAATAAGCTGTCGAGCGATCGTATGAAGCTTGGTTGGTAGTTCTGGCATTTTGACGAGGTCACGATACACAGTAATCGATTCGTGGAGAGAATCGATATTGCCTGTGAGGTCGAACACAGGGAAAAGGAGACAGCCCAATGTCAGACGTGTAGCTGGAAGATCTGAGTGAGGGGATGTGAGGCAGAGTCTGCAGTACTCGATTCCTTTTTCGATATTCGTTCGATCAGTGAGACCGAGTATGGAATTAAGTGCTTCAACATGAGGAATTTGATCTCTCTCGTCTGGAATTGGCAAGGGAAACTCGAGAAGGTTGGATTTAGCCAATTGAGGAGATGCAGCTAGGTGCGACTCGTCATCAAGCTCGGCATTATCTTCTTGCCGACCACTTCTGACACCGAATCATCGAAGCGTGTCTTCTCGAGATCTGCCCACCGCTTCAAGATAATGCGACGATCCGGATCTTCGGAAGACATTGCATTGAGATGTGTACGAGTGCGGAAAATCGCCTCCGCTAAATGCTCTGGCTTTGAATAAGCGGTGAATCGGTCGTGCGCAAGCAATCCAGCC
Source organism: Russula compacta (assembly GCA_022376555.1). Classification (NCBI taxonomy): domain Eukaryota; kingdom Fungi; phylum Basidiomycota; class Agaricomycetes; order Russulales; family Russulaceae; genus Russula; species Russula compacta. Next base: position 46,803 of record WTXH01000129.1, read on the forward strand.
AGACCCATAGCCAGTTCCGCCACATCTTCATTTGGACCAGCGATCAATTTATCCAGGATTGACATTGCCTCCTCGTAATCATCATGTCTCCGAGCCCAATCGAAGCGAACAGAAAGAGAAAAGGCAAGCGTGAAGCGAACTTGTTCCAAACCAGGTAATCGTAAGCTTGCTTCACGCAGGCATTCAATGGTTCCGTCTGGAGGTGCTTGCCCTAATAGTACAGCAGTCCCACATACGGCATCGGCCAACGCTTTCACAGTCTCAATCAGGAGTGATTCATCGACACCCGATCTGAGAAGCTCGTGGCACAGGGTCGCCATCTCCCCAATGTCACGCGGTGGATCAACGGACTGCAATCCTACCTGGCCAGCTAAAGCCCACACTAAGAGTGCTTTAATCTGATTGGGTGTGACAGTGGAGGTTTCAAGCGACGGGCCTTGAAGGTAACGAAGGTATTTGATAGCGTGCTTCTCATCGCTGAGCTGCTTGAGCTCACGCGAGCGAAGAAGAAGGGAGTTTGCGAGGTAAAACAAGGCCTCGATAAGATATGAGCCGAGTTCAATAGGGGCATGAAATGGAAGGAGTATGGCTTCAGTAGAGTGGGAAATTGACTTGTCGAGGTCTTTATTTTCGTTCGAGAACTTGTAGCGTCTCAATCGTGCGTTGGCTAAATTTGAGAGGCATTTGGAGCGCAGAGGGTGGGGTCGAGGCAATGTCAAGAGTCGGTTTTCGAACAGAGAAATGTCGTTATCAATTTCGAACAAAGAGGCTATTGAGAGGGAGAGTTGCGGAACACAAACAAAAGGGTTCAGCCGAGAATGTCTAAGACCGGCGAGGATAGATTCAGGACTCACGCTGTGCGTCTGTCATAGTTTAGAACTGGAAAACAGGAAAGAAAATCCCAGTGCTACCAAGGAGGGTGGGTCGTGGGTCGTAAGGGCAGTGTGGTCAAAGTCAAGCCAACATGTGGTAATCATGACTAAAATTGTCCGGCCATTGACTTTTCTTGACTGTCATTGACCAGCAATCACTGTTGCAGAGAGAACTCACTCGTCATTTCGTCAAGCGAGTATTGGCTCAGCGTCGGCAGCGGGCCGTGCATGCCAGCGGACGGGAGGGCACGGGCGATTATCGATCAACGTCAACCTCTCCGCGTGGGTCTTCTCTCTTTTTTTTTTTTTTTTTCATTACTCAACAATCACGATCCCAACGTTGTAGCTTTCCAAACTGATGTCACACACAGGAACAACTCGCACTTGCGAGATGAGCTTGATGACCGGGCAGTTTCTCCTCTCAGACGGATCATCCATGCATCATCCGCCACCGGCTCAGACGACTCAGACAGCGTCGACAGCTCCTGGGGACGTATCGTAAGTACCCGGCCGTCTGGGCCTTCACATACTGTACATCTCCGCGTGGCAGGGGGGGGGGGGCACACACATCATCTCATCGCCGCCCATTGATGGATCCTACATGGCGCGGTGGCGCGGACACACGGACGGTCCCACAACAGACTCACCGCCCAACCCACCGTCTTTTTACGAACCCATCGCTCTTCTTTCCGCACTCGCCCGCCACTTCATCGCGCACGATAAGGAAAAAGGCGGCAACCACCGCTTTCGCACGCAAAAAAAAAAAAAAAGAAAAGCAACTCCGTGTCTCTCAGTGTCTCTCGCGAGCTCTTCGGCGAAACCTGGTGTTTTTTTTTTCTTTTCCCGTCGGTGCCCCGGATGAGTTTTTTTTGTTCAGGTTTGTTGTTGTTCGAGAGCAACGAGACGATCAGGGGTAGCCCAGAGATACTCCAAGTTCGCCAGTGATATGGACAATCGGTCGCTTCAGCGCACGTTTTTCCTGAACGATACATAATCGTATTCGCCAATCTCGAGTCTACGCAGTTTACGCCCCCGTAGGTAGAGTTTTCGATATGCATGTGGTGATGAATGAGATGAGCCTAAAAGGTCACCGCAATGGGATAGCATGTGTGCACACCCAAAACATCATCACGTTGGGAGCCTTGTTGGTATTCTGCGCTGGTTGGGGGTATCTCATCGCATCGTGATAGGCAATTCAACGCCTTTGGCTATGTAGCCATGCTGTTCAGGCCAGGCCAGGGGGGTCAACCTGTCCCACATCAACTGCTAGAAAAAATCATGTTGAGTGCGACGTGCGACGGGGACCGTAGTCACGCTACACGATTCATGGCCTCTCTTTCGGGTACGATTTTTAGGGTCTGTCCCATTGCTAAACGAATGGACATTACTTGCAAGCGAAAGTGCTTCAACGTACTCTATAGCGCTAGTACTGGCCAGAACAGCAGACGGTTGGTGGTTCAGTACCTCAGCCTGAGCCAAACGGATAGATCAATCATGACATGAAAGGCATTTCTTATACTTCAACTGCAGCTAGAGGCCAAAGATCGTAATGGGAGACAGCGGCAATGAAAATGACGGCAAACACAATGCTGAATAGAGTAACGTGGGGTAACTGAACCGGCCAGGAAGACCAATATAAGGATGGTACCATGTAGAATTTTGGATATCACGTAGACAAGCATGAGACGAAATGGAACAAGGACACGACGGCGTAAGCTCATTCCTCCACCTCCTGGACCTCCTCCTCATACTCGCCTTCCTCCTCCGCACTGTCAAGACAACCTAAACTGCAGTCCAACGGAGAAGATAAAACAAAACTTACGTTGCATCCTGATACTGCTGGTACTCGGCAACTAGATCCTGCATGTTTGACTCTGCCTCCGTGAACTGTCATAGTGTCAGTAATGCGGAAATCATGCACGCATGTTACAACTCATGGCGTACCTCCATCTCATCCATACCCTCCTGGGTGTACCAGTGCAAGAAGGCCTTCCTCTTGAACATGGCAGTAAATTGCTCGCTGACACGGCGGAACAGTTCTTGGATGGCGGTTGAGTTTCCAAGGAAAGTAACGGCCATTTTAAGGCCGCGCGGTGGAATGTCACACTGCGCCGTGAGTACATTGTTCGGGATCCACTCAACAAAGTAAGCCGAATTCTTGTTTTGGACATTCTGCATTTGCTCTTCAACTTCCTTCATCGACACTTTGCCACGGAAGACAGCGGCAACGGTGAGGTATCGGCCGTGGCGAGGATCGCAAGCAGCCATCATATTCTTGGCATCAAACATTTGCTGAGTCAGCTCAGGTACCGTGACAGCCCGGAATTGTCGACTCCCACGTGCAGTGAGGGGAGCGAAGCCAGTTAAGAAGAAGTGTAGACGGGGGAAGGGCACTATAATTCCAATCAGCATCGGAGCATCAACAACTTATAGAGATCTATCACAAACCCATATTGACTGCGAGTTTTCGGAGATCAGAGTTGAGCTGACCGGGGAAGCGCAAGCAGGTCGTGATGCCGGACATAACAACGGAGACAAGGTGGTTGAGATCACCGTAAGTCGGAGTAGCAAGCTTCAAGGTACGGAAGTGGATATCGTATAGTGCCTCATTGTCAATGCAGAATGTCTCGTCAGAATTCTCTACGAGTTGGTGGACGGAAAGAGTGGCATTATAGGGCTTTAAAAAACTGTCAAGAAGTAGCTCAACCGAGGGACAAACATTGCATACCTCGACGACGGTGTCAGAAACCTTGGGACTGGGGACAACGGAATACGTGCACATCATCCGATCGGGGTACTCCTCGCGGATTTTCGAGATAAGGAGGGTACCCATACCGGCACCAGTGCCACCGCCGAGGGAGTGGGTGATTTGGAAGCCTAAGGACGGCGTCAATAATTGAAACTGAACACGTGACACGCGAATCGTGTGGACGCGACGCGTATCAACTTACCCTGAAGGGCATCCGTACCCTCAGCCTCCTTCCGAACGACATCGAGAACAGCATCAACGAGTTCGGCACCTTCCGTATAGTCTACAGGTGGACCCGTCAGTAAAAAATAAAATAAAAATGAGTAACGAGTTAAGGTTCAAAGACGAAGGACTACCACAAAGAAACTGTCTACTCACGCCCTTTCGCCCAGTTGTTACCTGCACCGCTCTGGCCGAACACAAAGTTGTCCGGGCGGAAAAGGCCACCGAGAGGACCCGACCGAACGGCGTCCATGGTGCCAGGCTCAAGATCCACCAAGATAGCGCGGGGGACATACTTGTTAGCGCCAATCTCATTATAGTAGACCGAGATTCGCTCGAGCTGAAGGTCGTTATTGCCCTTGTAAAGGCCATCGCGTTCGATCCCGTGCTCATCTGAAACGACCTCCCAGAACTTGACACCTAAGAATGGAAACGCGGTGAATGGGCGGTATTAATGGTGGTGAAGAAAAAAAGCCGCACCGATTTGGTTACCGCACTAATGACCGCGCAAAGAGCGGTTTTTTCGTGAGTTTTCGAGGTGGATAGGTGAGCAGCTAGAAAAAAGGACACACCTGGCCAGTTTGAAGGTGAACGATTTCACGCATTCTGCCGGGATGGTGGTCAGTAAAAAAAACGTTGGCGGCGAGAAGTGATCCGATAAAAGAGAAGAGAAAACACGGAAAACTGCACGCGCAGAGTCGGGGATAACCGTGCCAAAAAAGGGAGGAACATAGAAATCGAGACGTACTTGACGAGAATGGGAGAAGAATGGGCAGAGGGGAGACCGAAGAGGCAGAGGCGGAGGGAGAAAGTCAGAAGGAAGGTAAAGAGAACCGACAAAAATGACGGCGACACGTTCGGGTCTAGGGCTATTTTGAGCGGAGTCCGAATTCCACATGCCAAAGCAAAAAGCCTAGCCACACACGGTTTTTTTTTTTCCAACCGATCCCTGGGCTGTAATTCTGACGTTCGAGCAAAGGTATCGTGAACATCCGAATACGTCCCGCTGTCATCTCCCCATGTTGTACGTGTAAAGTACACCGGGGAAACTCCTTTTCGAAAACTCGTGCCGCGAAGTTAACCTCGATTGATCCGCATTGCTGGATCGGGTCCCTGATCTCCCGCCGCAGGACATGCATGATGGGCTGGTAAGTGCGAAGTCGTATGTGTGAACACTCCCCCGTAATACTGTAGGTCATGACTTGGTATTGTATATGTTCGCTGCCCTGCCCGGTCGATTTGGGACAACTGGCTCGGCAATGCAAGGCGTGTATCTTGTGATCATGGTCGCTTTGTGGTGGCACTGTTTTAAGTGTATATCAATCCCCGTGCAAATCCTTATTGTATGAAAAGGTTTCACATGTACTTGAGAAAGAGCTGTCCTTCCCTTTCGCAGCCTCGCATGCAACCGGATGCAATATAAAATGTCTTGCCTGGGCATGTGAATACGTGAATTCATGCTCTGATCTTTTCAACGGAGCACTGCTCGGCCCACGGCCCAATTATTGCGCCGCAAAGGCAAAACGAGGGATATGGTGAACCTGGAATCGGTTCTTCCCAAGGAAGGTGTAGGGAGTGGCCCTTGCCTCACACCTCTTGAGTTAATATTACACCCCTCTAAGTTCTGCGTAGTCGCAAAATCTTCTCCATTATCCGGGAAGCAAGCAGAGAAAGACCCAAAAACGGTGCATTTGAATATAGCAAGGATATACAGTCACATGGAAGGCATAACTCCCACAGAATCGTTCATTCAGTCAAATCAGTCTTGGCTAACTGCCGTGGCCCCTTCAAAACTATCAATCCGCTGATGTCGCTGGCCCTTCTTGATATCCGTCATCATCATCGCGTTCCCCGTCACCTGCGGCGGCGCATCCCCAACATACGGGACGGCTGAATTGTCCACAACGATCGCACCAGTGCGTCGGTCGAGACAGAAGCGAAGTGGTGCGAGGGCACGAGAAAGCCCCTCCTGATCATCATGTGGCATCAGCAACTCGCCGAAGCCAGAATGTGATGTCAGTGCCACAACTGAACCGATTGTGCCAGGGTAATGCGGGATGTAGATGTCACGCCGCCGTCGGAAATGAATGAAATGGAGGCCGAACACCACCGCAGCCACCGATATGCAAGTCATGGCGAGGATATGAGCAGGAAGGGGTCTGGACATACACGGGGTTAAGAGATGGGAATGGGAAGCACGGAAGGAAAAGAAATGACGTACACAATATAGAGACGTGGGGCGAGTTGCGTGAGCAGGGCATCGACAGTCTGATTTTGTGGTACAAAGTAATTCGACTTCGCAGCGAGAGCGAGATGTTGAGTCTGTTAGGGTTGGCATCAGGCCAAGTCATCTAGGGAGAAGAGGCGATGCCGTACATAGATTTGAGTCGTAAACCCCAAAAAACCGTCCGGCATATCGTAAGCACCCTGTAGGCCACTAGCAGACTGCACTGCCGCGCGGAAGATAGCATTGGGGATACCAGTGCGGATTGAATTTGCGCGCGACTGCACATTAATATCGGCGGAAGTGTCAAACATGATTCTAGATGGACAAGTTCGTAACGAGACAACCGAAGCGAAACATTCGAAAGACGTGCCCATTGTAAGCAGTACCATTCAAGGGGGCTCCAGAGACATTATTTGCCTTCGGGTAGTTATCGACTATGGTAACATATGAAAGTGAATTGTTGTTGAGAGTTGCGAAGGCGGTCACGTCGTAAACCGCTATGCGTGGATGGCAGAAAATACCTGCCGTGTTGTTTGGATTGGTCTTCCAAAACCAGAAGAAAACCTATACGGGGTGAACACCTCATGTTCGCACAGAAAACTGGAGAAGGATTGGCGCACGGGTTGAAAAGCTACATCTGTTGTGTTCGTGCCACAGTTTGGCACATTCACGGCCCCGAACTGTTGGTCTGCGTTGTTGGGATTGAAGGTCACTTCCAAGGAACAACCCTCAATAGAGGTCGCGGAGACTACTGTGGCGTTCGCAGTGGACGAAGTCGCCGAGATTTGACTGGCAGAAGCACAATTCGTCTCAGTTGCGATGCCAGTAGTGTTGACTCCCATAGTGCCGTTCAAATAAGCAGTGGTAGGGAACTACGATTAAAACCATCAAACGAAAATGATCCAAAACTTCGCGTATCATACATAACACTTACCTCAAACTCAGCAATAGCCCAGCCACCACATATAAAAGAAGGGTCCCCGATGTCATTGAAGACTAAAACATTGATAAACACTAAACGAACTTGGACACGATAACATAGCATACCTGCGGCTTCTGCGAACTTGTGAGGTATCTATGTCAGGAGCAGCAACAACCACAAGAAGTACGTTTTACTCACACCAGCGGATGAGGCGAAGGAAAACAAATCACCGATGTCCGGAGAAAGCCCAACATCGCTGATGCTCTGAACGGTGGAAGCTATGTATTTGATTCAAGACGGTGCCTGACAGTCGACCGCGACTGCTTACGAGACGACATCGCAAAGTCCTTGACAACAAAAATGGACCCGGCCAGTGGCTGAAATAGCACTGCACCCATAACCGTGAAGCCCGAGACCAGTATGAATTGATGTTTGAATTTCAGCGCGTTGTACGTAACGAAGATCCAACTAGATTAAAGGTTCAGTGAACGCTATCGCCACTTGATTACAGTAATAGAATTCACCTATCCGAGGCCTGCATAGGCATTCAGCAACGAGAAAAGGACAAGGGCGGGATCGACCTACATAATTATCAGGAGGGTCTCGTCTGCCGGGGCATTTCCTCGTGACAAGAGGAGGTATGGCTGCAGCTGTCGTAAGACAAGGCAGGTTGGCGAACGGATTACATACATTCCACATTCGGATGGCCCAGTCGAAAGCCCGAATCATGAGCACTAGCGGCGCAAAAAGGAGAGAAGGGAAGAACGACTTGGAGCCCACCAACAATTAGCGACGTCCAGCGGCAGATGTTGCGCACTCACAGTTAAGAATTGTGTCGAGACAAAGCTAAATACGTTCTTCGGTGGGACGTAAAAGCCTAGATAGCATGATTGGCTCAGCACAGAACCACAAAAACGAAGATGGCTCAGGACGCACCATTATTATCATTCGATATCAGCCGTGCGATTTCGAGAACAATCCCTATGAGGGTAAGGAGGAGACAGCCGAGACTCACGATCCAAAATCGCAGTGAGATAGGCTCCTACGCAGAGTTGAAGCGATGCTCGCGGATTTCCATCCGTCAAACAAAACGACGACGTACATAGGTTGGATGTCGCTTCGAGACTGTGCCAGGGGTTGGGATGAAGTCAACGTAACTGCGAAAGCTACGTGGTAGTAATGCCGCCGTGGTAGCTCTGTCTTCGTCACTGAAGCCAGCTGAAGAGGGGAGATTGGGGGATCTGGGATCGACAGCTTGTGGTGCTGCCATGGTGGGGTCGTCGTAGTATGGCTCACCGCCGAGAGGATGAGGGTACTTGGGTGGAGCGGACATTTTTGTACCGTGTGTTGGTGTGGCGACCAAACGTGGCTGGGCCGGTGAGTCAGTCGGTGCGGTGTGCTTGGCGGGGTCCGAGGCAGTTCCGAGGCTGTGGACTACCCTTGCCGGGATCAAAACGTGTCATTGCTCATTTGGCAGTCTGGCAGTCTAGCTGGCTGGCAGCTCACTTTGATGTAGTCGAGCTCTAATTATATATAATTTTTCCAAGTGGTACTGTATGCGAATCGACCTTCAGTGATGATGCATGATGCCTCGTGCAGGCCTGGCAGTGAGACCCATCAACTGAGCGTCGGCGCTCCCCCTTACCGGTCTCACACATACTGTGCAATACAAAACCATCACAAGTCTGGAGGTCGGCGGGGCCGCTCACTGTACTGTTCTCCCATTCCGCACCGCTCTCTACCAGCTAGCCACAGGACATGCCTTCATCAGATCGTACACACAACGTTTCTCCCGCAACACATGCACGACTAGATCGCCTGCCCTTAGCGACGAACCGGCACGCCGGCAGCATCTAACAAGGCTGCCCATAGCCAGTACGCACACTAGACTAGTATCACACCATACGACGAGATACGCCGGAATACCTCGAGCATGTGACTGGATTGGAGACTCGTTATCTACATCTCAACTCCTTTTCAACCTCAACTGCCTTTCAATCTCAGCTGCTTGCCTAGTTCAGTTCAATGTTTCAGCCTCCATGCGCCTATGGGCCTGGGCTGTGTCAAATGACCATTCCGGAGGGACGTGGGTGAGAGAGTGACACAGGGCATTCCTGTGTGCACAGCCATAAGTTCTGCGAGCCCCGATTGCCCGAGCCGACCCACTGAACGTACCTCACCTCGAGTGGCTCAAGCCGTTTCTAAATGCCATATATGGTCATCTCGCTGCCGTAGGTCCGTGTCACACCGGTCTGGCTCTCACATTGCTCTGTAATTCGAGTCGACTTCACACTCAACTCACAGTAGCAAGAACCTTTATTACTCATTGTCTCATCACTATCAGTTCGATCCTCGTCTATTCGTTGGTTCAATTATCCTGCACTTGAAATGCTGTCATTGTCTGACGTATGACTTGAGCCTTGTCCCTATAATGACATCAATGTTGATGTCATTCTAGTATTGTGCCAATTTGATTTCCTTGTTATTGGATTGGGCTCCTTTGTACAGTACTGGCGCCAGAGTTCGTACTTGTTGGATATGAATGGACGTCGGGCCAAGTGACCACACCTGTCTTCGCAGGAGCAATGACTGCAGCAAATGGCATAACAAAGTCGAGTTACATTGGTGTGCACCGTGTACAACTGAACTCGATATTCAGAGTTGGTCCTGAGTTGACTGCTCAGACTGGCGGCAACTCTAGTGCATGGATGTGATGGACATGCGTGATGTTGGAATCCAGCATGCGTGTAGCACGCGCGACATAGCCGACCCCCTTCAGATGCCATATAATCTCGCAATCACTTGACATCTTTTGATTGGTACTCACCCTCGTTGCTACTTATAAATTTTCATGGTTACATTTTTTCCCTTTCCATTGTCCTTATTAGCACTCCCCTCGACTGCTACGCCATCATATGACTACGATAAGCTACGTAAAAATGTACGGTACGGATAAAAGGGTCCTCTGCGAGGCCAGGACAACCAAGCGTCCGAGTCGTGTTCTTGTCATTCTCTCGCGTGAGCGTGCTCGCTTCGTCCTCCCTCAAAAGCCTCTCTGGTCAGTCAAATGGCGATTTCCGGACATGACAGGGGACGGGGGTGAGAGTGAAATACAGAGTAGTATAGTAGTTCGCCTCCGCAATCACATCAGGTGCTATGCATCGTTGTATGAACTTTCGAATGATCCACGGCCAAGGCGGTGATTTCCGTGCTGATACTGACAGTAGATGAAAGCGAGGGGCCGGGGCCGCAAGGATCAAAGGGCACTGATGTCGCACCAGCGGTGGGCCCAAACTTCGGTTAGAACGGGGAGTGTCTTGACTATAAATTAGTGTTGCCGCGGCACCGGTTTGCAATTGGTACTGTAACTTGCAGTATCAACTCAACTTGGCCACTACTGGAGACAGAATGCGGGACCTCAGTTCGCATTGCAACCAATGTATAAGAGCTTTAGAGGCCAAAGTATATAATATGTTGAAGATAAAAGAGAGGGAGGAAAAGAGATTGATGAATATTGTCCCCAAAACAACCCGGAGTTCGTGGGCTACCTGTAGCTACATGCAAGATTCACACGAAATTGTCCAGATTGCTGCCTAGCGGTCCAGTTTGGCCCACAAGTACAGCTGTAGGGGCTACTGCAAGAGCAAGATCGGCCATTCACATTCATAGGTGCCACCGATGATGTCTTTAGTGAGGGGATCGCGTCATTGATTGAGGAGGTGGATACCAAATTCTCGCTCTCTCAGCCAGCTAGACACTCATATGAATGGAATAAGACGAGAATGAATCACTTTTTATACAGGTTCTTCTTGCGCACGACTCGCTTTGTTGATGTACCTTTCCTGTTTGGGCTGTCAATGTCACTTTCCCATATACCTCGACCCTTAGGGCCTAGAGGAGAATACGGTGGATAGTGTATGCCATGCGCCACCTCCCAGTCAAAGGGAAAGCTCACAGAGATTGAGGGAGATTCGAGTGGGGATCGAGTGATTGGGTCGGACGCGAACGAGTCGGATGCGCATGTCCTAGGGGTGGCAGTGTAGGGCGGACAGAAATGTGTCTAGGTTTGTAAGGTCCTCCACAATGAACCCACCAGCACCGAGGATGGCCCTGTGGACGCCAAAGTCAAATACCAGCCCCTTTCCTCCCGTCCCCGTCTCTCCACCACTATCGTTGCTGCTGACCCCACCGCGGACACAGGCGGGGACTCATCGGGGCTCATCGTATCAGTTCCAAATTGGCGCTCCACAACGTCTGGCAGACGCGAGCCAGGGGTGGCTGAAAGTTGAGAGGGGGAATGGCGGTGGTGGCGGCGCAGTTCCAGTAGCACTGGTGTGAAAGAAAACAGCCACGGTATCGGGGCGAATGCGGTCGGCCAGGGCTCGACTGTCACCGCATGCAAATCAAAGTATTACATGTTAAAGTTTTTCTTTGGCACGTGACCTATAAAAATATGATTGGTTGTCACAGGTCACGTGATTGGAAAACTTTAACATTTCATCACTTACCAGAGAAATACTTTGAGAAATACTTTGATTTGCACGCAGTGTGTGTTCCAGGCGATACACTGGCGGGCCTTGTAAGATATGTCGCGGGAGCTGGTTAATGGTGGCACCGCGTGTGATGAATCGAAAACTGGCGCAGGCAGATGGGAAAGTCTTTGTAATCAACTTGCAAAAGCTTGCCTAGCTCGTATCACTCTTGCAACGCTGGAGCAGTGTTTATATGGATGCGATGGACATGTGTGACAGTCTGGCTTGGCTGGTCGTTTTAAGTTTTCCCTGATGTTGTGTCACCGACTGTGCACTCGCATCTGCTAAGCTCATCATCGCCTTGCCGTGTATCCCGCACTCCCCTCGGACTCGACACACTGGCCTCTTCGTATGTGCCCATACCGCCACACACTGGACGTTCGTCGCAATTCCCGGGATCCCGGGATACTACAATGCATCATCGGACACTGCAGCCTTCGCAGAGAGCGCCAGCGCGAGTCCTGTCGGCAAATCATCCTATATCAAGGACAATGCAAGGAACCCTACCTTATTGTACAGTACAGGTGTCGAGCGGAGGAAGGTAAAGAATGTTTACCCAGCTTAGTGTCTACGGGTGCTTGCACCTCCGTGTGCGAATCCAAGGTACGAAGCTAAACTTCCAGATCGAACAGGTGAGTAACTCGTCAAAGGTGTATAGAACATTAGCTAGTAGTGCTAGCACTTTGCCTCCAAGTACAGGTTCATGTGGTCATAAGTCCGGGGCAGAGATGCCGACTGAACCGAACTGTTCCGCAATGGAGGAACTACGGCTATTGCCCAAGTTGACGATGTAAATCTTGCCGTGTACACAATATCCGTACAGGAAGCCGTATCGCGAGTGGAAATGGGACTCCGAATAGGAAAGGACGGGACGGAGGGCGCTGACGAGTGCTTCGAGATGCGTTCTGCAGGCCTAGGTTGGTACAGCACATCACCGCCGACTCGTATGGCGATTACTCAATAGTATTGTCCGAAGATATGGCATTCTAACAGTATTATGAGACTATATGTTTACTCTTCTGGGAGCAAGCCGGTCACTCCACAAGGAGACTATCCATGGGGGTAATAGAAGATGTAAGATACGAGAGCGGGGGGAAGGCGGCAAGGGCACACTTCTTGGAAATCGAGTCTCGCTGCGCATGATCTGCATGGATATGCAGAGGGAACAGGCGTGCACAGTTTCGGTTGTCATACCCGTAAGCGCAACTATGACAGCTAGCAGAATGACCACACAGGCACACCCAGGAATCCATGCCTCAATGCAAGTTTGCATTCCTTGCTCGGTGCCTCAGCACCTCAGGCAGGATTTCAAAGCGTGGCATGAAAGCGTCGTCCTGGCCTGGAAGATGTGCAACTAGAAACGTGAGGCAGACTCGGAGGTAGTTGCAGATTATGTTAGCTAGAGAGGAGCCACACATGGTGAGGACAACAGGAAAGCCACGACTTACGCGGAGCAAGTCGTGCCAGAAGGGAATTCGACGGGCCTAGACAAGTGAATACTTGAGCCCTTGAGTGTTATTAGCATCAATTGTGGCTAAAGAGTGGGACGGAGACGACAGTAGAAGGGTGAAACTCAATCGGGTGAGGTGAGGGCATAGCCGTTGTTCCCATAGTCTAGGCCACTGGTGAGGAAGGCGGTTCCTGGGACAAGCAGTGGGTGTAGAGGCACGACGCTTTGGATTGAGCTGCAGGACGGACCCAGCAACGGATCGGATTGGGGAGTGGACAAGGCTTGAACGTGAACGCTTGAGCGCTTGAGCTGTGAAATCTTGCGAGCTCAACTTGAGCATACGACGTGAGTGAACTAGTGACTACCACCTGCTGCGCGCTGTTACCTGTTACGTGACTACTTGTTATGAACGCATCCCACGCCGAACAATTGTCGGAGTAGTTTCAACAGTGCTGGCATAGGCCTGTAAAAGTACCGCGTTAACGATCATGTCCGTGCTCAAATGACCCGCTGTCGCCGTACGTACGTGATTCAATGTTCGTGGTCAAGTGGAAGCACTGTACGTCCCTCTCGTAATGAGTATGTGACTGTGGTTAAGCAGGAGTACTGTGGGATTCTGCAGGCCTCTGGGGAGGGCTACGCCGAGTCGTACACCACATGCCCCACAACGATCGTGAGCCCGTCATCACGACCAGTCCGCACTGCCTCTTACCAAAATTTGCGCTCACACCCAAGAAAGAGGATGTGAATATGAAAATGACTTTCAGAAGCAGGAGATGTGCGTTCCCTATCTGCCATCCTTTGTCCGTACACCTTGTTGCACTAGGTCATCTGAACAATCTCTCAGGAGGTGTTCAAGTTTGCGTCGCGCGCACCCAGAGCCGTGCGGGGCGCCAAAGCGAGCCGTACGTACAATATCGCCGTCAACTTGCTGCACCCCCCCCCCCCCCTCCCCCCATGGAAGAACGCCGCCGTAGCCGGCTATGGCAGGCCGTCGGCAAACATAAAGGAGATAACCCGATAGAGGCATACCCTATGGTGGAAAGCAACACGCGTTTCAAGGGGAAGATGGCAATAAAGTAGAGAATGTGTTCCCGTTCTCCGATCGCGCGAAGGAGTGTGCCTGTGGGAGGTAAGGGTTAAGTGCGTCGGAGAGGAGGAATGCATTCTCAAGGCGAGACTTATGCGCGGTGATTTATGATCGGCTTGCTGTTCCCGGAGGGCCTAGTAGTACACATCACTAGCATCACTGCCCACTTCTGGGTCCAGTATTCATATGAACAGAGCCCTTCCCCGGAAACCCGTCTTACGCGTCAACCGCCGTTCCACTTCACTTCATTTCACAAATGAAGCTCACTCGAGGTCAAGGTGAGGCAATAACGGGGTTCAATTAGGCCACTGGAGGTGAGGAGGTGACAATCGAATATTGGCAATAACGACTACATCACTCAGTCACCTCAGATCCGAATCACTGGGCGGCCTCCTAAACAGCGGCCTGTACACAATCTCAGCATGCACGTGGGCTGCACGAGAACTGGGGGAGGTGGAACAACTATCTACGGCATATAAGTGTATAACTAAGGTTTGGGGAACTGGACTTGAGGTGAAACGCGTGTCGTACTGAAAGGTGCTAAACGTCTGTGCAAGCGTGCTAGCGTGGCACTAAATGAGTGTACATATATTAGCAGTCCAAGTGTTTGCCGAGGTCCGCGCCTTTCGCGCTGCGCTCACACTCTCAACAAGTGACGGTATGATAATGCCGCTGCTCGAAGTATCATCAATGTCCGGGGGCAACTGATATTATGTGACTCCCAATCGACGCAGTCTCCCAATAGCCCCAGATGAGCTCTCTGTTTCCTAGAAAATGTACATACATCAAGAGCTTCCTTTCGGCCTCGCTCGGCCTGCTACAACTCCGCGGTTTTTGCCACCCGCCATTTGAATCTTCCCGACGTCAGTTGTCGGAAGTAGAGGGATCGGGGTTAATCATCAGCACACTTCCCGATTGTTTTCGCGGACAGGAGCTGCAGGTGACGGCCGCTCGGAGGTGGGATCAACGGCTGGCCTGCTGCGGTCTTTTTTTGCCAACTGATGCGGCATCAGCACGACTCAAATCGAGATGAAAGAGAAGATACTACTGAGGTAAAGATGGCCGAACTCATGATTATGATTGCCCCGGTAATCGAGAGTAGGGTGGGTGTTGTATGGAACACAAAAAACTCGAACACAATGGCGAAGACAACCTAGAGTAGTTGAAACACTCCCACGCTTGGAAGTAGCGTGAACAGAGAACACATACTGAGGTATACAAGGCAAGGGTACCACGAGAAGCTGTCTCCCGTTGAAAGCCCATGGCCAGGAGTGTCTTCCCAATTTAGGATACCACGGTCAGAAAGGGAGAGAGATGAAGCGATCAAAGAGCACACCTGCGCAATCAAACCGAATATGCCGATGAGGAACATTATGACAAGCCACGCCCCACGCGTAGGGATCACCGGGGGGATCTTGAATATTATCATACTGGGATAGGTGCCAAACTAGGCCCTTTAGGAAGCAAGCTGAGACGCAGAACGCACCCTATTGTGGAAACCAATACACATTGTGAAGAGAAGAAAGAGAGAACGTGAAGTGCATGTGCTTGCTTTCCAATTGCACGAAGGAGTGTGTCTGTGGGGGCAACAGGGTAAGCAAATGGACTAGGGCAGTGGAGAACAAAAGGACGTACAGCTACCGGTCGACCCCAGGACACCAACCATAGCCGCACTACGAAACAAGATGAGAAAAACATCTGGGAGAAGCACAGTTGCCTTCTTCTGACGTGACAGATATCATTCTTTGTCCCGACTAACAACGTCCGACGGATTTTTCTGTGGGCCACCAAAAAGAGCCTGAGGCCGGGCAATCAAGATAACTCCAATGAAGCTGCATACTGCCGCCTCGTAAATAACAACCAAACCCAGTTCAATCACTAACTACTTACACCCAGCAATGATTTCCTTGACTGATAGAGTCTCCTTTAAGAAAATAGCTCCGGAAAAACCGGTGAGAATTGGCGCAATGAATTGCA
This sequence comes from Russula compacta, assembly GCA_022376555.1. Taxonomy (NCBI): domain Eukaryota; kingdom Fungi; phylum Basidiomycota; class Agaricomycetes; order Russulales; family Russulaceae; genus Russula; species Russula compacta. The sequence goes on from WTXH01000129.1 coordinate 62,844, forward strand.
ACACCACTGCATCGGATAATGATAGGTATTGCAGGGAGAAATACATTCCGGAAAGAGCAATGAACCTGGGGTGACGATGAGAGGCATTCACCAGTGCGTGCTTGGCATCTTACCCTGTGTAACCTCGGAGCACCAGCAACGGCCGGACACGTTTTGGACCAAGTAATGGGTCTGGAATTTTCCGCCAATACCTGGTGATGTTTGGTAACATGACTTAGACAACGACACAAGAAGGCATACATGTACGCGACCGAACAGATATAAGTCATTGCCTGACGACTACTTAGCATCCGGCAGTGCGAGGAAAGGTTGAGTGTGCTCACCATCCGGACCCATATCAACTTTACAAGTCGTCGGCTACTATGTCAGCCCAGGGCATCAAATCATCAGAATATCACGCACTTCGAGAATCGGCACATGTTCATCGAGACTGTTGAGCCACTTGACGGAGATATTTGACGCAGCAAAGAAGAACTGAGATGCCGCAACAAGTAAAAGCCCGGCATTTTTGTCCAAGAAGGCAGATACGGCCGAGCGCCACCGTTCAGAGTGGGCCCGCTGGGATAAATCCACGCGCTCGGGTTGCAGCAGTGGTGACGTCTCATCCGGGAGGGACAAGGGATCCCCAACCAGTTTGTGGTCAGAGGAGGACAATGCACCACAAGTTTCCGTCGTCGGGGTTGAATGGGCAATGGTCATGATGGGAGTAGGTATAGCACGGGAAACCCGATGGTGTGCTGGGGTTCAATGGGGGCAACTCTCAACACGACGCCTGCACATTACATACATGGTAAAAGGTGTGCTGCCGTCGGCCACCGGCCATCAGTTGGCAATTACACTTCTGTGAGTGATGTGGAGGTATTAATGAGTTAGACCTGTGGTGTGAGAGTTGGACCGGACCGGACCTGTCCCTTATCCAACCAAACCCCCACTGCGAGTTCCTCGAGCCCAAACTATCAAGTCATTTTCGACAATGCTCTTGAACTATACAAGAAGAGGACCAAGAAAGATCTCCGTTCCCATCCACTATTTGCTAAACTCGAAGCCTGCGATTCCCCTGATACTGTCCTTGCCACGTCTCGAGAACAAATCTTTGGCTTCGACCAATCTGGTGATGATAAATAGACCAAGTGGCTCAATCCGACAGTGAATGTCCTCTACAAATTTTTCGCAGTCATCGGTGGGGGTATCAGTCTGGTGTGTCCCATAGAGTTCAAGGTTTACTCGTTCAGGATGTGATATTATGCAGATATACCCACCGGCGGGGGTGATCTTCACGCTCCATTGTCTGGGGAGACTAAATCGCTCCTACAGGGAACCAGATACGACGGGACCTCAAAAATTGGCTATCCCCCAGACCCATCCGTAAATTACAACGTTGCAAGTGATGCTCACCACCAAGGCACCGCCACATGATTCACTGAAGGTACTACCTTCATGGGCTGGAAAGCGTCGGGCTCGTTGCTGTGGGTCCACGGAAAACGTACTTTATCCTTCCCTTCGAGCCTTTGCCCTTGCTGACTGACGTCTCTTTCCTTAGCAGAGTCCGGAAAGAGTGTCCTGAGGCTCGTCCCTTCGCAAATTCATCGTGGACTGAAATACTGACCACCCACCAATTCCTCGATCATCCAGGATATCAAGGGTATCTCCGATGCAGGATCAGCTCATATTTCCTATTTCTTCTTCGACGGCAAGGACACGGGAAAACAGGATATCCTGTCTTCTATTGTCATCCAGCTCGGCCATCAATCCGATTCTTTCTGCAACATTCTCTTTAGCTATCACTCGATCCACCAATCTGGTTCGCAACAACCTAGTGATGGCACACTTGCACACTGTCTCGAGGACATGCTCAGGGTTCCAGGACAAGTGCCAATCTATAGCATCATCGATACGCTGGATGAATATCCCAATATGACTGGGATAGCGACGAAACGGGAGAAGGTCCTGATGCTTGTTGAGAAACTGGTCAGGTCGGAGCTTCCAAATCTACGGTTGTGTGTTACCAGTCGTCCAGAGGTCGACATTCGGACGTCTAATGAGCTTTTGACATCGGACCGGATATCTCTTCATGACGAAAGTAGACAAAAGAAGGTCATTGTTGACTTCGTCTGCTCCGTTGTTTACTCTGACAGAAACATGCGGAGATGGCGGGATGCGGACAAGAAGATGGTGATCGACACCCTCTCTGAGAGAGCTGATGGCATGTAAGGATGCGATTGTATACTAAGGAACAGTTGTTCATAGCTCCGTCAGGTTAACTGCCTGAAACACTAGACGAGACATATGGCAGGATACTCTCGGAAATTCCCAAATTGAACTGAGTGCATGCTTATCGGCTATACCAGTGTCTCTCTGTGGCCGCTCACCCACTTGATGTTGAGGAGCTGGCAGAAGTACTCGCAGTTGACTTCACACCAATTGGAGGGATTCCGAAGCTGAAGGAAGATTGGCGGTGGCAAGATCAAGAACGAGCTGTGCTAACCGCATGTTCCAGCTTGATCGCTGTTGTCGACGACGGGAGGCCCCGTGTGGTCCAATTTTTGCATTTCTCGGCCAAGGAATTCCTAACCTCAGAACAGCTCGCCACCTCGAAAATGGACGCTTCCCGTAATCACTATATTCGCCTCGAGGAAGCACATACGATGGGGGCGCAAGCGTGTCTCGGCGTCCTACTTCGTTTGGACTACGACATCGACAGGGAGAGCATCGAGAGTTTTCCTCTAGCTCAGTATGCTGTGGAACGTTTCAGCGACCATGTGGAGTTTGAGGACGTATTATCACAGATTCGTAATAGGGTTGACGATCTCCTGGATGCAGAAAAACCCCATTTTTCTGCGTGGCTCTGGATGTGCTCTGGCCTTTATCGGGATGGGCAAAACCAGATGCGGTTCCATTGTCGAATTGGGATATCCGGTCTGGTGCGTCCCGAAGACATAAACGCCATGGGTAAATTCGGGACCCCACTGCATGCCGCGTCGCGCTTGGGACACTCAGAAATGGTAGAGTTATTACTTGATCACTCCGTTGACGTAGACGTTCGGGACCGCAACGACCGGACTCCGCTGCATCTGGCAATATACGGAACTGACTGGACTGTGGAGGATCCAGGAGTAGAGAGGGTAAAAGGAATGAAAATGATCATTCGAATACTCATAGGGCACAATGCAGACACAGACGCCCGGGACAATGAGGGCAAGACACTACTAAACCAACTACTAGCCCATGGTTATGGAGACGGGGGTTTCAAACTTGCAAATTTTTGACTGGATCACGGCGCAGACATAGAAAAACGCGATAATGAGGCTTCAACTCCACTGCATGCGGCATTAGTCCGTGGAAGCGTCAAGATTGTCCAACTATTGCTCAAGTACGGTGCAAATATCCATGTGCAAGACAAGACGGGTCGGACACCACTACATCTAGCAGCAGATGATCACACGGCTTATGCGATGGATGTTTATTCTCTGCAACATCGTTCTTACTGGAGCATGGTGCGGATGTTGATGCACGAGACAACGACCACTCGACTCCGCTGCGTCTGGCAGCACAACAGGGCTGTGTCGAAGCTGCGCAGCCGCTCCTCGAGCATGGTGCAAATCTCCATGCGCAAAACAAAAAGGGTCGGACATCGCCACACGAAGCATTGGTCAATTTCAATGATAACTCGTATCGTGATGATTTCGACATCGCACGGCTTTTCCTTGAGCACGGTGTGGACGTTTGATCCACGCGACCACGACCACTCGACTCCGCTGCATCTGGCAACACAATATGACAGTGTCAAAGCTGCGCAGCTACTCCTCGAGCATGGTGCAGATATCCATGCGCGAAATAAAAACGGTCGGACACCGCTGCACGAGTCGTTAGTCGACGTCAAGAACAAGGTGTATGTATGGTCCGAGTTTGGACGTCACGCGGCTCTTTCTGGAGCAATCCTTGCGTGACGACCCATTGAGGTGCATCTGCAGTGGTTGAGCCATGATGCTTTCAGACGTCAAGTACTGTAGTTGATCGATGATGACCATCCTCATCCTATGATGCCTAGAGCTAGCCACTATCACATCCATCATGTAGTGTCGGTAGCGGAATGGTCGACCGGTTAAACCACCGAAGGCGAGGTGTCATTGGTTATCATCTTCGTACGGTAGTCATTCTGATGGAAAACCGTGAGATGGAAATGGGCTCACCACTGTACCTGTCGCCTGCCGACTCCACCCGGATTTCACTACTGTGAAGGAAAGGAGGGTTGCGGAGGCCCATATAATAGCCGAAATGACGAATTGGTTTCATGTCACGGAGAGGAGGGTGTGCGCCGCATATGTCGATGGCGCACTCGGCTCGAGGTTCACGAACCGGACCAGTCAGCAAGGAAACGGCATACGTCCAGACAAATCTTTGAAATTCGACGCGGTTAAGCTGTGGATCCGTTTTGGGGCGACCCCAACTTTGGACAGTGGTGAAATTGAACGCGACGCACAGACTGGTCTCGCCTTGCGGATTTGGAGTTCCCCAAGCGCTCGCAAGGTATAGGCAGTCGAGAACGGAAGGACGGAAAGGACGGGGGATGGTGGGTGAATTCGATGGTGGGAATATTGACCGCAAAAGGCAAGTACGCTACAGCAACCCAGGGTTGCGATAAAGGTTCTTGAAATTTTTTTCATCAACATTTTTCGGCCTTTATGAACCCAACACTGACCTGTTGAAAGCGATCCAACCCCTCCTTACACTCTCCCACCATGGTCCCTACTTGTCGAGATGCATTGTGTAGCTGCCGTGCTCGTCTTGGCTGCTCAGGATGTACTTCCGCTTTGAACGGCCATGCGCGCCTCTATCGTGCATCGTGGTCACCCTCGTCTAGAGGCGCGCGGCTAGGCCCTATCTCATCCCTTAGTCCTCTTGGCTTCCATTGGGAGTCCAAATACTTCCCGCCTGTCACCGTCACCGGATCCTGCGTAAAAGAGATGCCTTTATGCGCTGCACAGGGTGACTCCTATTACTGGAATCCCAAGGTCCTGTTTTGCTTGCCTTGCCGGGCTTCACGGGACCCTCATCTTTGGTGAAGGTCTGACAGTCTCCTGCTACCTAAAGTCAGTATGTTCCGTGCCGTGCCTACCGTGTCTTGTTCCGCCTCTATCTCTTCATTTCCGCACAGTCACCTGCTCACTTGTTGCACCTATATGTAGGCTGGACGAGTGAAATGTGACTGAATGATGACTTGGTTGCCTACGTCTCGCGTGCGCCTGTGCAGGACCCCGGAAACCAGCTCCGTTCGAGCCCGTCCGAACCAATCAGCTGAGCTATCTCGCGTGAAGAACGTAATACGTACTAGCTCGTGTACACACACTCTCAAACGCCCCTGGGCGATTGCGGTACATCGATTACGGCCTGCGTGCATGCGCACCTACATGTGGCGTGGCTTCTTCTCGGTACAACTCAGCCACTTGGGGCTCGAGAGGCTGTGCCGCCACTGCTGATCGTTGATCGTTTTCCCCTTCCTTCCCGTATCTCCCCGGTGCTGTGCTCACATGGGGCCACAGTTTGCGCAACAACTGTGAGCCGTCCTCGTTCATATTTGCACTGCCACGAACAGGGCCCACTTCTTCCCGCGACTGCGCGTGGCGCGGGGATGCATGGGTAGGTGACATGTGCGTCGCCCATCATCGATATTCATCATCATACACTCCTCTCGTCACCGGATTATGGCGGGATGTCACAGAGACCGTGTGCCGGGCTCCATGCCATACCCTCACACGTTCTGCCATGCCGCACGGTCGCCGCTCCATCGCCCCTCATCTCCGTCTTCCCTATCCGTGCGCCCCATTAGGCTCGTCCTCTCCTACTTCCTCTGCAGGGCTCCTCAATCACCTCATCGCCCTGCTCATCTCACGCTTCCCTAGAATTCTGCATAATGGGACGTGGTTCCGTCCCGTTCCGTTCTATCCTTAGCGTTTATGCCACTCTCCGTTCATCGGCCGCGCCATCCGACTAACGCGCTTCTAGAGGGACAATTTCGGCAATCGGAGGTTATCAGCCACTTCATTCATTCATTCATTCATTCAACGGAGCCTCTCTATTCCACACCTCGTACCTCTTCGTAACCTTCACACGAATGCGCAGATCGGAAGAGATAAAACTATATTAGCGGCACAGCAGAAACATTGAAGAGGTGTAATGGCGCCACCCGACAGGGATGAACGTTGAACCAGTCAAGGAGGGGAAGAGGCGCTGCACGGTCTCCGAGACAGGAACGGGGGTCTCTCGGGGCCTATTCTACAACACAAGACATCTAGACGTAATCTCTTGGTATGCTTAATAGACACCGATAGGAGGGATGGAGGGGGTGCTGGAGGGACTCGTGGTGGCTCGTTCCCACCCCACGAGTGTCGCTCTCCCTGCAAGCTGTGACCCTCCTCGCGTGCCTGGTTTTATCCTTTCGAATTGCCAAAACATAAACCCACTTGCATTTGTGATGGCACCGTCAGTTTCAAAGTATATGCGACACACGCGCCTCCGCAGCCACCGCCATCGAAAGACAAACACCGCAAACGCCCATTCACCCCCCCCACCCCTTGCGACAGGCGGAAGTGTGTGGGCTTTTTGTTCGATGGGCTGGCAGTTCAAATGGAGGCCGGTGCCTGTTTTTTTACGTTCGGCGCCGCGTCGGCTTTGATGGTTCACGTGGTGTTGGGGCGGGGCGCACGGACGGACTTGGGACTCTCTTAGCCAACAAAAACGTGTCGCGTGCCGCGTGTCCCGAGGACCCCGGAGAAGCCGCGGCGACCTTCCGAACTCGGACGAGCGGCCTTCGAAAAGGCGCTCGCTTGGTTGTCCTTCTAATCTAATCTCTCTCTTATGCTTATGGGAAAAGCGTTTGGGCACAAGAGATTTTAAGCCGCGCTGAGATGACGCGCAGAGAGGGGATCGACGAACAAAAAAAAAAACGGTCTTGTGAAAACAACAAACACCCATTTCTCTCTCTCTCCTGTTCTCGGGGGATTTATCTGGGGCGTGGTTCTGATGAATATCGCCAACACGTGTTTTGATGCTACTCCAGCTTCAACAGTTCATTCTTCTACGCTTTGACGGAAGAGAATTATCGAAGAGCTCTCTTTGGCTTTGGGCGCTCGCGTTTTGACTTTGAACCCGAGCACCCGCGGGTTCTTTGGGGCCCCTTGTCCATTCCCAACATCACGCCGCCTCGCTCCCTTCTTCCTTCCTTCCTCGTTTTACGGCGGGCGGCATGAGATGCCCGAGAGGTGAATGAATAGACGGAATGAATCGGTCGTCGGGTCGGATTGGCTCGTCGGTTTCGCCTCCTTGATGCATGCCTGCTGGCGTGCGCGCGCGTATGGAACTCGTTACGCGAAGATTCCCCCCCCCCCCCCATGTTGCAGACGATCCATCCATCATTTGTTTTCTCTCTCTTCCATACCCGCACGTTTTTTTGGCACTTTGTGTGCTTCTGCCCCACTCGCCAGAACACCTAGCGGCGAACACTTCTTCTGGGGTGATCTACTACACGCACGCCGTAGCAACGACTCGGAGCACGGCATGCGTGCCCCGCCTCATCGGCTATGATGCAGACGAGAAGAAAACGAAGTCCATAAGCACCCCTCATCCTCTCTCCCCCACGGCGACGCGACGCCACATGCGGCTCGATACGAAATAACGAACAATAAGCGTAGACAGGATCGGACGGAGGAATCCTCCGAGTGTACGTGTCACCCACGTTACAACGACAAGTTGATCGGGCAGCATACAGCTAGTAGCTTGGACTGCGCAGCGCAGTCAGTCAAAGGTACTCTCGATGACGACGAGGACAATAATAACAACGTTCCACAGATTTAAGCGGCGCAGCATCGAAGGCTTGCATCGCATAGCCATGGGGGTCGCGACTTGACGACGTGGTTGATCGATCTACGATTCTCCATCTATACGTTATCTAACCATCAGATATCTACACGCACAATACACACACGTACTGTTTAGTGGCACCGTGTAACATACAATGGACACTTTACGATGTACGTACCGTACGTATGCACACGCAATAACGAAATCACGCACGTCATCAACGCACCACCCACAGAAACCAGAGAACAGAACACCACCACCCGCTTTGGGCTTGTCCGCGGACAATGCATCGCCTATCGTAAATGGCGTCTTATGCATGTAATTGGGATGTCTTTTATTGAAAAAGTAAAGTTTCCCAACCGCGGACGACGGCTCTCCCCCCCCCCCCATCCGCCTTTTCTCGAAAGGTAAATCCCCCTCCCCCCCTTCCTCACGTCACCGTCACACATCATCCATCCATCATCCCCTTCCGAGTTCGTCCAGTCCGGTCCATCCAAACCCATTGAATTTACAATCATCATCCCTCGCAAACGGAATCGGAATTAGCCGGGGCCCCCTTATAAATATACACTCGAAACTTGATTGTGCCACCGAACATCGAGACATGGACAGACAAACGACCGTACTACCGCACGACAAGTACCGCATTGCGCTCCACTATACACGTATAATACATACACACGCCCACGGCTTATCAAAAACATTCCGGAGAGCCGAAGGAGTACGAGCCCGGGCATCTCCGAAAATGAAGAAGCGCGATGTCCCGCGCACCCAAACTGTTTGTGTGTTCATTCATAGCTATATTCAACGTCATTTGCCACCTTTTCCCACCCCTTCTTCTTCTTCTTCTCCCCAATCATCTCCACCAAAACACCATCAATGCGTCCATCATGCATCATACATCATCTAACGTCGCGTCGTTTCCGTTTGCGTGTTGGTGGGGGGATCTTGTACGAAAGGAGTTACAAACGAGGAAGGACGATTAACTTCCGATAAGGGGGATTAAGGGGAGAAAAGAAGGATAGAATAGTAGATAGAAGGAAGAGATGATGATAATGGGTGACGATGATGGTGGTGGACGAACAAGGTCGAGGAAGGGGACGAATGAGAGAAATGGAGAGATGGTTGAGTATAGCAGAGCAAGAAGAAGAAGAAGTCTCGGTGAAACTACGCGTTTATCTCGGCGAGACCTCTCTCCGACTCTCCGACGAATGGGCAGAGACAGACGCAGAGCAGACGTTAGACGAAGGGTGATGATGATGATGTGATGGGCTGATGCCGGTGGGTGGTGCTCGGTGCTCCTCCGATCCGGTGGGTGCTCGTGATGATGATGACAGACGATGATGATTCGCCCCAAAGAGGGACAGAGAGATTCTTAATTTTTTCTCACAGAGAGAGAGAGTAAAGGTACAAACTCTTAGTGGCGAGGGAAATCCAAAGTCCAAAAGGTATAGATCGAAATATGCAAGGATCGAGCAGTCGATGGGACAAGAATAGGAAAGGGGAAAGGAATCGGGCAAGAGCCGATTGGATACAAATTAATGTTTAGGTACGATACTGTCCGGGATGCGCGGGGGCAGTTGTAAGCCAGTAATGGATGGGGATTGCGTTGTATGTACACAGATTGGATATGTATCAATCACAACGGGTAAAAAATCGATCAACAGTGAGACTTCTCACTTGTCAGTAATGCTACTACTAGTAATCGCCTCACCCTTGCGTCTCTCTCCCCCCGGTCAAGATAAGTAGAGAGACGCCCTGTATGTACAAGTAATTTTGCCGTCGTTCTCAAAAACCCGGCAGTCAACAAAATACATGAGCAAAAAGATTAGTGATGAAAAACAAAGAAAAGGACACGGAAGATAAAGAAGAAAAAGAAAAAAAAAATTATAAGAAAAGAGGATGGAAAGGTTGCATCAGCAGAAGCAAAAGAGGTCGATGTGTCGATGTGTATGCGTGCGCGCGTGAGATGATTAACGATTAACCAGTGAGCTACTTTTTGTTGGCCTGGATCGCTTCAGAATTGCGCTTGCTGCACGGGCACTTGCTGGCCTGCATATTGCTGCTGTTGCTGTGAGAAAGTTGGCGCCGAGTACGCCTGAGGCGAGTACTGCGACTGGCCATAACCCTGCGGATAGTGCCATGTCTGTGAGCCGGCCGACTTGGCCGACGACGGCGATGTGGGGGAAGCCGCTCCCGCAGACATTGTTGCGCTCTGCGCAGGTGTCGATTGACGGGTCGCGGTAGCTGACTTGGAGTGTTGCAGGCATTCATGTTGCCCCGAGGCGAGCAATTGGAGTCCCATTGCGCCGTGATCACCCGAATGCTGATAGTGATATCCTATACGGATCAACCAACCAATCAGCACAAATGGGGAAGCCATCTCAATGGGGGTTAGGGACATACGGAGACCATTCATGTTCTTGTATCGCCGCTGACAATCGCCGACGCCACAGGCAAATGGGCGTAGGCGACGTTCCGCCTCGCGCTCCACCTCGCGCAGTTCACCTTCCGTGATCTGCACCCCTGATCGATCGTTCCCATTGACGACGACACCCTTCTCTGCGAGGAGGGCTTGCAACGCCTCTAGGTCCTTTGGCGGGGCAAAGTTGCAAGAGCCGTGCGTCATGTGGTACTTGAGCCCGTTCGCCTGCTTGTATGACTTGTTGCAGTTCGGCTTTGGGCAACGGAAGGGCTTGGAAAGGAGCAGTGACGAGGCGGGACGGGAGAGGGTGGTGCTGGCACGTGGGGTAGAGGTTGGAGAGGGTGAAGAGGAAGCCGAAGCCGAGGTAGATGCCTGTGCAGAGAGTGGGTGGTATGACGCCTGCGTCTGACCCTGAGCCGTCACGGGAGACGCGACGCGTGAACTGGATGGAGTGTTGGCGGGCGTCATGGAGCTCGGGCTGTACAAGAGCGTGGGAGGGACACAACTGTATGGACTTCCCGGCTGGCTGCTCGATGCACTGGTGATCTCTTGCGAAGGTGAGGCGACGGCACCGTAATCGGAGTAAGCCGAGTAGGTGCCGAACGAGTCACGTTGAGTGGGGGAGAAGGGAGAAATGGTGGATGTCGAGGCCCGCGACGGAAGAACGGTGGCAGTGTCAAAAGCGGAAACAGGCGAAGGACACTCAGAAGATGGTTGGGAAAGAGACAATGGACTAAACGACGACGCATTGGCGAACGCACGTTGGGTGGGATAAGGTACCAAATGAGTTGTGACTGGGGTGAGGGGAGGAGATGAAGCGGATGAGGAGGCAGGAGACGAGTCAAGGTCGAGTTCCATCTCATCAGGGTCGACAGGACCCTGTTGCTGCTGCTGATGGTGTTGTAGCTGTTGTTGCGGGTGCTGGTGGTGTTGTTGGTGAAGCTGGGGTGAGATTTGAAGATGGGGCTGCTGGTGTTGTGGTTGCAGTCGAGGAAGTTGAGATGAAGGAGGAGGCAAGTACGAGTCGAACTTGGCGTTAGGCGGAGGGGCGGGATAATGGTTCGGGTAAAGTTGGCCTGGTACCTGTTGAGAGCACGGGTCAAGGACGACGACATGGCACTCTTCAAAGTGCTCCACGAGGGCATGTAGGTCTTGGAGGTTAAGACCGCAGCAGGTGTAATTGCGGCACTATGGGGGATCGATCACTTAGCAACGGGGGCGGAATGTGAGTTGGAGGTAGAGGAGAGGTGCAACTCACGAGCTCATCTTCGCGCTCCATGGCGGAGAGCGCGTTCATGATGGAACCTCTGTCCGACTCTATTGAGGAAGATATCTTTCCTGCACCACGGAGGTCGGTGGGGCTGGGTTGAAAAAAGGAGGGGGGTCAATAAGAGAGAGGGAGGGGGAGAGGTGGGATTTATAGGACGCACTCCAAGGGGCCCAGGAGTTGACCGGGGGGTGAAGAACCGGGGAGGTGACGATTACCGTTGCCGAAAGAGTCAGGGCGCCATGAGAAGGGGGAGCCAAAGAAGGTACGGGTGTAGGATGCGGGATTGAAGGAAGAGTAAGAAGGGGAAGGCATTGAGAGATCGTCTTGGAAGGGGGGGTGGATGATGGGCTGAGGCTGGGCCATGGAAGGGATTATAAGCAAGGAGAGGCGAGTAGAGACGGTGAGAAAGAGAGTGTCTTGTCCGTTTGCTGCTCGAGCTCTGTGTCAAGCGAGGAGTTCCCCTGCGTCCCCCCGCGACCTGAGCGGTATTTGTATTACACACGCCTCTCCGTTCAGCCCTGGGAACCTTATCCCCTTCCCGGTCCGATCATCCCCCACTCATTTCTCGCACTGCTCTCCTCACCGCACCGCTTCCACCTCATCCACCTTTCATCCCGGCTTCTCTCCAATACCCATTCCCGACAATGCTCTGCATTTCTCTCCTCTCGCCTTCCTCACCCACTCACTTCCTCCCCTTCATCCCATATCGATCTTAGATCTCCCACCGGAACCCACCTCACCTGACCCCGGTCACCCCGGTCCACACCACCTATCGAACCATCGAACCGAACCGTCCGGCAACTTGGCACCATCCCTTCCCACGTGAGCAACGGCCCTCCAGATCCCAGATTCAGTCTCAATCACCACCTCTCTCATCTCATCTCCTCTCTTCCCATTCCTTCCCTGCCTTCTCCTTCCCCCTTCCAGCCCCCATGAATTCCGAAGAGACCGTGTCCGTGCCAACTGTGTCCGCTTTCGTACCCTTACATACCCCCCCATCCCCAATCTCTGCTCGCCCGCATATTCGGGAAATATCTCGTCGATCATTTCTACCGTCCACTCCTCGGCCCGGGTTTCTCTCCCCTTCGCCCTATAGTGCCTTCGGTCTCTCCCCGACCGCATCCCCGGCGGGGGCACCCAATCCTCCTCTAGTGCGCCCTAGATCTGGGACAGATACGGAATTGCCTTTGGTCACACCTATCCTTCCGTGATCTGATATTCATCCTCTTGCGCTATCATCTCTATAGATCCCTCAGCTCGAAACACGAAACCCATATTCATATTCATTCGTCCTCTCATCATAACTTAACCGTAATCGTAATAGAGAACCCCTAACAAGCGCCCGCAACCGACCGACGACACTCGTCCCGTGACATCGTCAGAGGTCCCACAGTTTCCTACATCCCGTTACCACATTTCCATTCCTTCCTTCCATTCAGCCTTCGGCGCGCGCAATTAAACGCCCACTCAAGGGCAACCTTCACCTGTATGTGCTCCTCTTGCACGCCCATCCACGAAAGCGTCCGAGCCAAGGCACCTCCTTCCGCTCTCATCGGCCGGTCTCTCAACCCATCCTCAACCTTAAGCACAATGTCCGGGGGGAACGTGTCGTACGCACGTGAACACGTGTTGAAAGCAGCGCCGCCACCGTCAGACTCGACGCCAGCCTCTGATAAGATTGCGGCGCATGAAGCAAGGCAAACGCGAGCTTCTCACATCATTCTAACCAGAAGCAATCCAAACTTCCGATGACCACGCACACACGCATGAGCAACCCTATTCATCCTTTACGAACGGCACCGTTACATTACATCGACCCCTACTGATTGCAACAGAACACTAAGAACGGCGGCTTGCGCAGGGGAGCGCACAGCACAGGCAAAAAGACGCCCAGACGCTAGACGCCCATCCTGTTGTAGTATACGGGAACCTTTGTTCTTCCGATGACCCGTCCTTTGACTATTTCGTTCCAAGCACGTGCATGTCCGCTCACACTAATACCGGTACATGTACGTGTCTCGCGCCCTGCTAAAGCAATTCATAACCCTACGATGACGAGGCACAAAATCGGGTTGGGAGGGAAGCAAGGCATAAACGTCACCCCCGGCACTTTCCACTGATGTTTCAATCCCCATTACGTTGAGCTGTTCGTGTAGCATCAGTGGTGGAAGGGTTCTTCCCAGGCCAGGGCGTTGCTCGTCCCATTGCGTTCGTTAAGTTCACTCTCCGTCAAAAAGTGGCACACCAAGCCACAGCAGGACATCACATACATATTTCCCTTGTTACAAGTTCTCTCACACCCCATATGCGTGTCACGGGTGTGGCACTCCGAACCGAGCTCGGTACCGCAGGTTGTGTGGTGTGGCGTGGCCGGCCGGCCGCTGGCGGCTGAACCGTGCCCCGGCCCGGCTGAGCCTTGACATTGGACAGGACATGCATGCTTGACATGACGAGCCGCGGTGTGGATCCCTCCGGGGTGGAGGGATCGCCGCTGGATAGCCAACGTCTCAGTACCAGTGCCGGAGCCATGCGCAATGTGGTGTGGTCGGTTGGTTGGGTTGCTGGTAGGATCGGCAATGCATCGCTGCCCTTGCCGCCTACTACCTACCTGTCAGTGGCTAAGCAACCCTAACTAGCCTAAACTGATAGCTACCACCCAAAAAAATAAGTGCTAAAAGCTCCCCTTCCCCCGGCCGTTTCAGTCAGCCCGTGTAGTTGGTGTGTTGTGCCATTAACGCATACGCCACTGCCAATTACTGTAGCTGTAACTGTACTGCAAGTGCCAGAACCCGGAACTGGCGGCGGTCTGATTAACCGCAAACACTCCCCCATCATCATCATCGATGCATCCATCATTATCATTCTTCCCATACCACCCACCTGTCCCCGTTCCCCGTACTCGTTGCCTTGCCTGTATCATGCCCAGCTTTTTAAAAAGTCCCGGTATTTCACCTCTCATCCCGGCGCGGGCGTGTGTGCCCGTAACTGCTGCGGCGCGGTGGCGCAAAACCTTGGGACGGTTGGGTCGCGGCCTCGCTGCTCCGTTGCCACTGTTTGATGGCGCACCCACCTTCCTTCCTTTGGTTCTTAATTCCGTACTGTGCTGTACTGTGCTGTGATGGGTTATGTGTTATGTTATGTTCTATCAAAAAAAAAAAAAAAAAAGGAAAGATCAACATCGATCAAAAGTCGTCATATCCATTCACAAGTACATCATCGCTATAGCTATTGCTATAGCACGTATGTACGGCACCGTAAGGCCGTTCGGCCGCTTTTGCGTGGGGTGCAGTAGGTGGCACAGTGGCACAGAACCCCCTTGCCAATAGTCATAATAAGATCAGAGCAGAAGTGGTAGCTTTTGCTGTTTTCTGCTGCTTCTGAATTTCTGGTTCATTTTCTTTTTGTGTTTGTGCTTGTGTTTATGTTCAGCTTGGTTTGGTTTGGCTTCGATTACAATTGCGTGGCTGTCTCAGTGCGCGGCCGCCTGCCGCCCCGCCTGGGCCCCTGCCGCCAGCCTATTTGCGTTTGCGTGTAAACTCGACCGACTCGACAAAAGTGACAGGTGCCAGGTTGGCACTCCCGACATTTTGTAAACAACCTATCTTTGACGAATTGTTTACGACAAACATACAGTACCGTATACGCCAAAAAAATTAGAAACGGATGACCGGCGCCCCTCCCCCCTCGATTTGACATACAAGTACGGGTAATGCCATCCTTACCCTATACGATACGCCATGATGCACGGTGCGTAACTGTAACCGTAACACACACACACATGCACACGTGTGCCGCGTCATGCACCGATCGACATCCGTCGGCAGGGGCAGGAGCGGCGCGCGCACGTACAAACCTACGTCCACCACCCCCTTCCCGCGCATCCGAGTTCGATCCTGTCTCATTCCGACCAGACGAGCGCGGCGCGCCTCCCTCTCCTCTTCCCCCCCCTGCGCCCCCCAGGGGGGATTGATGGTAATGATCGCCGTTCCTCCCATAGTATCATGTGCAACCTCTACTCGCGAAACGCGCAATTAAAAACCGGTCGTTGGAGAAGGACAGCGCCGCGGCGGGTGTACTTTTCATTATTTCATATTTATATTTATATATATATTATACAGTACATAAATATGTATATATATATATATATATATGTTTTGGCGGCGGGATCGGGGTCACCATCATCAGCGATACCTCTAAACCCTGACCCGACACTCCGCGAATGATATCTCTTTCAAAACGGGGGTGGCTTTTTGCTACGGTTGCGCTTATATTCATTTTCAACACGCCACTAGTTTACCTTCCAAAAGCCCCCCCCCCCCCCCAAACCCCACCCCCTTCTTCCGTCGGCGGAGATATTGGTTACTTAGCGATGTCTTGCCTGTCGAGACACCCGAGACCTTTAGATTGAGCCCGTGATTAATTGATCTCGACACTAAATGAATTTGAAAGGCTAGCCCAACCTACAGTACCTCCCTCCTTCCCCCCCACAACCCCTGCTTTTCTGGCAGGGGTACCTGAATCTCGGTTGTAGAATTACCTGTAGTTTGTTTGTCTGTCTACCTGTCAGCCTGTCTGCCTGCCTGTCTGTTTAAGTGTTTCACCCTCCTACGCGCGCGACAGGCACCACGTACAGTACGCATATCACCCCCCAGGCCCCCTCCACCCACGCTATCATTCTTTTTAGAGATTTTCCATTTCTATAGTACAATACACCAAAATGTGTGTACATTCGTATCTGCCGGGGACAACACGTGCTCGTCAAAACGCAGTTTTTTTGTTGGCAAGCCAACAAAGGAAGAAACCTTTTGCGTCCCGTGAATGCCCTCACAACTAGCGCCAATGGCTTATCACTGGCACTGCGTGGCATGTGTGCCAGTGGTATTAGCGATGTTGATGGCGTTCCAGTTGTCGTGCGTCGCGTGTCGTCGCGTGGTCGCTCCCATCACCCGCTACAGTACTCCGGTGTTTTCGTTTCCAAGTTTTGACCTTTCCGGGCTGTCGGGGTGGCTATAATTGGCTTGAGCTTGGCAACGGCGAGGCGACCCCAGCGCCACAGGTACGACTGCCACTTCGTACTTGTACATACTTGCTTGCTGCGCAACCGAGGAGCGGGGGAAAAATACGCGTTCGCCAAATTGAAAAAGCTATTAAATTGATGGGCACAAGTCGGCAAGCAGGAACCCGCGCGGGCCGGGTCGGGCCAGCTCATATAAGCCCTACTCTGTAAGACTCTTTGCAAAGAGCAAAAAATGGAATGGAATGGGGGTTGCACTTGCTGCTCTACTTTCAAGAGCCGATCCGAGCCAGCCCAGATCAGACAGGCAGGGACAGGGACAGGACAAATACGTGCATAAGCGGGCACAACTGTCCTGAAGTTTCCCGGACAGCGTGAACATTGCTGACTAAAGACTACTGCTACGGGCCCGGGAGTGCTTACAGTAAATCACGGTCAGTTCCCTTCGTTTCTTCTCAGAGAATGAAAAAAAACAAGGCCCATAAGAAGTGCAAGCAATGGGGCGATTCCACTGCTAGCTAATGCAGTGGTGCCATTGCTGCAGCTGCAGCTGCTGCAGGATAACTTGATAAAGAAGTCATGACAATAATGTAACACACTGATCGGATCCAGGGTTCACTTGGGCGGGTTCAAATGACCTCTTAAGTTCAGGCAATCGACAATGATGAAACAATTTACATCGAGATCTCAGAAGATTGAGGATCAGCAGGCCATGTCAACCCCGAGGCCAACCTTATCCAAACAAAGAAATATAGATCCCCAAAAGTGGGACAACGGTCGGTGGAGTACAACACGCATGTCGTAGGTAGGGGATACGTGGGTGGTGAGTTGAGGCAGGCCATGAGAGTCTCGGGGCCACTGGCTGGGAACGTGGGGAGACTTCCGTAGAGGGAAGTTACGGTGCTAAAGAGCGTCCGAACTGACTCCGAAGGCGTTCGAACGCCGCGTAAGCGCATAGTTGTGGCGTGGCGTGACAGGTTATCCATCCCCTCGGGCATGTCTGGCGACGACTCGCACGACTATCGATCGCGTCGCCAGCTCCATTAACTGGCACATTATAGAGAGATTACTGGACCCTGGACCGCCTCAGCGGCTAGCTTGCCGCCGCTGCTGCTGCTGCTGCTAGCAGCTGTATTGAACCTCGGAGAACCGGTGATATCTACTCTTTCGGACGAGGCTGTGCTCGCTTCTCTTCCTCGCTTCATCTCGGTGTCATTCCCTCGACGCTGTGTCATGTCGTGGTCCCTTGGGTGAACGTGTGCGGATTTTGCCGAAGTCTGACACTGGAAAAAGACGTGATTTTGTGATTGATCCACGACAAGGCAGTGGAGAGACAAGACAAGATAAGATGACATCACTTATGCACGGTTCCGCCAGCGACAATCCTTGCGGTGCCCGCGCACCGCCAGACGAAATTTAGATACCCCAAAAAACAAATTCTCAACTCATTCATTGGAGCACCGCAGCACAACAAAGGCATAAGAATAGATGGGCGAATGAGTATCGCTTATGAAAGGAGACTAATAAAGGCTGGCTGTCTAAAAGAGTTGATATATGGAGGATGATGGGAGGAAGGGAGGGTGCAAGACACATATAATTTGCATTTTGGAAAAAAGTGCCTCCGATGAGCGAAAATGGGAAAGTGCCCTCCTCCCCTACACCGAGACCAGAACAGACCAGACGCGGCACCGAGAGCAAGACGAGAGTAGGGCGAGAGAGCGAGATAGAGCGAGAGAGAGACAAAAACTCCGCCATTAATCCCCGACGCTTGCTTTGCTTTCGATTGATCGGGACCTTCGGCAACGGGGCTCCGTGGTCGTCGGTGGCCGAACGCGATCTCCCCGTGTCCTCTCCCCCCCCCCCCTGGACCGCGTTCCGCGTCCTGAACCAATCGACCAAACACCACCGCCCCTTCCTCCCCTTCCTACCCCCAGATTGAGGGCCCATTGAGAAAAGAAAAGACGATCGTCGCGCGATCGTTCCAGAGATCGGGTCATAAAAAGGATCGGGTTGCCATCATCATCCTGATCGACAGGACATCATCACCCAACTTACTTCCTGGAGTCTCACCTTTCGCGAACCGCGCGCGCAAAAAGCGAAAGCGCTGCCGCCAGCCCCGGCCAGTCCGCCAGCCCAGCTAATTTTCGTTACGAGAGATGGGGTATGTCATATGGGCAAGACTGCATCGAGGTGATCCGTGCAGAAACTCTTTTTTTTTGGGTCTCTTCCTCCTTGATCACGTCTTAGCCTCCCCCTCCCTTGATACCAAAAACCCATTGCCGCCACTACAGTACTGCCATATACATTTGGGCAACTGACAAGTCCCAATTTACAAAGCCGTTTGATGGCATGCAACTCGTGGACCAGGCACAAGGGGGGACGGAATGGCGCCTCTGCCTAAAGAAAGCAATCATATCATTCCCAGCTAGACATGAGAAACACCACCAGCGATGGCACTAGACCGAGAAAAAGCATCCTTACTGGGCTAACTCTCCCCTTCGAACGTCCAAGCGTAACTCGACATGGTTCTTGCTAGTCCAGTGGTGGGCTGCCATATATTAGGAATAGGCTAACTTGTTATCGCAGCCGGCGATGCCGCCGGTGGCGGATCATCATGGGGTGCGTGCGTGCTATATCGCTCATCGCTCCTGTACCTTCCTTCTTTCATCCCTGGTATATACGTGCCATATCTGCTGTATGTATGGGGCCGATCCTCGTTTCGTCTGGGATGATCGACCGGCGCAAAGCGCCACATCATCATGGACTTTACGTCGAGAAACCTCAGGGTTGGCCGTTACGGCGTACCCCCACCGCCTCCTCCGAGTCAGAACCATATGGGAACATACAAGTAAGATGGCTGGCTCTCTGATCGTGTCACACAATGGCGTCAAAACTGCGAAACTTTCTTCAGTTGTTGGAGGCGCGCGCGGGTGTGTGTGGTGGGTGTGGGATCCTCCCATAGATAGGAACTGAAGCATTGATGGCACGGCGGCGCTAGAGACGTCGCGCTTCGGAGTGTATACGCGCGCGCGCGCGCGCTCTTGCACACAAACCCATACTGTACTGTATTTGCCCATTTGTCTTCGGATCGGCATCGCTTTGGGGCCGACGTCACACGCATGTATCAGATGCCAGGATATGGCCTGCATCCTTCCTCCCATTCTGTCGGGTCATGTAAGGTTACATCTGGAGGCGCATGGGGGCATGCGTATGCGCATACGGCATTTGCACGAACCTTTTCTCCCAGTAGGTGAAGGGCTTCCTCTTCCTCCTTGCTATTAATCCCCCGGGCGATCACTTCTCATGACGCACTACTGAGGAAAAAATCACAGCCCCTGGAGAGACCGGGACAAGATAAGTGAGGGTTGTGTGTGCTGGCTGGCGCACTGGCGCCACTGGCGAGCCTGTGGGCAAACCAGTGCGCGATGCGATGCGGGCATTAAATGGCGTCCCGAGCACACGCACCCGTGTCGCCGACAGTTCTACAGTCCGTGTCGTTATCCGGTCGATGTTCACAGATAACCGGACGAGGGTCTTATGACATGGAATGGACAGCTGTATGTTCGAGAAAGACAGGGGCACAGGCTGTGCGCCCCCACGAACGCGGGGCGCGCGCGTTCGATCGGCACTGAGCATAGCATCATAGAACAGTCCCTTCTCCTCTCTCCTGGCCCCCTGTGGGCGTGGGCTGTGCAATGTATTGGGTATTAGGGTATGTTGAAAAGCTGCTCAGAACTTACTACACAAAACATCCACTGCCCCGGGGCCACCTCACCACATGAATGCATGCCATTGACACCCGTCTACAGCTACTGACTGGTACATGTGGACGACGGCGCCACTGTTTTTTTTCATTTTCATGTATCCTGACTGGGATCGAAATTCGGAAATCGTCGAAAACAGGTCAGAGAACGATGCGGTATCGTATCGTGTTCCAATACCATGTGGGTGAGGGTGAGAGTCGACCTTCGGCGCGAGTGGTGGTCCATGTGATTGATATGGAAGGAGGGGTCCACAAGAGAGAGGAGGGAAGGCGGGGCCCACAGGAGCTTTTCACTCAGCCGGACGTCGCGGCGTCGGTGTGAGATGAACGGGTGAGCACGAGGTTGATGTCTTTCAGGTATCAGTGCAAGATAGAATCAGGCACATCGAGGTACATCAGGGAGAAGTTGTCCCGTGATCTGATCCTGCCAAAGGGCGAAATTGCGGAGTCAACTCACTCACTGATATGTAATCTACCATCCCGGCCGCATAGACGAGGCGGGTGAATGCAAATTTGAATGGGGCAAGACAGTGAGCGCGAGGACGATTGAGTGATTTGTTGCGGCGTTCGTGGGAATCAAAAGCGAGCCGAGCGTTCATCGATGTTGATCACAACGAGTGATGGGCAGGCCAAGTTTGGGTAAAACGGTGTGTGGGGGTACAGCGCACCGTATTCGTATCGTGAAATCAGGTTGCCGGTGCTTGGCTTAATACTAAGCGCAGGGTCGCCGGCACCTTGAAGAATGCGCGAACAGCCCCGTCGAGCCTCGAGGCCTCCTTACCCGTCGTCGTGTGTCCAGGGTGATCAATTCAAGGACGCCACCAATTAACATATTACAGTATATGCCTGGTATGTCGGACACTCCACCCCGCTCTGTTCATTCTTTGCAAAAGCATGCGGTGATAACATAACGACAAGCGGTTCACACCCAATCAATTCATGCATGCGCAGCTCCTTGGCAAGTCGGGGGGAGTTGGGGCAGAGCTTTTTACCTTTTGCGCCAAGCCATAACAAACTGGGATCCACGCGCCAATCCAGCCTATTCTCAAGGACATAACCGCGGTCTCCAAGTTTGCGTGGTCAATCGCCCGCCAGCAGAACAGTTCGGTCTTCTTTGTGCAGCACAGCGTCATCTTACGGGATCACGGGAGTTGAACAGCACCCTACGGAGATTGTCCTTGTCCTGTCCGTTGTCTGAGCGACATATGCTAAAGCTCCCGTGGAAGCATACACCCTTCTTTTGCCGTGGTCGCGCATACAACACATTGCGAGCGATCAGTACGCAATTGGTGCGCAGCAGGTCTGCGATCCCAGCTTCGCGTTTTTCGGCACATGCCGTTGCGAGACACGGAGGAAATATCGAGGAGGCGGTCAAATCAGCCCTGATTGGTCCGTATGACGGTGGAGCACAGAATGGAGTAGCAGGCGCCCAGACTGCAGCCAACCAACGAGGAGAAGCGTGTCCATTAAAAGTACAACGAATCTATGAATGTGGTAGCCAGGTGGTGTGGAGCACAGCTCGCCGGCCTCCAACACATGAATCTACAATATGAACGAAGCACGAGATAGGATCTTTGTGCGTTGTTAACGGCGTGGCAGGGTAAGGTGGACAATTACAGATGTTGATTGGGGCTTCTGCACGGCTTGCAATATCCGCGACAGGACAGGTTCGTGGACATACGTGCTTATCGTGTGAAGAGCTTTTTCCCGCGTAATGGCCGCGCGGCGCCAACACGCCCCGTCTCTTCCTGATACATGCGGTACGCCTCACGCAGGTGGTCGGGAGACAGGGGTCCTTTCTCTCCACGTCGCTCCTGGACTGCACGGGCTGTGCACAGATGTGATTAGATGATTTGATGCGAGATGATGGTACGTGATGAGACGGGCGATATTCACCTTTCTCTACGATTTCCCCCACAAAGACCTTGGTGAACCCGGCCACGATTTGAGCCACGGGCATGGACACTTGTTGACCAAGGCTCTGTTGAATCACCTACCAAGACACCGAGCTTGGGTATGGGCGTTAAGGAGTTGGATCAGAAGTTGTGTCATACCTTTCGAACGGCCTGCTTCGGGAGGGCATGACGACGATATGCCTCGAACCGCTCGTACTGCTCCGGCGTAAAGTTGTCCATGAGCACCCTATTAATAATGAAAAGCATCGAGTTGGAGCTTCTGAAAGGGCAAAGGAAATAGAACACACTTGAGGTTGTCCTTGGACTGGCTCTGCCAAGAGAGTTGAGCAGAGTAGTCGTCATCGGCCATTGCGGGAAGTAGCTCGTCTTCGGCTTCGGCTTCCTCTTCCATTGCACCTATTGGCCGCTGTGCACCCGTTGGCGCGGGTGCAGCGGAGCTCGGTCCAGCAACTGGGGCATCAGCAGCAGCGGGGCTGACGGGTGTGGTAGCGACAGGGGCAACGGGGGTTGCTGCTGCTGCTGGCTGTGCCCACTGTATTGAAGCAGGGGTGGCAGGGCTGGTGGTGATAGCACTCGGTGAGGCAGCGGCGGGAATGGAAGGGACGTCTGTGGATGTAGCGAGCGGAGAATCGAGAGTTGCGGCGCGAGGTTTCCTGCCACGTTTAGCGGTCGAAGCAGGAGTTGCGCGTGGTCTGCCTCGAGGAGTGGATGAATTGGCGGGAATGAAGGTGCGGTCCTGTTGTTGTTGTTGTTGTTGTTGTTGGAAGGGAGAGGCCATGGTTGTGTGCGTGGCTGATGAGATGGGAATGAGGGGCGGCGAGTTGACGGATTTGCCGAGTTTGGACAAGACGACTCGACCGCTTCACAACAACTTTCAGTTCGTCGTTCTCGAGAACGACTTCGACGCGATGGCTCGCAGTTTATATAACGTTTCCTCTTCACCCGGCCCTCCCTCCCCTTCTTTCTCAGATGACTCTTCCTCTCTCGACGGCGCCCGTTCACCTTCACCGACCTCCACGACGGCGCCCAACCAACGCCTTCGCGTCCCGGTTCTCCAGCGCGCGGTGCTCAGCCAGCCAACGCCGCCGGTCCTCCTCTGGACGTCGTCACCTGTCAATGGGAAGACTGTGGTGCCGCCTTTGACGACCTGAACACGTTCATACGCCATTTGCATCAAGGTGCAGGCGGGGTGCTTCCCCCCAGCTTGGCTTCCTGATTCCGCCGCCGGAGCGCCCTGACATTTTCTTACCTCCGCAGATCACATAGGCGTTCACAAATCCAACTACACCTGTGAATGGGCCACGTGCACCCGTCGTGGTCTCCCTCAGACTTCTCGCTTCGCACTTATCTCTCACCTCCGATCCCACACGGGCGAGAAACCCTTCACCTGCGAGCTTCCCGGTAAGCCTCCTTATCCATCTTCCTCCGTCGCCCCATGCCTACCCCCACCACGCCGCCCGACAGAGTGTGATAAATCATTCACCCGCTCGGACGCCCTCGCCAAACACATGCGTCTCCAACACAACGTCGAAGCTGGCGCACCCGGCCGCGGTGGCAACCGCAAGCGGAAGCGCGACCGCGAAGAACCCTCCCGCCCTGCCGTCTCTACCGTATCAGATCCAGCCGGATTCGGCATCTTCAAAGTCGAGCCCCACACACCATCTGAGATGCACATGCCCTCCGAGCCCGGCAGGGGCACCCCCGCTGTGGACGATCATTTTAACGGCGGCCGGTCGCCCAGTCCACCGGACGAGGGCATCCCGTCGTATCTAGCTCAGGATCTCGACCCCGCGACGGGGCTTATCCGTGGACGTGCGCCGGCCATGGTCAAGTATCTCGTGATGAAGGCCAAGTTTCGTTTTGCGCTCGAGGAACACTGCACGCTCCTCGAAGAGCTCCGTGTGCTGCGCGCGGAGGAGTGTGCGCTGCGTCAGGGAAAGGACGAGGCGCTTGACTCGGTCATGCGTATGGAGTTTGGGTGAGTCATCTCGTTTTTTTTTGTTTATTTATTCCAATAGGGTCTCGGGGAACTGACGTGGCTGCCTATGCGCCTAGACCTGCGGTTGAGGAGCTGTTATCAACCGCCGGTGGTCCATCCCCGCCGGCTAGGTCTTACACCCCAGAAGGGCACCCACCGCCCGAGACACATTAATGAAAGTCTCTTCGGCTCGTGGACGATCCATTTCTGTACGAGGCTGTGTATCATCATTCATGGGTCGCTGTCTGCTGTCATTTGGGGGGGACTATATCTTATATGTCCAGAGCCAAGCCGCATGCACCGGCTCTCTCAGACATTATTTTTATTGGCACAGTCAGGTCAAACCGTCTCCCCCCACCTTGCCTTGACTCCTGCTGTTGCTTAACCTTACCTCGATTCGATTACTCGATCCGACGACTGTAGCGAGAGCCAGTTATCTTTGCCGGATGTCAATCCAACTAGTTCTCTTTCCGTTTCTGTAACGCAAATGAAAGACATCACCCTCCGTTCGCCGCACCGAAACCGTGTGGCTTCTCGGGCCCCGCACATGCAAATGACAATAATAGTCGTCGTGAATACTAACATGGGCTACATGCGGTTTAGCCTGCCCTCGCCCGCCATCCTACTAACGCGCGTGGCCGCGTGTTTTCTTTATTAATGGGTATGATATATGAGACTTGGTGTCTAAATTTATGCGTTGACCCTCGATACAATCAGAACATGTCTCCATCCGCAATGCGTCTGCTCCACGTCTCCAAACCACCGTGTGGACATGAGTTGACTCCACAATCACGCATAGCAACACCGCATGTCAGGAAGTGATATAATTCGACATGTGGCGGCGCCGGTGGTGGCCACTTTCGTCCTCGCATCTCCTGAACCTTGAACAAGAGGGTGCCTGTTCTAACAATCCGTGCGTGCACTCGTTCGTCCACTTGCCTTCTTGGATGCGCTATCATCCGCAGACACACTCGCGATGCATAAATGTCTCGCGGTGTTGAAACGAAAGAGCACTGGTGCGTCAGGTAGGTCCACCGCCTCCAGCCCAAGCGTCTGCTCTTTCAAAAGTTCCAGATAGGTGATCATGACAAGGTAAACCAAAGATGAACAAACACCTATGGGACCAGAACGCGTTTTTCTGTCCAGGAACTGACTAGCTGCTTGCTGAAAGCACATGGGTAGCGCGCCAACGGCCGTGAAGTGCCCGTCTGACTAATACTAAACAGGAAATGGCTGGATTCCTCTGGGCGTATCAAATCGTGCCACCACTACATTGATTCCAAAGCAGAGAACTAATGGAATAGGAGGCGGTGATGCAGCCATCCTGCCCATAAATTACACCGTGGCATGCCCACAGCCCGCCTCGTCTGCCTTCCGAACCACATCGTATCGTATCGTATGTTCCCTGAACTCCTTCAATTTATCATCATCATCTAAAAACGTGCCCAAGTACAACCGTAACGGCAAGCGGTAAGAGATGTTGTCACCCTCCGATGATCACTCGCTTACATGCCTAAATCACAACCAGAAACTAACCTAGGTCCCAACCGGTAACAATTCGAGTACCGTTGGTCTAGTCACACACGCTCAACGTTGTGGCTAGCTACGCATGCGATGCAAAATGAACCCTCACTTGTGGCCGCCCATCGGCCATTGAGAAAAATGACATGTTGAACCGCGCCACCGTGTCTACAGAAGCGAGGGCAGTGAGTGCTGCGTTCCGCCGGGACCAGGTTTCGAGGGTCGAGCCGAGGAGCCCATCCTCCTAGGACCCTGGTATCTACAGCTGTGCATACTATGGAATCCACGCCGAAACATAACAGGTTCAAGCGCCGGCGGTAGTAGTAGCAGCCGCCCGTTGGAACGCTATACTTCGCGTTCGCCCCTTCGCCCTCGCCCTTACGGTTTTCTCCCCTCCCCCTTTCCCAAAGTTTGCTCGACTTCCCCGCCATGTGGAAACAAGCCAAAAGGGAAGGAACGCGTCTCTCATCAAGGCGCCCTCGTCGACTCGTAGTGCCGCGCTTGTGGCATAATGTCAAAGCCTACTCAATGCATCCTTTTAATATCCGTCCTGGCTTCCACGAGGTATTTGTTCGTCTTCTAAGCGAGGGCGATATATCGCAATGGGCTGACGTGCGTGCGTGTTAGTTCCTGCTTTTTACCGTGATCCTTCTGTCATCGTGAAAAGGACAGAGAAGGAAAATGGAATTCCGACCATCGTCTTGACGCCTAATGTCCGTCATTGCTGCAAAAGTCAATAATGGCGCGCTTCTGTGCAGCTTGCCAGGCGTTTGAAGAGGATATTTCCGAACAAAACTTCTCGCAATTTACAGATACCGCACTACCGGGCGGGGGGGAGGCTCAATCACACAACGAGTGGTCGACGAAAACATTTCTCGGAAAATTTGCCAATATGAAACTACTGCTCGTCTCCATGGTTGAAAGATCGTACAAGCCGAATCACCATGCGGGGACTCACTGTCATTTGACAAAGCTGCCTAATGGATGCACCTCAGTTTACCGAGGAGCTCCCGGTGGAGTGCCGTCACCTCATCGATACCTCGAACAGAGTCCACCTCCTTAGTTTAGGAGGGGACATGGTCAGACTCAACGCCCTACCCCTTTTAGACTCATCACTTTATAGCCAACGGACTTGCATCTGTTTGCCAATTTCACCCCTGCTCTTGGACTCCGTCAAGTACCGTACCTCGGAGTCAGGCTCTCGCAGATGGGACTTGTCTGGTTTCCCTGGACCTCTTCGTTTCTCAGCAACCGTTCCAACCCTGCCCCCTAGGGCAAGGCATTTCTTTGGGCCCACCGTTGGAACCGGCAGGGCGGCCTGGAAAGACTAGAAGAAAAGGCGCGAGCACCTGAAGGAGGAACGTTTCACAATTCGAGGAGGACAAAAGCCGGCCGCACACGCACTTCGTGGTTGGTGTGGCGAAACGCTCTCCCAGCTGCACCTGTGATTCAGGGAGAGAGAGCCCCCGCCCCCAATGTGCGCGTCTCTATTCCAACATCGCGCATGGCGGCGTTTCTCCCAGGACCAAAGCTATGGGGTGGAAGGAACCAGGGCGGACTCGCAACACAGGTACGGTGGTTTCTCTCGCGGGATCTTCTTTTCACGAAAACTCTTGTGTACGTGCAACGCGGTTTCCTTCCCCCACCTTCTATGACGATCGCGGTCGTTTCCTTCCCTCAGTTGAAGTGCGCAACGGACGGAACTAGGTGCGGCGGCGATTTTTTTTTTTTTCCCCGCAAGTTCATCGACAGCCAGCCTTGCACCGCGGGGGCCAAGAAACCCCATGCAGGGTGCCTCGCTCGCATCAATTTTAATTCGTGTGTACCAGTGAAGAGGGAGCGGTCTTGGACGACAGCATTGGCCAATGCAAAAGTATTTATGGTCTGCCAGTGGGTCCGGACCACCCTTGCCAGGGAGGTTGACGCTCCCACTTGCGATCAAAAACAAGTCTCGCAGTTCGCTCAACAAAGGCAAACTCCACAGAACCAGGAAACAGGAACTTTACATTTTTTTTACTTACAATGCCTGCACAACAAACGCAATGCGGCGCCGTGCGTAATGAAAGGGAAAGGCAAGGCGCGCAAATCGCCGTTCCTCACAACGTCCTTCACTTCCCTCCCACTTGTCTGTCTATACCTCGCAGCCAGAACGCTAACGTGAACCCTTCTCATGTTCCAGATCACATATATATACCTCTGAATTTATGTCGTGTAAGCGCTCCGAGGTCGCCAGGGAGTGCCTACCACACAATCTCCGGCTCAGAGGAGACCCGCCAGTGACCCGTGCTCCTCAGACGAACCGCCTCATTTCACCCCGGCGCTGGATGTCACAGTCGTCGTGCCAGGTCAATGTGTTACTACTGGTAGAGACGGGAGAAGGATACACAGACATGACGTAGCCCTCTGACACTGACCAAACCATCCAGTTCGCATGCCACTGATTGCGAACCGAGCGGCCGCGCGGAACAGGGTAAGGTAACTCCATGAGGTGGCTGTGCGCCGCAATTTAGATGTTGCGCGAGAAGCGAGGGGCCGTGAGTGCGTGCGCGAAGCGCGGCGCTGCACACACACACCGCGGCCGAGGGGGGGGGGGGCGTCCAGTCCCAAACGAGAGAGACCGCGACTCCATGTCGATTGCACATGGCCTCAGTTCCTGGTTCCAGCTCCAACTTATCTGGAGCCCCGCGCTGCGCGGCAATCCGGAAGGCCGCCGCCGTTCTTGTTCAACACCCCCCTGCTGTGGAGTGGATGGACAGCACCGACCGGCATCGGCTCCGACTCGTTTTTTGAAAGCTCGAGAGGTGGGATGGCACAGACAAGCCCCAGCCCCGTGGACGACGACTCGACTGAGGCTCTGACTCGTCTGAAACTTCTTGGCGAGACGCGGGAACTCCGAAGGCCAAAAGTCTCACAGAGACCACGCCATGGATGGATGGCCCTCGGCCTCGGCCCGTCTCGGTATGATATCATCATAACGGCTACAGGTAGCCAGATGGTGCTGGCTGGCGCTGCGCCAGGTATAAGCTGTCTCACGAGAGGAGAAGAAAGATCCGCCGGCATCCCGTGTGGCAGGCAGCGCGAACGTCTGCGGCCCAGGTCGCGGTCGCCTACCCCCTCTTCGCCTGGGCCGGGCGCGGTTGACGTGATCTGGGAGATGTGGGACAAGCGAGCCAAAGTTTTGCGGCGATGTGGAATTGCCGAGTCGCAGGCTTTTCGTGCAATGACGGGCTCACGGGCTGAGGCGGCCATTTAAGAGGCTGATGACTAAACAGAGCCCGACACGGAGGACGGACGAGGACGAGGGCTGAGGTGACTGCAGGTCGAGCCAAAGTCCTGGTCAATCCATCATCTTATCTAATGTGTCCTAACCATCGGACGGAGTCACTTTGTGCTTGCTTCGAGCGGGGTCAGTTCAGGCATGCGCCGTATCATCCGTCTTCCTTCTCCAAGCCTGGTCAATCCCCTTTTGCTGCGCGGGTCTCTTCCACGCAGGCATCCCCTTGTTCGGGCCCCAAAAACTGAAAATCCGCTTTGTTTTGGTGCCACCCTTGGTTCGACCCGTGCCATAATGATGTCCGCCTGTGGATATGAAAAGCTCCAGACTGGTAGACCCTCCTACCGCAGTCGGACATCTCATCTATCGGGCTTGGTAGATCTCCTCTCTGTGCGACTCACGCGCCACGCGATGCAGAACAGATTCGCCATTGCATTGCAGAAGAATGTCTGGCCCGTCCGTTCGGTCCCAAATGCTCTGGGGCCCACACTGGTTCACTTTCTTTTCTGCAACTCGCATCGTCAAGGAAACTTGGCACTTTCGATTCCATCGCTCAAACATTGCGGCGCGGTGCTCATACCCAAAAAAAAAAAGGAGAGTACGCAAATGAAGGGTACAAATCTGTGAGCAATCGAAGGTGCTTCGAATCCAAGTTCGGTCTTCTTGCGAGACATGACGAATAATAAGGACTTGCCGCCACGGCTGATGTTTTTGGGATGTCCACCATATGAAGAAATATCAAATGTCACCCGTATCAGACTTCTATTGAACGAACGACAATGACCGCGCTTCCGATCGAAGCGAACTGGGAGCGGCAGGGCTCTTCGTGATGAATATGAGCGAAAATACATTGGCTTTCAGGGTGGCACCAACATTCTGCATAACACCGATAAATGACACCGAGTTCTAGTTGCGGAGACAGAAGAAGGCCAGCTGAGCGAAATCAGAACGTCGTCTTCTTTGTCGTTTCACCGGCGTCACGGTGCGTTACTGTAAGCGCCAAGTGTGGAGAGACTTGCGCAATGACCTCAACCACAGTCCCCCTCTACAGCACCGCTGTTCGTTGTTCGAGGTGAACGCGTGAACCCCGTCGTTTGACATCCCTCAATATGTCTCCACCGGGGGTAAAAAGAATAAATCCGACTAGGTGAATTCGCTGTCAAGCATCGGGGTTCTTTTTACTTTGGCGGCGACTGATGCGTCCTGACGCGCCTGACGACTGAAGGAGACGGATCTGGACGTGTCTGTCTCATACATGTCAGAATCTTCGAAAATGCAAAGCTGATTCACGGCCTCTGTATCCTTACAGGTTGGGTGCTGAGTTGTGTAGTGGAAGAGGCGGCATAGGGCAGTAAGATCAGCGAACTTCTAACCTTCGTGCATCGAAAGTTTGACGCCGTAGAAAAGACTGAATTCCCGACGACGTCGCGTAGTCGTTGGGTTTGTACTGAGGCGGTCGCAGTCGGAACAGACGCACAGCAGCCCGGGTTAACTCGTTAAATCCGCGGACTCGATCGGACAATTCCGAGTCCGCCTCGCGCCCGCAACTCCACTTGCTCCTCGATTTTTGATCCGTGACGGCGATTGTGGTATCCCGTTGGGTGGTCCCCTTCCGTTCCTTACCTTTTTCGACCAACTTCGTTTGTTCAAATCAGTTAGGCGTCCATGTTTTCGCCCGTTCGTTCTCTGCTTACTCGGCACTGGCGACCGACGTTGGTGTGATTCTATCACTAGTTCCTATAGATGGCACGTCCGCACTTCTATATTCAGTGGTTTATCCCTCTTCTGCTGTCTTGCTGTCGGAATGTTTTCCCATCGGGCGCTCGTCAGGTTTCATGGCCTCTCGTAATGTCCCGTGTGGTGGCCTGGCAAGTCGGTGTGGTACGGTACGTCTGGGACTGGTACTCGCTCGCCACCCACGATTTCGAAAGGACTCTCTTGGTTCTTGGTATTTGCAGCCCCTATATATCTGGTCGATCAGCCAATGATCTCTCAACCTCTCCGAATGGCACGCACTGAGCGTAGCGCCCGCCAAGATGCTTTTTCTCTTCTTAATCGGATCTGAATCCGGCAAGTTGGCAATCCCACCTCACCCTCAAGGGATTTCCGGGTTATAAGAGACTGGACACAGCTTTTCCGCCCTTTCCATCGCCTGCCCTTAGCTACTGTACCCCAAGGCATGCGTCTCTTCCCGGTTCTTCCTCTTCTCAGCCTGCTCTTTGGGGTTGGGGCTCGCGCGTCGTCTCTCGACTCGCGCGCGCCAGTCCCCCATCCCCTTGATGTGCGTGACCTCTCCGACGTGTGCGCGTCCCTCGACACAGAGCTCGTGGTCCCCGACGCACTGGGGATACTGACCGCCGTTGGGATTATTGGTGGGCTCCAAGTCGTCTATGCTGGGTGCTCCTGTTCCTGAGAGTAAAATCTACAGATGTCTGTCTTTGTCTGTCGGATATTCCCATTTTCATTCAGACCAACGTCGTCGCAATTCTGGCCGTCACGATTGCCGGAGAGCAGGTAGTGACCGATGCTCTGACGCGACTGGTGCGTTTGAATAGTTCGTTCAAAAGTGCTTGGCTTGACGTGCTGATGACGACCTTATCTCTCTCCCATCAGATCATTGGGAACGCCCCAGGTTGCAATTACCCAGCCCACAGCACACCCGTCTGCGCCGATGGAAATCCATGCGGATTCCAGTGCACGGACGGCTTTACGGCTTCCCCGCCGGGCAACCCGACGGATTGCGTGTGCCCGTCGCCCTCGGTCATCTGCAATGGCCAGTGCGTGGCTGCCGGCGCCTGTCCGTCGTCCAAGGCGCAGTCACGCCAGAAGCGATGGGTCGGCAGCGGTCTGTGCGCGGAGAAGGGGCCCGAATGGGCCGCCTGTGGCGTCTTCGGCGGTGGTGCCCGCGCGTGGGAGTGCGTCGACATCGCGCACGATCTCGAAAGCTGTGAGTGCTGGGTGTGTTGCTGTTGCATCTTGAGAGATGGAACTGACATATTGCCTATTCGTCTGTCTCGTCGTATAGGTGGTGGTTGCGTGTTGCCCCTCACTGCGTACTCTCCCTTCGGTGTTGACTGCACGGCCCTCCCTGGCGTTGCCGACGTCTCCTGTCTCTCTGGCCAATGCGTCATCCGCCGTTGTCTCAGAGGGTACACCCTCGCGCCGGACGGTACCCACTGCATCGATAATACACTCTCGAAATTCTCACAGCCTCAAATGGCGGGCGAGGACGCGCCGGCAGGATTATACGGGCTTGAGCACGTTCCTTTCCAGAGGAACTGAGTAGTAAACAGAGCTAGGTTTGTGCCACCCCCCTTCTCCCTTCCCCATTATTGCGGTGGCGATCTGGGAACGAAGAAAAAAAAAAAAAAAACGCCCCGCGACTAGATAGCATTTGCCTTTCTCTCAAAGAACTTTTCGGACACGCGGACATCTTGTGTCTCTTAGCAAAGTATTTTTATCCTTGTCCTTACGTCACACACTTGGACCTTTTGTCGATACAATAGTGCTCTCCTTGACTTTGGCTGACCAGACTTGTCCTCACCCGCACCTCGTTTGTGGACACACACGCCACGACGAGAGTGCCACCACTGTCGTTAACTCTATCAAATATACCCTCCTTCATACCCGCCTAACCCGTGCTTTTTGATTTTAAAACTGGGGTTCAGATCTAATGAGCCATGAACTCCAAAGGCACCACCCCACCAGGGAAGTAGTGTTGCATGATATCGGTCGCGTCTGGGGATGCAGATGAGCGTGCGTTCAAACCTCAAAAGCCACTTGGGTAATGCACACGTAGTAGGCTCATCTCATTAATCACCACATGGATATCGAAAAACCTACGGGGCGTAAACTGCGTTGGACTCGAGATTGGCTAATACGATACTATCGTTCGGAGAATTGTGCGCACTAGCGATTTGCAGTATTTCTGAGCTCCCCCTGATCGTCTCGTTGCTCGAACAAAAATATCGAACAAAAAACTCATCAGGGCTCCTCCTCCGACGGGAAGAAGAAAGAGAAGGGAAAAAAGAAAAACGCACCAGGTTTCGCCGAGGAGCTCGCCAGAGACGCCGAGAGACACCGAGTTGTTTGTTCGTTTTTGCGTGCGAAGCGGTGGTTTTACCGCTTTTTTACCGGAGGCGAGCGCGGAAAAGGAGCAACCGACGGATGGGTTTGTTGATTGTGATGGACGGTCAGGGTACTTATCACGAGGTCTCTAATCTACCGCCGCCACTGCCACGTCCGTAATTGACCTCGTATCCGGAAAAAAAAAAACAAAAAAAAGGCAAAAGGCGGTTGGGTTGGGCGGTACTAAGTCCGACGTTGGGACCGTCCGCGTGTGTCTGGCGTGGGCCACGCAAAATCGATCAATGGGCGGCGATGTGATGATGTGTGTCCCCGGGACCCCCTGCCACGCGAAGATTGTATATCGAGGCACAGACGGCTGGGGGGGGGGGGGGGGGGCTACTCACAAGAGATATGTCCGTAAGAGCGGTCTGAGTCGTATGAGCCGGGTGGCGGAGTGATGTATCCGTCTGAGAGGAGAAACTGCGAGGTCATCAAAAGCTCATCTTCATCTTGCAAGTGCGACTTGTTTCTGTATGATCAATTTAGATGGCTACAACGTTGGGATCGTGATCGTTAAGAAGTACCTGTCCACATACTGTGATGCTCCGCAAAGCTGGGGAACTTTGGCACAGGCAGCATGCAATGCGAGGTATCTAGGGGAGGGAAGGGTGGAGACTCCACTCATCAGGGGTCGTCAATGTGATCAAGGTGGGCCTGCCCCGTAACAAGTAAGGCCATGACGAGTGTAGTCGATACTGGTTTGGAATAGCCTATGATCAATCAGTATAAACATCTGGATCAAGTTCGATGAGCCTTACAGTGGCTTCAAACCAGAGCGCAAGGGAATCAAACGCAAGGTTGGAAATTGAAGCACAGGGTCAGGATATTCTCCAGTCGATTTATCTTGTCGCCATTCAGTTTGTTCAAAACATGAATGCTTCCAAAACGCTCCATGACTGCCCAGACAGAGGCTGCCCAATCGTTCTAAAGAAGGTGAGTCTATGGATTCACAAAATCCATCGAGAATACATTTGTGCTGCCCTCATTCTCTCCTGCAACCTTTCTATTGATTGACTGCAGAAATATATGAACCGCTTGCGTAATGCCACCAAAGGTATTCGACAGGTCCTCTAGCAGCAGAGATGGCTCAGAATGAACCAGTTGAGCATTGTAGTCCCCTGATGCAACGCAGTGAGTCCCTCCGCGCAGCCTGTAGTCACATAATCTTATTGCTGTACATACAAGTGGAATAAGCGGTGTCGTACTTGAAGCCTTGTGATACTGTGGGAAGGTGGTGGTTCAAGAAGATTACAGGAAAGTTTGACGATGTTGTTTTCAAAGCAGGCGCGGCTAGGATGAAATGAGGGATCGGGCATCCTTCCTTTAGCAGATTGAACTTATGGTAACTAACATGAGGCAAGGCAAGTGATTGACAAGCGAAGAAATCCACACAGCAACGAATAGAGGTCTCCATGTAGTGCTTTGCCAATAAATGAAGGGGTTCGTCATCACAATCTTGGAGTTCAGTATCATCAACTTGATCAGGGATGATCTCAGATGCTAGGTACTGCCAACCCTGTTCCTCTGGAGCATGCAATAAGAGGTACCCAAGCACCCTTGCCTCCAACACCGCAGTTGATTCAAGTTGTAGACATCTAATGTAGGCCTCTCCCACTGAGTTGTCACCAAATGGGTTGGGGGGTAAAGGTTGAGCATTGAGCTGTGGAGGCAGGCTTGAAATGATCAGGCAGCGGTTGAATTTTCGCATCAGATTCCCACGGGCATGACGGACCGATGCTTTGGCGCGAGCTCTCCTCACTCATTAAATGTAAAAATAAATTAAAATATACAGCCAATTGCATAACTCTGTGAAAACATGTATTTTTCATTTAACACCAGGCACTTCACAATGTAATCCAATTCAGTTGGGAAAAATCCTGAAATCTGATTGGCTAATCACCCAGAATTAAGATGCCCGCAGTGTTTGTTTGCTCACTCTCAGCACGCGTTTACATAAATGTCACGCTCACGTGAAAGTCCCGCAGTTTGGCTGAGTGCGGCACTTGCCATATGATACGTCTTTTGCTACTCCAAAGCCTTTTTTCTGATAAGTCATTTATTGAATGTGGACTACAAACAATAAGAATGAAAACATATTACTTATTCTGAGCGCGGAGACGTGGAGATGCATAGATGCATTTCCTGCGGCAGAAGTCGCAAAGTCGAATATCGTTCATTATTTTAACTACCGATAGTCTAGCGCCACTGGTGGGGAAGTGGCACTGTACTTGGCAGGTCGACAATGACAATGATGTTGAGCTTGCTAGCGTTGAAACATGGCAAGTATCGCTCCCACTGGTAACGCCAGTAATTTTGTATGTGGTAGATGCAGATGGATTGTTCTCACAATCCTCCACCATACTTCATTCTGAGGTCACCAGGGAAGCAGGCCCTGACAAAACGGCACGCTACAGGCAAGAGTCTTTTGCGCATGTGTTCTTCAAATCTCCGAAATAAATCATTGCTACAATACACGAACTGAATCAGTAGCAAAAAGCGTAAAACAACCTCAATAACGTCCACACGACACACGAACGCGGAAAAAATATAGGAAGTGAGGTGGGGTTGGATATCGAGTCTCTCTCCTATACCTAGTACGTCGCACCGGACCCGCTTACCACCTGCTGGTGATGTAGCGAAGGCGACGCGGTCGGTGTCTGGCCACCACGAGGTGGTGACACCTGAGGGGTCGGACTGTGAGCATGCATATGCGGAGAGAGCGAGTGAGCGATTGCTACGGCTTGTGGGCTGCGTTGAGCCGCTGGCCATGGCATTGCCCGCGAAGGAAGTTTGAGGTTCATATTACCCAGATTCACCCCGACGTTGACTCCGACGGCTCCCCCAGGCAGAGTGAAATTAGTCCCATTGCCAACAATATGTTCAATGTAGGAGGCAGGCCGTGAGCCGTTGACTGCGATGGGCATTTGTGGCTGCCCATTTGTGAGCGCACTCTTCAGCTGGATTTGTTGCACATTGAGCCCGTTCTGCTGTGTGGCTGGGTGAAGATACGTTGGAGTTCCATTGGGAATAGTAGCCGCATAGTTATTTTGTATGTGATAACCATTAGAAATTGAAATTGCATGGTGTGATTGGGTTGGCTTCATCGGCATAGGAGAAGCAGCTGACACGCCAGCGGGTGTTGCTTCGGTGGATGGTGTAGCGGGGTCTTGTTGCGGGGCAGCGGGGTTGGGAGATGAGTGTGATTCCTCCGAGCCGTTAAGGGATGGAGGAAGAGTAGGGCTGGCTTGACCATTGGTCGCTGCTGCCGGGGTTGGGGATGACTGAGGTGAAGTCAGAGGAGCGGACGGCGTTATCGCGTTTAAGACGGGGGTCGCAGGTGGGCGCAGATTGCCGTTGGACGAAATGCGCATTTGTGGTACGTTCAGAGCTGAGGGGAGCTTCTTTAACTGTTGCATGGAGATCGGCGTTCCCGTTGTCTGTGGCATCCCAAGAGCACTCTGCTGCTGAGCCAGCTGTTGCTGGTGTTGCTGCATCGCAGCAGCCTGAGAAGGGGTCTGGGGTACAAGGGGGCGGGGTCCCACAATGATGGCGTCACGACGGAACGCGGGTGTGATACCCGTCCTGTAGGGAAGGTAGCCCAATAGACGGCCGTCCGATGAGGGTGTATAGATAGTGGGATCCGTGGTGAGCCGCTGATGATCATCTTCCTGGTACAAGGACATTCCCTTGAGCAGATATCTAGCACGGCAGTCAGCGATGATCTTGGTCATGAAGGAGGAAAGCGTACTTAGGATGAAATTCATCCACAAGGACTCTATCCTTCTCATCAGGGCCGTCGGGTCCGACGGAGGGTTCATCATCTGCATCGAAAAGCCAACGATCGCGAATGCGCCACAAAACCTCCTTTTCGACACTCAACTCTTCCTCAGGCGTTTCTGCATCTACAGTGGCAGGGCTTGTTAAAGGCTGAGAGTAACGCGACGGCTCGACGCGAGGAGGAGACCGGCGAGCGGTGCGACGGTCTACACGTAACACGCCTCCCCGGCCGCGACGTACCCGAACGGCACGCCACTGTGGAACAGAACCGTCCTCATCCAAGTCAGCTTTTGGTGATGATCGGGAAACCTCAGTTGGGGGGATCCACTTGAAGTATCGTTGCGCTTGACTGACAGGGTGTGGCTGATACGCATTCTACGAGGATGTGAGTAGAAACTAGGGAGTCAGTATACAAACAGCAGACCTCAATTCCGTCTTCCCAATGATGATCACGCTCTTTGATCCTGGCCATCTCCCGATCGACTTGAGCAAGAATCGCCGCAGCGCGCTCCTTGGGACGCACAACGGCGTCATGGTGCAGTACTGGAGATCCAAGCTCACCATTGTTGTCGCGCGACTTGAGCTTGACCCCAATGCGACTATCGAGATCGTAAGTTCATGACTTGCAGAAAACAGTAATAGGCATACCCTGGATCTGTTGGCTTAACCTTCTTGGGCACCCTCTCCTTGTCATAGAACAACTCTTCGTCCTCTTTTGCATTGAGTAAAACAGGGAACTTGCGCTTGAGGTTGGCAAACTCCTCGCGCTTCTCCCACACTACCTTTGCTTGCTGCGATACCTCGCGCTTCAGCTGTTCGCGCCTAAGCACACCGTTCACAAGTTCAGCCGCCGTGGTAAGCTCTTGCTTCAAACGCATGAGCTTTTCTGAAGAAGAAGCCTGCGAGGCGCGGGTCTTGCGCATCGCCTTGACATCACGCCGCCTAAAGCAGATGTAGGACTCATTTTTGACATCAGACTCGTCGAACTAAGGGGAGGAAGACTCAGTAAAAGAGGGGGCACGAAAATTGGTTGACTGACATTGAGAGTGGGAATTATTCGGTGGCCGCCTCGCTCAACTCGACGCTCCTTCCAGTAAGGGTAGATCGCCTTTGCGAAACGAAGTAACTGCGGTGGTTGCGGGATCCAAGACGGGACAGTGTACGCCGCAAAAGTGTCGGGTGTTAGCCTATTGGAAAACGATTCCTGGTAGTCGGTAAACGGTGGGAAAGGAGACCCCTGGTCGAGACCCTACGAATGGACATTAGTTTCATGTTCGACAGCGAGCAAAGGAATGTGGCGTACGTGGTGCAGAAACTCAGTTTTCTCATGCGTGACTTTTTCGAAAAGTCCCATCACAACCTCGAACTCGTCCTCAGAAATGACAATGGGTTGCGCGACATCTGGTTCCTTGCCTTTCGCCTTTGCGCTGCGCTGCGACGTCCTTGTTGCTGTGC